>MNCI01003484.1:34483-62932 GCA_015680685.1 Gnetum montanum
TTACATTTCTCACAACCGCACGCCGCAACAGCACATACACATACTCACATTAACTACTGAGTTTATTTGGAGGTATCTGGGCCTTGGTGTTGCCAGAGACCAGCAGGCACCTAAATCCTGTTCGAGGACACTCATTGGTGGTCGCGTCCCAAACAGTCGCCAACAAATAGGAAGTTGAATAAGTATTTACATTGTGTGGTTTCCATAAAAAAAATGAATGATGGGAATTCAAAAAACATACCTTAGACGAAATAAATGGACTACAAGCACTAGTTATGGGACTAGAAAGGCATGTTTCCCATGCCTAAAGATCCCCTCTAACTAAGGCCCTTTCTCACTTCCTACTTCTCTTTTCTTCTTAAATAAAGAACGGTGGTTATTCTATGTGAGCACTCTTGTATCTCAAGAGGCTGAACCAGTCTTAGAGTGGTGATGTAAAGTCATTGAACATGGTTGGTTTTGGTCTAGACTAAGGATGGATTTTATTAGGTCATTTAATCATAAACTTCACAAGGGACTTCATGTGACATTAATCAAGAACTCCATTCCACTTTTTCTCTTTCATCCATCTATTCTTTCCGTGTCTCACCTCACTACTGGTGTTCATGTCCTTGTTCAATGTCTTGGTTTGATGTGTTAAAATTCTTAGGTAGTGATGAGCGACGAGGTACCCCTACGCTCAACCATACGAATATGAGCATTTCATGCACAATTTGGTTGAATTCCAAGGACTAAGTGCTTATGCACCCTTGTGGAACAAGGATAGGTTGGTTGATCGTTGTCTTCCCAAGCTTACCTGTATATCATGATTGTATGGTTAAGTAAGCTTGAGGCATATGATTTTTATAGCTTTTATGTTTTTATGTCCTGCGCTAGTAGGGAAGGAGAGAGGTAACTAAGTGACTAATTTAACTTGACTACTCATTAACTAAGTTGTAACTAATCTTAACACTAGCATCTATTCTCACTTTCCATACACATCCTGAACCAGTGCAACACTACTAGGATTACCAAATGCTAATCGTTACTAGGTTACCAAGCGTTACACACATGCTCAAAGTGGTCGTGCTTGTGTAATTTAATGATTTTATTAATTGATAAAAATTAATTTTTGTGCTAATAATAGAAATTTAAAGTGCATAAAATAAAATAAATGTATAAGAAAATAAAATAAAAGAAATACGTAAGAAAACAAATATCAAGTGTTGCAAGGATGAATCAAAGAGCTCATATTTATTACCATACACAAGGTGTGCTCAAGTACATAATGCTTGAATAAAGATCCATCCACACTTAGACCTCCTACTACAGGCACTTGGAAAGTAATCTTAACTTTCAAATAGACTACAAGAGTTTTGCTACTTGACTCCTAAAAAACCTCTTCCCAATTGTGCACCCGGGCATTGTATTTATAGGCTTGGGAGTAACTACTCTAATAATTAGAGTAGCCACTCTAATAATTAGAAGAAACCTCTAGAGTAACTACTCTAATAATTAGAATAAACTGCTAGAGTAATTGCTCTAATAATTAGAATAAACCGCTAGAGTAACCGCTCGCATCATACCCCCACAACTGAATGAAAACTCATCCTTGAGTTCCTTACAAAATATTGGGAAAGTATGGGATTATTAACTAATTGACAACTGATGGTAGAATGGGATGACAAATTCAACATGCCCAGTGACGAATCAATAAGCATATTACAACATTGTGGTGAACACTCATACATAAATGACATCCAAGCCTTTATTTGATAGCTTATAGAGAAAGAGAGAGAAAGAAAATGAAGCATGTTGCCACCAATGCTAAGATTGTGCCTTCCATTGTTTATCCATAGCCATGCCACTAGACTTGCACCTTTCGTAAATGCTCTAGTTCTGGTCCATCCTGAGTGCTTCCTCCAAGACCAGTTCATTTTTTGTATGATTGCGATCTACACACACAACACAGTCACAAATGAGAAAGGATAGATAAACCACAATGTAGTTGATACCTTGCCTTGATTTGAAGCACATTGGATGAGTTGTGGTTATGGTAGAAACTAGTTCAGAGATTTATCATAGGTGAATACCCAAGGTGTAGGGGTTAGGTGAATAGTAGAATGGAGAAAATTGAAAAATTTGTGCAAGGGCCCCCATGACTAAGAGCGAAACTTTGGTAGCTATAAGATGGAAAAATATGAGGAACAAAAAAGATGGGAAAAAATAACAATGGAAATGCCAATGAAATGGATGTCATGGATGGGGATGAAACAAGAGATGATTGATTGTAGGAAATTTTTAAGGAAAAGAACTTAAACAATTGCACCAAAAGGAATGTCAGTGGGTCCTTCCCAAAGCAGACTCATGCCTTTTATGCCCTAACAAACCCACAAACCAAAGAGTCCATAGGCTCTAGGAACATCATTTGGAAGCAAGAGTTAAAAACTTACCCACAAGAATTCACCAAAGAAAAAGAATGCATCAACCTAGAATGAACTAATGATAAAATTGACAATGAGGTGGAAAATGTGAAGAAAGATGGAGAGGAGAGAATGGAATGAAATCCCAAGAACAAGGTTGTGTAAAGCCCCTTGTGTATTTCATGGTTAATGTGACTGTGTAGAACTCATCCCAAATCCATACTTAAACAAACCACATCTAGTGACCTCACATCAACACACTTGACCAGTCCATCCACTTGAAGCAACAAGAATGTTTCCACAAAGATTCATCACCATTCCGAGGAGAGTGAGATGGAGAAGCAGGAAGCGAGAAAGGGCCTTAGTTAGAGCAAACCTTCAGGCATGGGTAACATGTCTTTCCAGTGCCATAACTAATGCTTGTAGCCCATATTGCTTTATTATGTCTAAGGGGTGTGCTTTGAATTCTCATCTTTTTCTCTCTTTTTTTAATGTTTATCCATGAGAACCACACCATGCAAAGACTTATTTTTATTCACTCAGCTTCCTGACATTTGAACAATGTTAGAATGGCAAAAAACCCAAGACAAAGCATCCAAGCACCCAAGAGAATGGCTAGCACCAATGCATCGAATCCTCTTGAAGTCACATCCTTTTCATCCTTTGAGTCTTTCCATGGTTTGAAAAATACCCAGCCACTAATTCATTAACAAGTTTACTTAGAAAAAGGGGACTGTATAGTTCCAAGCCAAAGGAGACCATAGAGTTGTATGGATGAGTGGACATCGTGGACTCATTGCATGTTTCACCAAAAGAACTATACCTTAATATCAACATCATAATTCAAAGGTTAAAACCAAACATTAGTAATCAATATGATATAATTTAATCCAACATCATGAGAACTTATTAGATGATGAATAAAAGTAAATAAGCAAACAAAGAAATAGTAAAAATATGAACGATGGTGTAAAAAAAATAAGAAAAGTTGAAAGAATGTGTAAAACAAAAAATGTGTAAAAAAAAATTCAAAAAGAATTGAGGGCCTAGAATGGTTAGCATAGGTGGCCATCTCCCCCATGACTAAGTTGGAAGTAGGAGATCGAAAATAGTGAGCAAGGTTGTCCATCATGGCAGCATGTGTACTAGCTATCCTAAGCTCCTAGAAAGGTTTGGTTTATTGTACGTTGACCAAAATTTTCTTATTCGGGCTCTCAGGTTTGTATATTGTCATGGCCCCTAAAGGAAAAGTTACATAAATAATATAAGATCCTTCCCACAGTGTTTGAAATTTAGTACGTTGTGGCAAATGTGTGGGATTCTAGTAGAGAACCTTATCTCCTAGTGGATATTTAACTTTCCTAATCCTTAGGTCATGACGTTGCTTATTAAATGCCTTATGTAATTTGTTAGATGAAAGGGAAGCTAATTGATTTTCATCTAGAAAATTAAGGGTTATTAACCATTGTTTTTGTGCTAGGTCAAGGTCAAGGTTGAGGTCACATACTATCGATAGTGTATGGAGCTCAGTTTGAATGGGAAGCATTGGTAATTTACTGTACACTAACTCATAGGGAGAGTAGCTTGTAGGGAGTTTCCATGTGGAGTGGTATGCCTAAAGAGCATCATTCAGTTTAGTGCTCCAGTCTCACCTAAACTTGCTAATAGTTCTTATCAATATCATTGCAATCTCCCTATTGGTAACTTCTGCTTGATCACTTGCTTAGGGGTGGTATGGTGTAGACAATTTATGCTCAACCCCTAAGTGTTGCATTAATTTCCAAAAGTTGCACTTGTGAAGTGTGTACCATTGTCTGAAATAAGTGCACGTGACATACCAAACCTATTTATGATTTGTTTTTAAACAAATCATACAGCTGTAGATGATGTACAATCTTTAACAGTAGCTACTTCGGCCCATTTTGTTAGGTAATCAACAACAACAATAATATAAACTTTTCCATTGGACATTGGTGTAATCAGCCCCATAAAATTAATTCCCCAAATGTCAAAGGGTTCTAATGGTTGAAGCCATTGTTGCGAACCCTCCATTCTAGTAGTCATTCCCCCATCATATTGATAGTGCTCACAAGATTGGACGAAACTATGGGCATCCCAGAATAATGTATGCCAATAATATCCTACAAGCAAGATCTTGATGGCCATTCATCTCCTAGCATAATGACCCCCACAAGGACTCTCATGAGCATCTTGGAGAACTTGTAGTTGATCTATATCAGGAACATACCATTGAACTAAGCCATCATGACACACTTTGTAAAGTTTCCCATTGATCTCCATAAAGTACTTGGCTTGGTGAAGAAACTGTTGTTTCTTCTTAAGGTTTAACTCTTATGGTGTTTGTTGGGTAAGGAGATAGGTAAGAATGCTATTGTACCAATTTATCTCCATGGGTGATTGATTATTCACTACACTAGTAAAGAGGAATTCATTAGAGAAATGATCAGAAATTGGATACTCATCCTCTTTGTTGTCCCATCGCAACTGAGATAAATGANTAATGGTTGTTTCTACTAGCTTTTGTTTCAAAGTTTAGAATGCTAATTTGCATTCGCTAGTCCATTCGAAAGATACATCCTTTTTTATTAATTCCACCAATGGTTTGGAAACCTCTGAAAAGTTCTCAATAAATCTCCTATACTAGCTAGTATGTCCAAGGAATGGCTGAATATCTTTGATAGTTTTTAGTTAACAGGTAATTCCTTGGATAATTTTTATTTTCTCGGGGTCTACTTCTATCCTTGTGTATGAGATTTTGTGCCCTAGTACTATGTCTTCTTAAACCATCAAATGGATTTTCTTCCAGTTGAGCCTCAAATTGGTTTCTACACATCTTTTTAACACTTGCTCCAACCGGTCCAAGGCTTGATCAAGGTTTGCTCCATAAGTGGAGAATTCATCCATAAAGACCTCCATGCCATTCCCTATCTGCTATTGGAATATGCTTAGAACTAGTCGTTGAAATGTTGCAGGGGCATTGCATAAGCCAAACGACATCTATTTGTATGTGAACGTTCCCCAAGGACTAGTGAACATAGTCTTGGATTGGTCTTTTGGGGCTATTTGTATTTGGTTATATCCACTATATCCATCCAGAAAACTGTAATAGCGATGCCCTGTAATGGTGTCTAAGACATGGCCGAAAAATGGCAATGGAAAGTGATCTTTGAATGTTGCCATATTTAGTAGCCTAAAATATATGCACACCCTCCATTTGCCTCTCTTTTTAGGCACAATAACTAAGGGGCTAACCCATTCGCTATCAGCAATGGGGTATATGAACCTAGCCTTGAGAAGTTGTTTGATTTCTTCCTTGACTACTTGCTTCAGCTTTGGGTTTAAACACCTCTGCAGTTGTCTTTGAGGCTTCATGGAGGGTTTGGTGTAAATCCTATGTTGGCATATCCTAGGATCTATTTCAGTTAATTCAGGATATAACCAAGTGAAGGATTTTGACCATCTATTGATTACTTTTAGCAGTTCTTCTTTCTGTTGAGGAGCAAGCTTAGTGTTGATAATTACTAGATTTTCATTTTTAAGGGATGTTTATTCCATACCGGTGGACAATGGTTTCAGCTCAAGGGGCTCCTACTTAAATTTCTCAGGGATTTCCAACTTCCCCCAGTTGACATTTTCAAGGTTAAGACTTGGAAGTTGGCAGTGAACTTGCTCTAACGTGTCTATGCTATCAATGTAAGTACAAGTCAAACCCTCAATTGATTCCATGCATATGAGTGAACTGCTTTCTTGATCAGCTATCAACCATTGGGTGCCTTCTTGTTGTGTGGCTACTGCATATAGGCATCTTTGTATGTTAATCACTTGTGCACACTGATTGCATGTAGGCAATGTTAAAATTTGGACAAACCATGACCTCTGCATGTAATTACACCCTATGCCACTGTATGCGATGCATGAAACTTTATTCTTCTTGATCTTTCTAAATGTATTTTCCTTTGATATTTCTAGGGAAATATCACGGATTCCTTGGCATGTGTTGATGGTGCTCAGCCATGCTCTTCCCATTATGATTGGGAAGTCCCCCTTACCGTTGTTTACCTGAATCACTAGGAAGTCAACTGGTACGACCACCCATAAATAGTGGTAACAATTTCTTGCACTAGTCCCAATGGGATAGTGATGGACTGGTCGACCAACACTAGACGGATGTTGTTCTTTTTCAAGGGAGGTAGGTTCCAAGCCTTGTACATTTCTTGAGAAATCAAGTTGACACCGGAACTTGAATCCAAAAGAGCCTTGCACAGCGCATTTCTAGCGATTTGTAAGTATATCAGAGGACTCCCAAGATCAGAGAATTTCCTGGGAAGGTGGCTAGCTTTGATTCAATTGGTGACGACATGTGTTAGCATGACCGTATGCATTGAGTGCGATGATTGGGTTGAAGGGGACTCCAAAGTTTTGATTGATACTAAGGCATCTAAGGAATCAACGACTTATGATTGGAAGGGCTTGGTTGGACTATTGGTTCTAAAGAAAGGTCTTTTCTTCATGTGGTTGTTAGAACCAATAGTAGGTTGAGAGTTAATGACCCTCATGGTGTTACATTACTACGGCTAGGTAGGAATTTCACCTTGCATTGCAGGAGTAGGTGGTAGTGGAGCTATTGGTGGAATAGATGCAGCTAGATGAGAAGGATGATATGCTTGCAAAATATCTCTTCTAGAAGAGGGAGCCCCATAATACTCACGAGCTTGGTAGTGAGGTTGAGGAGTGACATGACCAGTAGAGTCACGTGGGAGGATTGGCTACTACACGTAATATCCATACAGGTTAAGTTACCGGTAAGGATACTATTACCTTGGTGGTGGCATTCCCCATGATTGTGGGTGCTACCACTGTTGATATTCCTCAATCAGTTATGGTGGAGTTCCACTGGGATAATATGTTAAGGCTTAGTGGAACTGCCTTGGGTTACCTTGAGGATAAGGTACCCTTCGGGGTGTTTTCTTTTTGTTTAATCATGGGTTGAGTGCATACATGCCAGACTCCTACAGATGTGAGATTACAGGGCAACATCTCTTAGGATGATCATATTAACATATCTCACATCGACTATCATTATCTGTTTCTGAATCCACAACCTCTTCAATGATGGAAACTTTGCCCTTACCCTTGCTACGTGCATGTTCAGCCTCTTTCTTTTTTCTTTTCTCACTACCTTGTTCTCTAGACTCCTCTACTATTTTAAGAATAGTTTGAAATCTATTGTCTATGGAATCTCATATTTGGTCTACCTTTGCCAAAAATTTTAATGTCATCTTTTGGATAGGCAAAGTTTTCCTATTCACCATCTCTTTGAGTGGTGACTCTTCTTCATCCTCACAAAATCTTACTCCCCTCTTCCAAAGGGAAGGGTCTCGGTTATACTCTTCTGTACTTTCTCTCTTTGGTAGCTCACCTTCTTCCTTAGCAACTTGCTCTAATAGTCTTTGAATTTGATAGGACCTAAGCTTGGATAGTCTTCCTTGGGCATAAGTCCCAAGGGTTCTTCTCATTTCATGCCTAAGCCCATCCATGAGATGGCACAATTGATCCCTTTGCGAATAACCATGGCTAGGACAACAATGCAACAGTGCATAATATTAGCCCATGGAAGCATCCAAGGGTTCATGTCCTCCTTGTTTCTAGCCTTGGATTTGCTTTCGCAAGTTAGACACTGGGGACTACATTTGGTACTTGTCATTACATAGTTTTAACATAGTACTTCACCTATGAATGAATTTCGGTTTTAAAGACCGGTACTAGCTTTCCGCTTCTTTAACTAATGTCCATGGGAAAAACTTAAGTTTTTTCCATTCGTTCTCTATGTTCTATAAGGCACACGCATCATGGAATTCTTGTAAATGATTCTAAGGATTAGTGTTGTATCCCCCTTCAAATTGTGGGATATTGTTCATATCTAATCTATTGATCCTACTATCTTTCTGATGCCTTGTTGGNCTTGGCTATTTCATCTATGACTTCCACTTTTCCTACCTTTATCCCCATGGTCTTTTTCTTTATGAACATGTCTAGATATTGAAGGAGAGGGTGAATGATATGATGAAGGTGAAGAAGAAGGAGAACCATCACCAGGATGGTGTCTGCTACCTTCTCTTTTACGGTCATGGCCTCGATCGTGATTGCGATCAGAATGTCCACCTTTATCATGAGTTTGTATCCCTTTTTCGGACCCTTTGTGCCCATGGGTATTAGAACCTAGGTTATGAATAGTGGAATGAAGGTTTTGATACACAATCGCTTGGCCAAGGTCAAGGGGAGGAACATTGTTGTGTGGGCGACTACTTGAGGTAGGTTCACCACCCTCATTTTTGCTTAAGACATGTGGGGCATGCTGAGACCACTTGCCCTTCAAAGACTTATGATGTCTCTCTTGTTGCAAGTCTCTTTGACATTGTGCCTTTGTGGGATGGTATTCTCTTGAGTCATGGTGTTGCACAATGTATTATGTGTGTAAGTGCAACATGCCAATTTGTGTGAGAGCACGAAGAAGCATGCTTGGAATTGAACGATCAAGAGGTAACACTAAGTTACCTTCTAAGTCTCACCAACGTAGTTGTTCGTCTTGATGGAGGATAAAGGTGAAGTTTGGTATATACTCATTGGGATGAATATATACCACTTGAACGTGTTGAGGGACTGGCAAATCAACATCATGTGTATTACACTGCCGACTGTTTCCTATTTTAGAGCTAGGTAGTGAGGCGCTTTCGTACAAAGAAGGAGACATACTTGTCTATTCAGTGTACAATGTATTCTTGTTTATTATTTTCTCAATCAACCCTAAGGGTTTGTTCAAATGATGTGAATGATTTCCTATGTTCTAGTTAGCACACAAACAACTAATTCCTCGGCAACGGTGCCAATGATGAGTAGCAAGGTACCCCTACATTCAACCATACGAATACGAGTGTTTCACACACGATCCAGTCGAATTCCAAGGATTAAGTGCTTATGTGCCCTTGTGGAACAAAGACAGGTTAGTTGATTGTTGTCTTCCAAAGCTTACCTATATGTCATGATTGTATGGTTAAGTAAGCTTGAGGCATATGATTTTTATAGCTTTTATGTTTTTATGTCCTATGCTAGTAGGGAAGGAGAGAGGTAACTAAGTGACTAATTTAACTTAACTACTCATTAACTAAGTTCTATCTAATCCTAACACCAACATCTGTTCCCACTTTCTGTACACATCCTGAACTAGTGCAACACAGCTGGGATTACCAAATGCTAATCGTTACTAGGTTACCAAGCATTACACGCATGCTCAAAGTGGTCGTGCTTGTGTAATTTAATGATTTGCTTAATTGATCAAAATGAATTGCTTTGCTAATAACAAAAATGTAAAGTGCATAAAATAAAATAAAATAAAATAAATGCATAAAAAAATAAAATAAAAGAAATGTGTAAGAAAACAAATCTCAAGTGATGCAAGGATGAATCAAAGAGCTCGTCTTTATTGCCATACACAAGGTGTGCTCAGGTACACCATGCTTGAATAAAGATCTGTCCACAGTTAGACCTCCTACTATGGGCACTTGGAAAATACTCTAACTTTCAAATAGACTACAAGAGTTTCGCTACTTGATGCCTAAAAGACTTCTTCCCAATTGTACGCCTAGGCACTGTATTTATAAGCTTGGGAGCAACTACTCTAATAATTAGAATAAACTGCTAGAGTAACTACTCTAATAATTAGAATAAACTGCTAGAGTAACTGCTCTAATAATTAGAATAAACTATTAGAGTAACTACTCTCATAATTAGAATAACCCGCTAGAGTAACCGTTCTCATCAAGTAGTTTCTTTTGGGTTTTTGTACTTAACTTTCTGTAACCATTTTTCACCCATGGGGCTTGTGGAATCCTTGGTTTGAGGATATGCAAGGGAAACAAAGGGCATGTGCCTGTCTTGGGGATGATCCACTTGCATACCTTTTGGTTGGGTTAGTTAATTTCTTTATCCTTAGGCATTCTCACAATTAAATCCTTTTGCATGCCCCATCAATGACATCCAATTATCTTCACAATGTTTCTCAGTGAAATCTTCTTTGTTGTTGTTGTGAGTTCTTTAATCCTCTTCAAGCATTTCCTCGCATTTGGGCTTTTTAGAATCTAATAATTGACTACTTATCCATTTCATCCTATTTTTTAGTCTTCTTGCTAATGCTATTAAAAGAATAAATTTATCATAATATTAGATACCCGATATCAAATGCTCAGAGGTGATATCGGATATCCGATGTCACAGGATGTGTACCGACCTATAAATATAGCACTTGGGCACATGGTTTGGGGGTATCTTAGTCATAGCATAGCAGAGGCTTTGTAGTTTTTCTTCCCTAGAGTTAGAATACTTTTCTAAATTTCTTGTAGTAGGAGTCCTTGAACGTACAGATATTTATTGGAGCATTGTTGTACTTAAGCATGGTAGTATGTGTGGCAATAAAGACGAGCTTTCTGATAAATCTTGTAGCACTTCAGCTAGATTAAATATTTTATTTATGCATTTATGTTTCATGACATTTTCTTCAATGTTTTCAATAATTAAGCTAATTTAGGAATTAAGTTAGCTAGGTTAAATAGCAATTAATTAAGCACATAAGTACGACCATTTCGAGCATGTGCATGAATCTTGGTAATCCCAGTAGTGCTTAATGTTTGGTAACCTAGCAGTGTTATACGTGTTTAAGATGTGTACGAAAAGTGGGACTAGATACTTATGTTAGGAATAATTAGACCTTAGTTAGTTAGTTAGATTAAATTAACAATTAAATTACTCTATTCACTTCATCCTTTATTTTAAGCACTCAAAACCTAAAACATAAAAAATAATAAAAATCATATGCCTCAATTACACTTAAACATACCTTTGTATATCACAAGTGTAATTGGGAAGACAACAAATGACTATTAGGGCAAGTTCACTTCTTAGAGACTAGTGTACCAGAAGATAGAATCTATAGTATTTGATCAGATCTCACGTGAACACTTAGTGATTCATATGGTTGAGCGTAGGGGTATTTGCTACTCATTAATGCCAATGCATTTAGGTACATGATGTTGGAATAAAGCTCTGTACAATCTTTATAATCTACATTGTGGGCACTTAGAGGAAAAATATTCTAACTTTAGATAAACTAAATTGCAAGGGCTTTGCTATGCTACTAACTTTGGATATCATAAATGTGGGTAGCTGCCATATTTATATAGGCTTTTCTTGCATCAGCATTGACACATTTGCGTCAACAGGGATGTTTATGGGACAGCAGTGATGCATGCTCATCAATGTAGCTTGTCTTTTCATGATCATCAGTAATCTTACATGAGTAGTTCAAACCAAACTCAACCATTGTGTTCAATCTTTGACAAAGTTCTTTATGAATATTACTTTGTATTCATTAACATAATTCAACATACAAACAAGAGAAATTTGGAACTTTACTGATTACCAATTATTTGATGTCATTTCTCACCTCATCTATTGTGAGATGAAGGAATTGTGGAGCAGGATTGAGGCAATAACTATCATCCTCCTTTAGAAAATGCATATATCATAAAAAGAAAAATCAAGTGATGATCCTCCTTTTTTAGAAAATGTTTATCATAGAAAATACATGTCATAAAAAGAAAAATCAAGTGATGAATTGCCTTTGAAAATCCATGTATGGAATCATGTAAAATGGTCTTACTAGTTTCTAAGATTAATCCTCTTATTATAATAATTTTATAAGGTGGTAATAAAAGCATAGTTAAAATTATTTATCTTTACACTTGGCTCAATTGATTTTATCACTATTTATTAATAAATATTTGAAATTAGAAACTAAAAATTTTTAGTATGTCCAAGAAATCACAAAGGATTTGTTAAATAGGTACAAAGCCTTAACACATTTTTGAATAAAGTTGAAAACATCATTGATGTAATGCTCCAAAGAGATAGGGTCAATTTGAAATAAAATAATGAGCATATTACAATTAATATTATAATTCATTTGAATGTGAGCCAAAGATGAGCAAAATGAAGAAATGTGTTTTTTTATCCTCAATGCTATATGCTTCTGTCTCAATAAGGAGACAATAAGAGCTCGTTCTTGCTCTAGCAATTTGATTCGTTAAATGAATAGGAATAGTTGAGGATAGGTACTTTTGAGTACTAAATAACAAATCCCCTTAAATAAAATGTAAATAAAAATGCTTCTTTTTTGATGTGTTCAACTAAACTTTAACTTAGACTTTTTCTTTTATAGTCTTCCAACAAAACCTTTTATTTAAANATCGTATCCACTTTTTCGGGAAAACCGGTATTCGGGTATCTAGGCATGGTTTATGCCATGATCAGTATTGGTGTTCTTGGATTTCTGGTTTGGGCTCATCATATGTTTACTGTGGGCTTAGACGTTGATACGCGTGCTTACTTTACCGCGGCTACCATGATTATAGCTGTCCCCACTGGAATCAAAATCTTTAGTTGGATCGCTACCATGTGGGGAGGTTCAATACGATACAAAACACCCATGTTATTTGCTGTAGGGTTCATTTTTCTGTTCACCATAGGAGGACTCAGGTTTTATATTTTGCGGCAAATGTCGGGTCTTACAGCAATATAGCTCTATAGATTTTCCGACAGCGTACGTGGAAATACCTATGCGCCGGAGATTCGCGATTCCGGACAAATTTTCGCGAACTGTTCGCGATTCCGGACAAATTCGCAATGGGTACGTATTTCATAATTTCCAATGAAATTTTGTCTGGATTTGTACTTATACATTGAAATGGTCGCCTTGCCTTGCCTCCTATTGTTCTTGCCTTTTTTAGTGATGTCTGCATTTTACATTAAAATCTTACGTATTAAAATCTTATATATCTACTCCTGTTCTGAATCATAACAAAAATTTCATTTCATTGTTAAGTCGCAAGGAAGCAATCAAGATTCATGGCATCGGAATGAGACGGACCACAGAAAACAAGGGAGTACGAATAAATAAACAAACACTATGGTAACCGAAGGCCGAAGGGGCAAGAATGGGTCATACGGAAATCAAGTTTTGGACGGGGCGTGCGATGCCTTTCGGAGCGTCAAAGGTTCCGCCATGACTCACACATTCACGCGTGTTTATTGTTCATTGTGTTCATGGCTGGTTTTTGATCTTTTTCTCATATCCCTGCTGAAAAAAGAAAAAACAAAACAAGGTCATCGTCATGGGTCATGAGTCATGATGACGGATGGATGCTTGTTCAACTATTTTAAAAATCTGTTTGCTTATAAAGCAACCAAGCCCACCGGCCAATGACCATATGCAAGCTCATGGTACTCACAAGTAGTTGTTGAACAAAAGTATTAGCAGACCTGATTTGTTATAAATTTGGTTGAGGCTTGAGGCTTAATTTCATTTTTGGAAATATTGGATTGAGTAACAAAGGGGTTTCATTTTATTGCTGTCATTTTGTTTGTTGCAGAAATTATATGTTTGGCCAGATCATGGCTCCTGAGTAAGGAAATGGATTCAATGCCCTCCATACCTCTGCAAATTTTCTTGCTTCAATTAAATGGTGATATTGCAATCTTCTCTGCAATTTGCAATTTTTAAGCAGTAACAATATTTTGGATTTACATTGTTCTATATTTTACACTGTATTTTTATGATATATGAGATTTAATTTTTTAAAAAACTAATATATTTAAATTTTTCTGTATCACGCCCCCGGCTACGAACCCGTCCCCATTTTTCTTGAGGCACACCTACCCAAACACGTTCAGAATCACGAATCCTCGATTCCTCGCTTCCACGAATCGGATTCTTTTGATGCATAGGGAAATACCGATGGATATGTCGAACCATAGGTGAACTGGCACTGTGAGGATAATGTGAACTCTGTGGACGTGATACTTTAGTTGCAGGGACATCGTTATTGGAAAGTGGAAACCGTCGGTCAATGGTCAATGCTGAAAGAGGGGTGTAGAGAAGGCGATGGGGGTGCGCACTAGGTGCCGCCCGTCGTTCCATTCCACACAGCTGAACAGCGTAGCAGGTGTCTTCTGCAGCACCTTCAGTGACCTCACTCGCATCGTCACTCTGAAGCTGCGTTTATCGCCCTTCTTCTCAAACCGTATATGCGCCGACTCCACTGTCACCGCCATCGCCTTGGGAGCAACACTCTTAAGCCGTACGTGGATCCTGTGTTGGCCACGTTGCTTAGGGTGCACACGTACGTCACCTGCCTTCGATCTTCCCGGAACACCGTCGACAGCGATGGGTAGTTGAGGTCGCCCACGCTCCGCATTGTATTCGCGTTGTCGTAGCGCACCGGCTGCCAGGCCACAACCTCCCTCTGCTTTGCCATGTAATTCAGAGCGCACAGAAACTCTAAGTACTCCGCCTCGCCCACGTCGTAGAAGAGCCCCGGTTCCAGCGCTCCGTTTGGCTCAATGTGTCCGCTACCGTACGCTAAGTTCAGCTAAGTCAAGCCCATCTGGCGCGTTGCTCACCAGAATCATGCCCACACCACCCGCTGCTTTCACCACTGTGCCCTTCTCGATTCGCTCGATGTGACCTCCGCGATTGCACACCACGATCTTGCTGGCCACACTAGCGGGGTCGAGGGTACCTTTGTTGCAGAAGCTGGCCTTAGCGGTACCGGCGCCGTAGATGAGAGGATATTGGGGCTTGGGTAGGGGCTGGGCGATTTACATGTCTTGGCTGTGAAAGGTGTGGCCGTCGCCGGTTGTGGCATTGATGGGGAAGTAGCAGTTGAGGGTGCTGGCGGCCACGGTGGTGATCCAGGGCACGAAGTTTTGCACGGTGGAGAGTCCCGGCCAGGAGTTTCCGGAGGAGGCAGCAACGAAGATGCCTCTACGTAAGGCGTCGAAGGTGCCGATGGCAAGTGGGTTCTAGTAGTACTGCAGAACACTGTTGAAGCCAACTGAAAGCGAGAGCACGTCGAGGCCATCGGCGGTGGCGTCGTCGAGGCCGGCGATGATGTTGGCGCCGAAGCAAGTGAGCCAGCAGACCTTGTACACGGCCAGCCACGCCTTGTAGCCCTCGCTGTAGAAGCAGGTGCCGATGATCTTGTTATTACAAGTGAAATTGAAGTTTTTGGAGTGGCAGCGGCCCTTCCAACGTGGCGGCGGAGGCAGCATGTCGGCATCTCTGAAGCTGGGACTTTCTGGCCATATTCTGGTGTCGACAATGCCCATGATGATGCCGCGGCCTTGCCGGGACGCCTTCCAAAGTGGGCCAGCTGAGGCCGCGTGAGAGGAGGAGGCGCGTCCCAGGCCCAGGAATTCGGGGGAGCGCGTAGTGTGCAGTTGATACTCGATGTCAGGAAGGACGCTAATGATGCCCGGCTGGGTGGCCATGTGGGCTGCCTCCTGTTCGGTGAGTGTGGCGGAGAAGGCATGCATGACGTTTTGGTAGCGGCACAGCATCTTGGACTTGTTGCTGACGAGGGAGTCGTACCAGCTCTCCGTGTTGCTGAACAGTGATGGCCTGTCCACCTCCGATGTTAGCACGATGTATGTTCGCACACCCTGCGCCTCCGCCGTTAAGGCCACGGCCACAGATACGATGATCGGCAACAAAACTTGGCCACCTCTCTCCATGTTCAACTCTCACTCGAAAATGATGTTGCCGTTGCTATTGGTTTAGTCACCACGCTTTATATTGCGTTGCGTTCTGGCTAAAATGCTAAATTTTTTGGAAATTCCTTATTATCGCTGAACGTCTTACTTTGTTACCTTTTTTGTTTTCATTATCCTTTCCAGTTATGATATAGGCCTAGTCGGTACCTTTCTTTCAGGGCTTTTCATCATTGTTTTCAAGGAAAGTGTGTAAAAACGACGAAAAATCTAGCTGTGATATGGGCCTAGTCTGTACCTTTCTTGTAGGGCTTTTTGTCATTGTTTTCAAGGAAATTGTGTAGAAAAGATGAAAAATCCAGCTTTAATATGGGCTAGTCTGTACCTTTCTTGCAAGGCTTTTTGGCATTTTTTTCAAGGAAAGTGTGTAAAAAAGATGAAAAATTCAGCTGTGATATGGACCTAGTCTATAACAACGTTGCCCATAATGTTGCCTAGCATCCCAAGGAATTCACTAAGATCCAATGGATCTAGGGCGGAAGACCTAGGGAATATGCCTCAAGTAAGCAAGCCACTCATGAGTGAGTGCAAGCAGCAACCCAACTTCTTATCATGTATGTATGGAAACGCACCCCACGGAGGGTAACCAACTCCAAACGAGAACCAAGCGAACAAGCACACAAACAACCTTGTAGACAACATCGGTGGGAGGGGAAACAATGCACTTATAAGGAAAGGTGCCTCACCCCTAGATCCTTCACGATCTAGTACAAGGTGTGGCCTGGCACTGCACCAAAACTATACAGTCTTGGCTGCCTACATATCTACGACCGTCATAGAATTAGTGCCATGTAGTTCTCCACGGTGTGGGGGGAATGAAGAGGACTTAGAAGAGAGTTACAACATGAGGGTGTCCTATTGCTAGCTTGGTACCGCTAAGATGAGGTGGGTTTTCTAACACTTGGGAGTCACTTGAGGGTGCCTCAAAGTGTTCCATGGCCCTCGAACCATGGGGAGAGNCATCAACTTCGGGGATTCGTCAACTCTTTAGATGCCAGGCTTTAAGGAAGATACCAACCCCAACACTTGATATGTCCTTCCATCCAATGCCTTGCATGAAACACAAGGGCAATTGGAGGAAGCCCAAAGACTTCCCTTCTCTATAACAAGCGGGAGAGTCCAACCCAAAGGGCCAACATCTCTAAGGCGTCCCTTAGATCCATCCCTTCTAAGGGTCTAGAGACATATATTCTTGTATAAACCCATACTTATGCAAGAAGATAGCTCCTCTTCCACAAGTCCCGCTGAGTCCTTTGTGAAAGGCATCTCAGCATCCATCAATTTTTTTTCTCTTTTTTTTAATCATCAATTTTGAGGGCTCACTAGGGCCACTACCCGTGATGAGGGACTTGGAAACATCAAATCGAGAGGGAGGACATGCTCCAAAAGAGCCATGTCTTTGCAAGCAACTCATGCTTGCCAGAACTCCATGTTTTGCTACTCACATCCAGACCCATGGGGTCTCACCAGTGCAACCATCTAAGCACTGATTCCATGTGCATCTGTACCATGCACATTTTTTTTCATCATGTCTATTCAAGCTAGTATGAAGGGAGTCAAGCATGTTGTCCCTTCTAAACAAGGTACAAGGGCAGATCTTTTGAGCTTGACCTTGTCGTCCGTGGATACCAGCATCACATACCTCAATTCACCATCCTATAGTATTCCATTGCCACAATAAGAGAGAAGATCCAAAATCTGTTTGGAAACTTCTCCAAGAGGCTCTCATACAACAAAGCCCAAACTATCATCAACACCTCTTGTGTTTGTCCAACATCAAGAATGCCTGCTCGAATGTTAGAACAAGTGGAGAATCTATTGGGTAGTCAACCCCATGACAATCCTCCATACACACGTCTCATGCATATCGTAAGCCCATCATCAAATGCAACCATAATATCTCATTCATTGAGAAGGATCAACTGCACTTGCTACATACAAGCTATCCTTTCCATTCCAAGTTATGGGACAAGCATCATTTTTTGAACACTAGGTCTAGGAAAGAATATAGAGTCACCTCTGAGAGCAACCAGATCATGAATTCTCCAAGGAACATCAAGGTTTCCAGAATTTGAATTTCCCCACTATATCAAGAACGACGACTGCCAGTCTCATGATCAACACCTTTCATTAGATTTTTGCACTTACAGGAAGGATCCTCTTTGGAAGATTTCTTCCATAGGTAAGTATAATAGCCCAGCTACACCTTACCCATAATACATGCCCAAGTAGTCAATATAGCCAATAGAACCATATCGTCGAACTATCACCAACTGAGGGAAGACATGGGTTCACAAGTCTTACCCAAATTCAATTTTTACCTTGAGAACAACTCGAGACACCTAGTAGTTCATCCCTTTGAAATTTTATCAAGAGGGATTTCTATTTTATCTTGGGAGATTTGGGTTTTTGTTTTGTACATCCCAGTCAAGCCCATTACATCAATTTATGGTGGACAAGGCCACACTTCTACCTATTATCATTCAACCCAAACGATAGACACAAGTCAACAACAACATTTTTCCCATAGGAGGATTGGGTCCTCAAGATAGTTTTACATGGAATGGGCTTCACCAACATCAGTTACAACTCAAAACACTACATGCTTCATCCCCAAAGGGTTTACAATAAGGGTGGTCTAACAGATAACCCCAACAAGAAGTTCCTCTAAAGCCCCCAAAACTAAGAGAGTACAGAATATCATGCCTTGCTTACAAGAAGAGTGATATGTACCTTTAATTTACATCAACAACATGACCTCACAAAGGAGGTTTCATGAATTTTACCAGGGTAACAACATTCTATCTCTCAAAACAAGTCCCACAAGTTCACGAACATGGGACCACTACTAGGATCAAGTCCCAAACATCAACTACTTCTAGGTCCCAACTAGGAAACAACTGTCTCAATACCACCTATCTTATTATTTCAAGATTAGAAGAGGGCATCCATCAGAATGGAGAATGAACCCTCATAGAATTAAAGATTTGCCAAGTAATATCATGCTCAACTCTACTATCCCACTAGGAAGGTAAGAACACCAACATGAATTAACATTACACTAGAGACATGGGACAATACATTAGGAAGGGACAATGTGACACATCAGTGTACATAAGGGACAGAGTACATGGGAAAAGTCGACAAGACACCATAGTCGATTATGCACAATGAGTCTCCTATCATGGAATCACACCATAGACCACGAAAGCACCAATAAGTCCCAAGCCATGAGAGCACACCATAGTCCTCAGAAGCACCAAAAGCAATCAGTCATAAAAGCACACCCACATGCACAATCATTAGAAGCCCCCAATCATGAGAGCATTGGCTCAAGTGTTTTGAGTACATTCAAGCCCACCAAGCAAGGCCACCAAGAGAAGTCACAATTTCTATATCTATAACATCATTTATTCAAGGATGGATTACCATCCCAACATTTGCAAAGCTACTCCACGATCGCATCCAACATGGAAGAGAGAGTCTAGGTGCCAATACCTAGAACTCAACTCAAATCCACCACTAGACATCACATTGATTTGAATTTTAGTCTACCATTATAATTCACATGGCCATAGTGAACCACCTGTTATCAAGAACAAGCACATAGAACTAATTTGTTTGTGTATTTCAAGCTACATATCACCATTGATCATCTATGGATAAGATCTTTGCCAGTCTAGAAACACAAGAGAAAGTGTTCCCAAGATTTGTCCTGTCTCAAGGATGTTCACCAAAGCACACATCATCTAGGTTATGCCAACATCACCAAGAACACATGGCACTAGTTCAAGGGCACAATGGGCAAGGACATGCCCTGGTCCATTCATTAAAACATCGTGTCGCAACTAAAAAAATTTTCCATGAGGTTTTCAGCAGAATTAAACATCAAGGCACAGAGGCCATTTACAACATATAGCAAGGGCACTTCAAAACAAGCACTAGGAAAACACCATACATCAAGCTTGGCCTTGTCACAGGATGTGGCATAGGCCTACAACAGGAAGACAACTGAGTCACATAGGGTAATACATCTAGCACTTTTGAGTGCATACAGTTGAATTAAGGATATCACAAGGATACATTTCACACACCCAAGGATAGGAATACATTTTAATAAGAACTTACATGATATTTGGGAATGCTACCCAGGCCTAGAAGGTTATAAGACAAACTACCCAAGCCCATCCTAGGCTAAAGGATTTAGGCCACCAAGAGCATACCATGATAGAACCATGCTGTTCTGAGGAAAACCTATCTCTGTCATGAAGCATAAATGATCATATGTCATACTACACCACTGTCTCAAAACGTACATGATCGATTGTCGCATTGAAACCACTGCACAACTACCATCGAACGAAAATGATTCAAGACACGAATGCAACAATCGAATAATGAAACATGTCAACTGAGTATCCACCACCTACCATAGTGGGACCTCAATGCATTGGCCACTCCTGGGCCATCAGTATCTGGCATGGCCAAGGATACCATTTCATGCCATCTGCTAGCCCAATATCTGTAGGGTCTAGGACTGATCACCATCCTCTATTAGTGCTCACTCAACATGGAGAGGCAAAAAAATCATAATGTACTTACTGATTCATCATAGCCAAGGTACTGATAAATTCGCAACTCAATGTTGGGATTCTAAGACCAAATAATCATTTCATGAAGGTCTCAAGATCACATATCTTCCCCATAGACATAGTGCTCATAGAATTAACTAAGGTCACCACTGGTTACATCTTTGTACATGTGCTACTTGCAAACACTGAGGCAAAAGCTCAGAAACATAGAAGTTAGCAGGAACATGATCAACACATTAGTCTCATACACAACCATCAACCATGATCATATAATAGAGTAATATCACTCTTGCAACATCATAAAAGCAAGACCTCAGCAACATGCATAGAGATCAATCATGCAAAACATTGATGGATCAATTAGATACACTCAAACGAACAATTTCATCATGAGGCACACCCAGAGAGAGCTAGCACACTCTTAGAATTCCAGGATTCATACACAACAATCATTCCCAGCCACTAACACTAGTTTCAACTAGAATCAAAATCTCAACACAATCGTAAAAGGCATGGGCAATAGAGAATTCATCATCTCAACTCAAAAATAAGGTGGAAGACCAAGGTCTATCCAATAAGAAGTCTGCATAAAACCAATTCTCACAACAATGAGCAACATCATGGAGGATGCATCCACAAGAATACTCTCATTGAAAGAGGTGCGGTCTCAAAAAGAACCTATAATAGGATGACCCACACCAGTAGTCTTCGAATCAAAGTGACCAAGAAATGTCACCAAAGTGATGCCACAAACCCAAGGGCAACACAACTAGCTCAAACAAGGGAGCACAACTTGAAAAGATGAACAATAAGGGCAATCATGCCTCATGCACAAGAAGTTGTCAAACAAGACAACAAACATTTGGCTTTGGGATGGCACAAACGACTTCAAAATGCATCCTCAACGTTCCCAACAATAAATCATCATACTATGTAGAACACCAAGCCTTGTGTTACGAACGATAGATACGATGAAGATAACATGCATGTAGAATTTGAAAGCACAACCAAGAAGACATGCATACAAAAATAGACAAACATATAATCGCAAACACGAGTGTATGAAGTCTACTGGCAACGGTCTTAATCCACCTAGAACAAGGCTCACCAAGAGCACATGTCCGAAGGCCCTCCATCCTGAGGTACCTGGAAACCATCTTGTCCCAATTTGTATTTTCCCATACTCACTGTATCTAGGGTGAGTGGGAGGGTAAAGATATCCTATCCTGCACAATTCAACAAATGCCATCTTGAAACATGTCATCTAGGTGAAAACCAAAGTGGAGACTTGATCTGATTCATCCCAGATGAATCACTGGAGACCTAAGATGAGAGATCCTTGAGCAACAAAATTCCTAAGTTGCCAATAGAACTCCTCTCGACCATATCACATACAATCATGACTAGTCCAACCACAAGTAAAAAAGTGGAGGACATCATCATAACACAATTTTTTACATCCTCATGGAGAGAAACATACACAATTGCTCACAATTTAGCATCTGTCCCCTTATGAAGAGCATAAAAAAATTGCCATAAGGAAACTCTTCAAAGAATACATAAGGATATGATCCTAGATCACTTAGGTATCAATCCGAAGGAACCATTAACTGAACAACCTCAATAGAGTAACACAACCAAAGAGAACATGCATACTGCAACACGATCTCAAAAAGGCTTTGATACCATCTATAACAATATTGCCCCTAATGTTGCCTGACACCCCAAGGAATTCACTAAGATCCAATGGATCTAGGGTGGAAGACTTGGTGAATATGCCTCAAGCAAGCAAGGAACTCATGAGTGAGTGCAAGCAGAAACCCAGCTTCTTATCATGTATGTATGGAAACACACCCCACGGAGGGTAACCAACTCCAAACAAGAACCAAGCGAACAAGCACACAAACAACCTTGTAGACAACATCGGTGAGAGGGGAAATGATGCACCTACAAGGGAAGGTGCCTCACCCTTAGATCCCTCACAATCTGGTACAAGGTGTGGCCTGGCATCGCACCAAAACTATCCAGTCTTGGTTGCCTACATATCTACGACCATCTTAGAATTAGGGCCATGTAGTTTTCCATGATGAGGGGGGAATGAAGAGGACTTAGAAGAGAGTTACAATAGGAGGGTGTCCTATTGCTAGCTTGGTACTGCCAAGCCGAGGTGGGTTTTCTAACACTTGAGAGTCACCCGAGGGCACCTCAAAGTGTTCCATGGCCCCCGAACCATAGGGAGATCCTAGGAGAACCACCACCCTAGGACATCTTTCACATAGTTTGTACCTTTCTTGCAGGGCTTTTTGTCATTTTTTTCAAGGAAAGTGTGTAAAAATGACAAAAAATCATAAACTGATTTCACAATGGTTCGTGGGTCACTTCATATAACTTATTCATATACTTATTCATCAACCATAGTGTGCATCAAAGTGCTGCCTATCAGTATTTGTTTGATTTAATTGTTTGAAACAATTTTTAAAATTGAATGTCTCACAAAACAAGATGGAAAATGGTTATTTGTTTGATTTAATTGTTTGAAACAATTTTTAAAATTGAATGTCTCACAAAACAAGATGGAAAATGGTTAAATTGTCCATTCGTGTATGCAAGGGAAGATAGAATGGTAGAGGGATGGAAAATGGTTAAATTGTCCATTCGTGTATGCAAGGGGAGATAGAATGGTAGAGGGATGGAAAACATGCATTGAAAGATACGTCAATAAGACAAAGTTGGAGAAACAAAATCGGAAAGAGATACCAAATAACAAGAATATCAACAAAGAAAAAGTTGATCAAGTCCCAATGCAATTAAAGAAAAGTTTAAAAGAGAGATACACAATGTGAATGCGGGAGCACAATAGTTGGAAGATATTCGGTGTGGAAAACTGGAAAGAGAGATGAGAGAATGTGAATAAAGACATGAATAGAGTTTGAAGATCAGAGAAAGATTGAAAGATATTTGGAAAGAGAGTGGAAAAATATGAGAGGGAGGGAGTGAGAGTAGTGTATTTGGCCTGGGATCTCCTCTGATGTTGCAATTAGTACGTCATCTTCATTGCTGCCCATGTCTGTGTAACCGACCTCCACGCGCTGCCCATGTTCATGTAACCTATCTTTGCTTGCGCAATGATGTAATTATGACATGGTCTGTCCTAGAATGCTATATTAAATATATAAATTTTTATGAACTTTTGCTCTTTAATGAAAGAAACGTTCGTATTCTGTCACCTCTAGTAGCAATCTTACCTAAAAAGGAAAAGAAAAGCAAAGAAATTGTATCCTGTGATCTACACGTTTAATTTAACAATAATATAGGAAGAAGAAGAAGAGGTTGCTGGTATTGCTTTCATAAATCTCCTAAAAAAGAAATGAAACCTCTAATATGCAATGTTGTGCTCTTTGATCCATACTAAAGCTATAATCTACAATGTTGTGTTTATGTGTGTGCTCATTAAAAAATGAAGAAAAGTTTGCTAGTACTGCTTTCAAAAATTGGCTAAACAAAGAAATGAAAGCTCTAATATGCAATGCCATGCTCTTTGATTTGTACCAAAGCTATAATATGCAATGTTGTGTTTATGTGTATGCTTACAAAAAAAAATTGAAGAAAATAGAAGCTTTGATACGCAAAAAGGAAATGAAAGCTCTAATATGCAATGTCATGCTCTTTGATCCATACCAAAACTATAATCTACACTGTTGTGTTTATGTGTATCCTCCCAAAAAAATGAAGAAAATGGAAACTCTAATATGGAATTATACATGAAAAAAATTGTAAAAAAAATGGAAGCTATGATATATTAAAGAGAGAGGGTAGAATAAGAGAGCATGATATAAGGTTTGAATTAAGAAACTCAATATTCTAGGTAGAACAACATAACCACAAGATCATGAAGAAAGTAAACAAATTTCCTCTATCAAAAATATATTTAAACAATGTTATCTATCCCATCATTGCTTAGGTAGCATTGCCTGGACAATGGTGAGACCATTAAAAGAGTGGATAGACAGAGACATGGAAGAGGAGATCGTAAAGGATTTAATCAAATCCAAAGGTACTGAGGGAGAATGAAGAAGGAAGAGGGAATGTTGAGAGAGAAGGCAAAAAGAGGAAAGACATGAACAAGGGAGGAAAGGGAGAGAGGTAATGTTGGGAACAAAGAAGAAAGGCTAGACTTTATTATTCTTTTCTTTGTAAAGTTAAAAAGTATTGTAAGTTAGCATAAGCTTAAATTTTTACTTACATTTATGGAGATCCTTTAGCTTTATTAGACAAAACAATTTTAGAATTCTTTTTATAGAATTTTTTTAAACTTATAATTTAGTATTTTTTGCTAACATTTAACTTGGGTTTCATGCTAACAGCTCATTGAAAATTAATAAATTGGAATTGAACCTAGAATTATTATAAAGACATTAATTTATTTTATTAATAATTATTGTTATCCTTTATTGTTGTTTGCAATAAACTTTAGCTATAATGTACAAGAATTACTTAGAAAATTGGAGATGAGATTATCTCCTCAACATTGAATTATGAGTGTGGTTGATTGTGAGAACCCATTCTATTTTAAAGTGATGTTAGATCATTGTTAAAAACCTTGTTGCTTTTCTTGTTAATTTTAAAGGGCATCTAAAATGAAGTTAATTTAAGGTATAGCTAGAAACATGGATGGCTTGAAGATGGCTATCAAAATGGTTATAGATTAATTAAAGAAGTTAATTCAAGTTATAGCTAGAGATATAGATATCAAAATGATAATAGATTAATTGAGTGAGATTGTACCAAAGGCACCTACACTAATGAAAATAAAACTAAAATTAAATACCTCAAGTGAGGAGGAAACAATGTAAAGGATTGCTACATTGAGTTCTACAAAATTTTAGTTAAGTTAATGTCTCCTAGTGTAAATATGAGTAGGCTTCAAATTTTGTGAAAGGGTTAATGAAAAGTTGATAAAGTCAATTTTTCTTTGGCTACAATATTGTATATCCAATATCATAGCTACGATATTGCATATTCAACATTGTAGCATGACCTACCACATTGTTGATTTGATATTGTGGGATACATACCCACAGTGTAGTGTTGATGGGACGTGATATCACATGGGCCGTGATATCGCATACACGATATCGCGGTGTGCTGCTAAGTCTATAAATAAGAGGCAGCTCTCCCTTGTTTTCTCATCTAGATCTAGACCCTTAGCGAAACTTTGGTAGTTTTATCTCTCCAGAGATAGAATATTTTCCATGTGCCCGCAGTAGGAGTTCCAAAGTGAATGGATCTTTATTTGAGCAGATATTGTACCTGAACATATATTTGTGTACGAAAATAAAGACGAACTTCTTGGATAAACCTTGCAGTGCATAGAATAGGCTAAATAGGATTTTATTTATTGTTATTTATTGCTTATCATTTAAATTCTTTATCAGTCATTAAATATTTCTCAACCCTTCTCTCCTAGTTAAGTGCCTCAGTACGACCACTTCGAGCATGTGCATTACACTTGGTGATCCTAGCAACGATTAGCATTTGGTAACCAAGGTTGCATTGGTTTAGGGTGTGAACAGTAAGTGGGAACGGATGTTGATGCTAGGTTAATTAAGACTTAGTTAGTTAGTTAAAGTTAGTAATTAGTCTCTTCAACCCTTCACCTCACTAGCATAGGAGATAAAATCGAAAAGACATAAAAATCATATACCTTAGACTTACTTAACGAATAACAAATAATTAACCTTAAGTGTTCCATGAGGCGTGTAGGCACTTAGTCTGCGGAGTTCGACTAGATTGCATGTGTTACGCTCATATTCGTATGGTTGAGTGTAGGGGTACCTCGCCACTCATCATTGGCACTGTTGCCAGGGACTAAGTGTTTGTGCGCTAAGTAGAACATAGAAAATCACTCACATCGTTGGGAGCTTAAACGAACCCTTAGGGTTAATTAAACGAAAAATTATATAACGGTTAAATAGCACACTGATAAGACACAATGTCTTCTTCTTCTTCTCATAAGAGCATTACATCACCTAGGGATCATACTAGAAACAGTTGACAGTCAAAAATAAATAACCAAAATCAGCTAGTTCCTCAACAATATAGGGTGGTATACACTCATCCTGATGAGTATATACCTAATTTTACTTTTATCCTCCATCAGGATGAACAAATGTGCTGGAGAGACTTGCAAGGTAACATAGTGTTACCTCCAGATCGTGCAGTCCCCAACATGCTTCTCCGTGCCTTGGCACAGATAAGCATGATAGAATTATATGATGAATACGTTGCGGAAAATTTTGACATGAGGGATTACAATCCCATAGCCATACAATGTTTAAGGGACTCAAGGAAGAAGAGCCAACATACACTATTGGAGGGCAAAGAGGTCCCGCACGTCCTAAGTGAAATTAGAGATGGTGAACCACTTATGACGGGTTCTCTATCGAAAGATGTTCCCCCTCCTAATGATAGTGAGGAGGTGGGGTATTAGAACCTACGATCCATGATACACAACCCTAGTTCTGATCCCTATGTATGCCAATTATTCATTGAGGGAACAACAACACATGACAAGGATGGGCACTTGGATCGTCATCACGATCGAGGCTGAAGCCATAGAAGAGAAGGTAGGAAACATCGTCATGGCGATGGTTCTCCTTCTTCTTCCCCTTCTTCACATCATTCACCCTCTCCTTCCACCTATGGGCACAGTCATAGAAAGCATAACGATGAGGATAGACGTAGGCAAAATGAGAGACCTCGATGAGAGAGTCGAGAGAGAGGATAAGGGCATGAATGAAGGGAAAGTAGGGAACAACGAAGACATCATAGACGTCATGAAAGAGATGATCATGACAAACCCCTACTTACCACCCAAAGCATGCTAAATATAATGGAGGCAATGAGAATACCAACAAGGAATTTAAAAGATAGTCGGATCAAGTGCTTAGACCTGAAAAATATCCCACGCTTCAAAGGGGGATACAACGTAGATCTGCAAAATCATTTACAAGCATTTCATGATGCCTGCGCCTTGCAAAACATCAAAAACCAGTGGTAGAAACTAAAGTTGTTTCCTAGGACACTCATCAAGGAAGTAGAGAGTTGGTACCAGTCCTTAGAACATACAAGTTTGTGATCACTCCTCCAACATACAAGGCTTCGGAGCTCCCTTCTATTGGCAATCGTTTGGGACGCGATCGTCAATGATTGTCCTCGAACAGGATTTAGGTGCTTGCTGGTCTCTGGCAACACCAAGGCCTAGATACCTCCAAATAGACTCAGTAGTTAATGTGACTATGTGTGTGTGCTATTTTGGTGTGTTGTTATGAAAAATGAAATGATTGGGTTGTGTGTAAAACTATAAATGACTTATCTTAAAGAGATTCAACCAACTTTGCAAAATACTGTGAGTTGTTGAGAGTTCCTATTCTGTTCAATTGCCTAGTCTATACGGTCCTTATAATACCTACTTGTAACAAATAAAGTTTTGCAAAAACATTTGAGCACAACTCTGTGAATCTACTTCTAATTTTCCCTAGAGAAAGAGATAGTTCCACAAGAAAATTAGAAATAGAGCGAGATTCAATGGAAATAGAAAGAAGAGAAAAAGAAAGCAGATTTGTGTAGAGACCTCAAATGTTTAAACAAGGTAAAATGATATGGGTAAACACTTCGCAATAAAGCTATTCCAAATTCAATAACTACAAATTGTTTAAGCTTCCAAGGCTCAAATAAGCAATTTCTTCAAGACAATCCTACTATGCTACCAAAAA
>MNCI01003484.1:63550-131568 GCA_015680685.1 Gnetum montanum
AAAAAAGTTGTAGTTGACAAGTGGCCTTTGTAGTGGTTACAACATTATAGAAAATTAGTTATAACTACCATAGCAGGTTATGAATTCTATAAGAAGTTATTATCACTAGAAAAATACAAAAGTCACTTGTTATATATATATATATATATTATAGAGTTATTAGGATCTATTGGGGAGTTATATCGTTGGCCCCTAACTTGATGCTTACACCGTCTTGTCTGTATAATTAAGTGATAAAACCATGAAGTTAATCCACATTTTGGACCATGTGTGATCTTCATACTTGGTCATAAAGTCGTTAAAAACATTAAATGCTTCCCTAATCTATGGCATCTCTATTTGGCCATGTCTATGTAGAAGAGAAGAACACCGAAGAATTCCTCCAGAAACACATCGCACTTGTTGTTCATGCTGCCGCGGTGTCTGTCTCAGAACGCCACAAAGACCGCGGTGAACCTCATAATGCGTTCAACGGCCAGCTCCCTCTACTGCACCAGTATGGCCAGCTACAGCGTATGCCACTAGTCTTCCAGAAAAGTTTGGGAATGCCTACGATGCAGAGCCACAAGCTCTTTCAGCTTTCACGTGTGTAAGGTGTATGAGTGCTGCATCGTGTTCAACATTTACCCTATGCATTGTGGATAATCCTTGTCCATGCCGTTGCCATCGAGATGTGCTCTACATTTTCTTGGATGTTGCTGCTACTGCTGATGTGGTCATTTTTGCTTATGGTCTAGGGTTTGTTCCACCATGGCTGACGTTGAAGCTGAAGCTTTTGTGCTATGCTGCCAATGGCGATTAGCTAAAAGGATGTCCCTGCTGTTGTTGCTCTTGCTAAGAATCACATAGCTTAAAATTTTTGCATCTTGATGTTAATGTCAATGAGATAGCTGTGCGGCGACTGAGAATATGGTATGGATGATGAGACAGACATCCAAAAATATGAAAAGACACAAGAACTTGATTAGAGGAAGTGGCAGTATGTGTGGGAATTATGTGTGTGCATGACCCACGAAACAAAACGATAGCCAATTAAGTCCACCCAATCTGCATTTGGACTTCAAACTTTTGAATAACGGGCATTACACTTTTGTTTTAATTTCATCTTGCTTTAATTCTCTACATTTGTTTTCTTCTCGATGAAATTGGGTTCTGTTCCATGAAATGACCAAAATGTGCCAACATTTCAAACCAAAATCAGAGCTCAATGTAGACGATTATGTTAACACATACCGTAATCGATTGGATCAAGGTAGGTCACCTTCCTAGGAAACTATCTGACCCTGGAAGTTCCTTAATCTACCTCCAAGTCATCAGGAAGGAACCACATAAGGCTCTTATTGACTCAGGTTTTGGAGTCAACTTAATTCACAAGAGATGTATTAAGCCTGAAACCTGCCCCAACTTAAGAAGAACAATATTCAACTAGAGCTAGCAGACCAGTCCATCACCATTCCCTTGGGATTGGTGGAGGACATTATTACCACTGTGTGTGGTTGGTCATACCCAGCCAATTTCCTAGTGATTGAAGTTAACAACAACGAAGGGGACTTCCCAATTATAATGGAAAGGGCATGGCTAAGCAAAATAGACGCATGCCTAGAGATTCGTGATCTTTCCTTGGAGATATCTAAGGTAAATATTTATGGAAAGATCAAGAAGAAGAAATTTCCATGCATCACATACAGTGATTCATCAGGTGATGACATGGAGGAATGCACAACATCTCCTCCATGCAACAGGTGTGCCCTAGAAACTCTGAGAAAAAGATGTTTGTATGTAGCAACCACACAACAAGTGAACACCCTGTGGTTGACAGCTACTAGAAAGAGCAAACCAACATGCATGGAAAGAGATGAGGGAATAAATCATGCCAACAATGAAGGCATAGACACATTGGAGTATGAGCATTGCCAACTTCCACCCCTTAATCTAAGAACATCAGTTCGGAGAAGTTGGGCACTTTTACGAAATTCAAATAGATGTTCATTATTTCAGATCTCTTCCTTGCAATTTAGTCATGGGGGAGATGGCCACCTATGCTAATCATTTGGGGCCCTCAATTCTTTTTAAGTTTTTGTTTTACAAGTTTTTGTCTTACATATTTTTGTTTTACACATTTTTGTTTTCCACGTTTTTGTTTTACAAATTTTTGTCTTACACAATTTTGTTTTACACATTTTTGTTTTACAAATTTCTTTAACTTTTCTCGTTTTTGTTTTACAACATCGTTATACTTTTTCATTTTGTGTGTGTGTGTGTTCTCCACCTTGTAAGTTTGTCACCCGATAAGTGTTATTAATGATGGTATGAACTATTTTTCATATTGATTGCTAATGGTTGGTTTTTACCTTTAAGTCATGATGTTGATACTAAGGTATGTTTCTTTTAATATAGCAGGCAATGAGTTCACTTCATCCATTCATCCACCAGTTCTATGGTCTCTCTCGACTTGGAAATGTATAATCCCTTTCATCATAAGAACTTTTAATGAATTGGTGATTGGGCATTTCTTAAACTAAGGACTCAAGGATGGAAAAGGGTGTGACTTCAAAGTAACTTGATGCATTTGTGTTGGCTGTTCTCTTGGGTGCTTGGATGTTTTCTTCTTGAGTTTTCTTGCCATTTTGACATCACCGAATCATCAAGAAGCTAAGCAATAAAAATAACAAAGTCTTTGCATGATGTGGTTCTCACGTATAAACACATAAAAAAACAAAAAAAGAGAGAAAAAAGTGAGAATTCAAAGCACACCCCTTATAATAAATAATCACTTGGGCTACAAGCACTGGTTATGGAACTAAAAATGTTCCCTCTAACTAAGGCCATTCTTTCTTCCCATTCTCTTCTCATTTATTTTGTCAAAATGGTGGTGGCTCTTGGGGGAGGCATTCTCGTTATTCAAGAGGATGGATTGGCCGAATGCATTGATGTGAAGTCACTGGATGTGGTTTGTTTGAGGCCAGAGTTGGAATGAGATTTACCAAGTCACATTAATCATGAAACACACAAGGGTCTGTACACCACCTTGTTCTTGGGATTCCATTCCATTCTCTTCTCTCTATTGTTCACCTCATTGCCGGTTGTATCATTAGTGTATATTTTGGTGGATACATTGTTTTCTTTTTGGTAAATTCTTGCAGTTAAGACTTTAACTCTAGTTCCAATTGACATTCCTAGAGCCTACGGACTCTTTGAATGTGGGTTTGCCAGAGCATTAAGGGCATGAGCTTGCTTTGGGGAGGATCCACTAACATTCCTATTTGGTGCACTAGTTAATTTCTTTTCCTTAGAATTTTTGCAATCTATTTTATTTTTTTCATTTCCATCTTGACATCCATTTCATCAACATCATAGTTGTCTCTTTTTCTTCATCTTTCTTATTCGTTTTCTTTCTCCATTCTATCGCTACCGAAGGTTCGCTATTAGTCATGGGGGTACCGGACCCAGATTTTTTCGATTTTCTCCTAACCCCTACACCTTCGGTAGTCACCACTATTATATCTCCAGATTCATATCAGCCATACCACAACTCAGCCAATGGACCTTTCACCGAAGCAAGGTATCAACTACGTTGTGATTCATTTACCCTTGTTAATATAAGATTGTGTTGTGTGTGTAGATGGTAATCATGCAACAACGGATTGGATTTGGAAGGAACACATGGAATGGAGTAGCACTGAAAGCAGCTATGTAAGGAGAAAGATCGATGGCGCACTTAAGGATGGACAACGAAAGGTGCAATCTTGGCATTGGTAGTAGCAAAAATTATTTCTCTCTCTCTTTCTCAAGCTACCAAATAAGGCCTGATCTCAATGTAATATGGTGTTCACTCTTGTTGTCATGAACACCAGTTTTGTTGTTTTGCAATGATGATCTATTCACATGTCATCCCATTAGTTCTGTTTGAGTCAATAATCCCATACCTTCCCGATATTATTGTAAGGAACTCGAGGATGAGTTTTTATTCAGTCATGGGGGTATGATGGGACGCGATATTGCATGGGCCGTGATATCGTGTCGTCCCTCGTGATATTACATATGCGATATTGTGGTGCGTCGCAAAGTCTATAAATAAGAGGTGGCTCTCCCTTGTTTTCTCATCTAGATCTAGACCCTTAGCAAAACTCTGGTAGTTTTACCTCTCCAGAGATAGAATATTTTCCATGTGCCTGCAGTAGGAGCTCCAAAGTGAATGGATCTTTATTCAAGTAGATATTGTACTTGAATACATATTTGTGTAGGGAAATAAAGACGAACTTCTTGGATAAACCTTGCAGTGCATGGAATAGGCTAAATAGGATTTTATTTATTGTTATTAATTGTTTATCATTTAAATTATTTATTAGTCATTAAATCTTTCTCAACCCTTCTCTCCTAGTTAAATGCCTCAGTACGACCGCTTTGAGCATGTGCGTTACGCTTGGTGATCCCAGGAACGATTAGCATTTGGTAACCAAGGTTGCATTGGTTCAAGGTATGAATGGTAAGTGGGAACGGATGCTGATGCTAGGTTAATTCAAACTTAGTTAGTTAGTTAGAGTTAGTAATTAGTCTCTTCAACCCTTCACCTTTCAGCATAGGAGATAAAACCGAAAAAGACATAAAAATAATATACCTTAGACTTAACCATACACCTTGACAAATACAAGTAAGTCTGGGAAGACAATGAATAATTAACCTTTAAGTGTTCCATGAGGCGTGTAGGCACTTATTCTACAGAGTTCGACCAGATCGCACGTGTTACGCTCGTATTCATATGGTTGAGTGTAGGGGTACCTCGCCACTCATCAAGTGTGACTTAGTGAATGAGTCTTTATTCAAACATCTTGTACTTGGGTGCAAGTGTGACTGATAATAAAGATTGAACTATTTCATACTATTGCAGCATTCTCCTAGTTTACTGATTTACTGAAAATAATGTTTACCATTTTCCCTTAGACTACTGATTACTACTTTCTTGGTTAATGTTTTACTATTCCATGCACTTTACTTTTACTGTTGTTAGTATGTGGAATCGATACGATTGATTTCAAGTGTAAAGTGTGATCATTTGATAACCCATTAGTATTATTGCTTGGTTTTCCTAGTAGCAAAGTACTTGGTAATCCCAGTTATAGTTACACAAGCCCAGGATGTGTATGAAAAATTAAGAATGAATATCCGTTGCCATAGGATAGAATAGATTTGTTTACCAGTTTTATTTTGACTTAGAAACTATTTTCATTTCATCATGTTCATTAGGAGTAGCAATGGCACAACAACATCATTTATCATATACCTGATTATGAGCTAAACCATACTCATAGATTTTAGTAGCTTCACGTGGGAAGACAACATTCTCAAACTTAAAAAAATTGGTAGAATAATTACATTGCCTCATCCATGGATTACGATCTAGTTGCACATGAACACCTGTGACTTGTATGGTTGGATGTTGGATTACTTCACCACTCATCATTAGCACTATTATTAGGGACAAGTTAATGCATGATGAGTAATTGATTTCATAAAGTTTATTGTATCAAAATTCAAAGTAAAATTCATAACCTAAACAATTAAGCACACTTCACCAAATGTCTTAAACTACAATGTAGCTTTAAACAAGGATGCATCATCACTTGCCAAAGGGACAAAAAGGAACAATGACAAAATTAGTGATGAAGAAGAATGGGGGATGTTGATGTAGATAAGAATCACATATGCTCATACTAATCCTTATCATCCACATTTTACTTTCATCTTTCATTAGGATAGTCAAATGAGATGGAGAGGCATACAAGGAAACATAGTCCTACCTCTAGACTGTGCAACACTTAATATGCTCCAAACTACCTTAAGGGGAATGAATTTGAGCCAAATCTAGGAAGGGTACCATGTGACTAAGCACATGACAAGGCCCTACAAGCCCACAAAGGAGTAGATGAGGAGAGATGCTACCATGAAAGTTAAATATGTACACAATAAAGGAAAGTAGGTTAACACTTCTATTGTCTTGGAAGAACTTAATGCTGATGTGTTTATTATAGAATAGCTCCACCAAAATTATGAAGAGCCTTCAAAAACACCTATAATCAAACTTGAGGAACCTATCAAAGTTCAACTACATTCCACTCTAGAAAAGACACCTAAGAGGGAGGTTACTGACTTGAAGTATAAGCAGGGCTCAAGGCCAAGAGTTTCTACTAAATCTTACAAAGAAGAATACTCGAGTCATGAAAGGAGGACAAGTCAACATTGTTCTCATACTACCTCATCTACATCATGATGATCATTGGTGGACTTTGATACCAAGACCATGATAGGGAGGAAAGATGGACTCATGATTGTCATGAAAACCATCCAAGACACTCTAATATAGAAGATGAAGACTATGGACAAAGAAGGTGTAGGAATCATAGAGAGGATCAAGAAAGATATGAGCATAGAAGGGGGTTATTGCTACAACATGAACCCAATCATGATGATGAACCCCTGATGGCAATCCATAGCATGATCAACGTCTAGGAAGTTGTACATATTCCAACTAGGCATGTGAGGGATAGTCATATCAAGTGGCTTGATATGAATAACATGCCGAGATTTGAGGATGGTTATAATGTTGATCCACAACACCACCTCTAAGAATTCTACAATGCTCATGCCCTACTAAATATTGAAAGTGATTAACAGAAGTTAAATTTGTTCCCACCAACACTTGTGAAAGAGGTTGAGAGTTGGTATAGATCACTTGAACTTGAATCAATCAAAAGATGGAGTACCATGCTAGATATCTTCAATGACAAATATCAAACCTACTCATAGGTGTCTAATTTAAGGGAACAAATCCAAGGATGGAAGCAAGGGACTCATGAAACCCTTGATGCGGTAATGGGTAGGTACTCTTCACTATTGCAAAAATGCCTAGGCCATGGATTCTCACAACGAGAACAACTAAGGCACATTGTAGATGGGTTAGGGAAAATAAACCCTTGGGGTTTATGCCCAAGGTTGATTATTTGAAATGACTATCCTTCAAATCCAAAGACTTACTGATCAAGTGGCAAAGGAGAAAGGTGAGTTAAGAAAGAGGAAATCAGCATAAAAATGTAATAGAGACCCATCTATTAGGAAAAGAGATGTAAGAGTTTTTGATACTCAAGAGGAAGAAACCTTGGAATAGGAATTCAAATGAAGACTCTACTAATTCAAAAATATGTTACTGACATTGTAGCAAAGGTAGAGAAAATGTGGAACTCAGTTGATGAAAAATTTGCAACAACATTGAAAATTATGGAGGAGAGAATAGAGAAAGCATTTGGAAGAGGCAAGGACAAGAAAAAGAAGAAATATTTTGGATGAAAGGGCAAAGTGGCTTTAGTGGTTGAGTGTTCAAACATAAGCTCTAAATAAGAGGAAGGATGTGTTGTATGCTAGTACGAAAATCCCAAGGGATGTTAACTCGTGATGACATACTTATAAGAAATAGGGGCATATGCACTCAACCCCAAATTTGTCAAGAAATAGATGCCCAAAAGATTACTTTATTCTCAAGGTAACTACAGGTAGAACTTCCAACCCATGTACTATTCTAGTGGAGCTTTACCACAGGCATAAGAGAAGTATTATTAATAGTGGCAACAATGCCAATTGTGGGTCATGCCACCATAATGCCAATAGTATACATATTGATAGCTAGATCCACATGGATACTATGTCCAACATTTAATCTTGCCAACAAATGTAGCCATTCAAACTCCATAGTATTATCTACCTAAGTATTATAGAAAAACACCACCAAGGATAGATCCAAACTCATACATGCATCCACCAAGTCACTGATTCATCAAATCAATCTTATCCTTTGCTATTAATGCCACCATCCACTATGTAAGGGGAATTGCCATCACAACCATAAGAGAGAAAAACTGCAAGGGCAATGAATATGCAAATAGAGGATCTTATCAACAACACTTAGGGCTAATCAAAGAAATGTCCTTTCTTTAGAACAAGTCCCAAAAAAGGGTAGTAGAGTTGGAACCTCATTGAAACAATATTCTTCTATGGAAGATCCTCTTAGAAATGACAAGCTTCCACTATCATCAAATACCAACATGCAACCTATCATGCTAACAAAGATAATATTAGATTGGATCAAGGCAGGAACACTTCTCATGAAAATTATGGATCTAGGAGTTCCTTTAATTTATCTAAGAGTAGCTAGAAATATACCATGCAAGGCTCTACTAGATTCAAGTTCTGGAGTCAACTTGATCTCTTAAGAAACATATAAAGCATTGAACCTATTGATCTTAAAGAACTACAACATCTGGTTAGAGCTTGTAGATTAATCTGTCAACATTCCTTTGGAACAGATAGAAGATGTAGTGCCCACTATTAATGGGTGGTCCTATCCAGTAGAATTTTTGGTGATTAACATGAAAAATAATGATAAAGAATTTCCAATCATAATGGGGAGGGCATGGTTTAGCATAGTGGATGCTAAGTTAAACATGAGAGACTTGTCTATCAACATCTATAAGGAAGAGAAGAAAGCCATATATTCACAAAAGATTCCATGCATTACTACTAATAAAGATGGGTGTAACTGTGGACCGACCATCCAAAATGTCAACATAGTCATTATACTAGTCCATAGCAAGTGTGAAAAACAAGTGTGTGCACAATAGAGGGCAAGGGTCACAAAACCAAAAGACACCTAATGGCCAACAACTGAGAACTTTCAATTGTCCAAAACATGCATGGAATAATTTGAACCATTTATTAATTCCCATTCTAAAAAAATGACTCCAACTAAGAACTTACAAACATAAATACTAAAACACAATCATACACCAACAAAAAGAGAAACTGAGAACTTAGATGATGAAAATTTGTAGTAGGTTCACTCCACAATTAAATCACCTTCAATGCATTAAAGTAAGATATTATGCAAAGATAAATTATTTGTTAGAAAAATGAGAAAACTAGCTATCTTCAATTAAATTATTCAAAAATTGCAACAAGGTTCACATAACCCATAAGTATCCAAAAACCTATCACACTCAAATGATATTGTAGAGCATGAGGCTCTACAATCAAAAAATGGTTCTTCTTAATGCAAGACAACCAACAATAATCTCTCCTATAACCTGGGATTGAGATCTCAACTCACAAGTGAGATACAATAGAACAAAACACATAAATCAATACATCATAGGATGATCTTGGAGCTATAATTACCTATTTCACTCATCCAATGTGCTCACCCAATCTCTCTTGCCTAGTTGTCCCTTGCATACCAACTCTCCTCCTCATTGATGAAGGCATACATAATTATAAAGATCAAAAAATCCTAGGAAGCTTTCCATTTGCCTCCCTAGATGTTTCTCACTTGGATGTAGATTCTTTTGGATGTTTCCCAATTGAAATGCCACATTAGAGATTTTCTTCTTTTCCAGCATAGATGTCTCTTATTTTATGTAGATGTCTCCTATGAGAGCTCTATTCTTAGGAGAGATGTTTGCTATTTTTGGGAGATGTCTTCTTTGTACTATAGACATCTACACTTTATGAGAGACGTCTTTGAGGAAACGTCTTTTGTACAAGCCTTGTTCTCAAGAGAATCATCTATTGTTTTTGGTAGAAGTATTATATGGACTAGAGGAGTCTACACTTTAGGGAAGACATGTCTAGAAAGGCATCTATAGTTTTGGGAAGATGTCTATCCTAAAGGTGCCAAAAAATAAAAATGCTTTTCTTGATGTCAAGAGTCTTTGGATGCCTTCCAACAAGTACCCATAGATCCTAGAACCTCTTAAACTCATCAAAATAAGAAAAAACACCTCCAAACATGCCAAAACACCCAAGAATCTTCATCATAAAAATTCAACACAAAACACACACAAAAACTAGACACACGCATCCAAGCCTTCTCCAAGCATGAAACTTGCAAAAATAACTTGTAGGACAAGAACAACGGAATTGGAAGAGATGTTCCTACACTAGCTCTCCCACCCTTCAAAAAGTAAACTCATGTGAATAAGGGAGTAGGGGTAGAAGTGATCCTCCACTCAATAAGTTTGGTCTCATGAACCCATATAGCATCATCAATTGATTGATCCTTGTAATGGATCAAATATTCATGCCTCTTGACCCCTTGAGTGCTAGAAGCTTTCCTTCACTTGAGTACGATTGGCTTCTTCTCCATTGAAGGCTTTGATTGATCAATAGCCCCCTTCAACTAATCGATGCTTTTCTATCTAGTCTTCTCATCAGCTGGTCCATGACAGTGCACAAGATCTGAAACATTAAACACAAAATACATACCAACATCATTTGGTAAATCAATCTCAAAAGGATTGTCATAAATTTTAGCCTTGGTTTTGAAAGGTCTAATCTTCTTACTTTCAATTTGACGAAGTTAACACCTTTGAACTACTTCTTCAACAGCATCCAAACCACAAGTCACCAATAGCAAAATTAGGCTTCTACTTGCCTTCATTCCTCTTGAGGACTCTCTCTTCAGCCTTCTTCTCAAGATTTGATTTTACTTATGCATCAAGATCCCTCATCTCTTGCACAAAATCAACACTAAGTTGAGCTTCACCATCAAAGCTCTTCAAAGTGTCCACCATCTTTGGACAAAATCCATAATTCACCTCAAATGGGCTTTTGCTAATTACAACATGAAAGAATTATTATATGAAAATTTAGCATGGCATAATAAGTTTTTCCACCTATTTGGTTTTCCATCACCTAAACATCTTAATATGTTTAGCAAGGATTTATTCATCACCTTTGTTTGATCATCATATTGTGGATGATATGCACTAGAAAAATTCAACTTTGTCCCTAAAATATTCCAAAGGGATCTCCAAAAATGACTTGTGAACTTAGATTCTCTATCACTAATAATATTCAAAGGAATACCATGCAACTTCACAACATGTTGAAAAATAAATTTGCAACATGAGAGGCATCACTCAATCTTCTTACATGGAATAAAATGTGCCATCATGTAGAACCTGTCCACCACAACAAAAATTGCATCATTCCCACTCTTGGTCTTTGAAATACTATCCACAAAGTCCATTAACACACTTTTTCATGGACCTTTGGGAATTGGCAAAGGCATATAGTGTCCATTCACATCTTTACCTCCTTTGAACTTCTAACATGTTAAGAACTCCTTCACAAATTTTAAGACCTTTGTTGTCATACTAGGCCAAAAATAGTGCCTACCCACAGGTTCCAATGTTTTATTCCTACCCATGTGACCTAACATGCCACTACAATTCTTTTCAAACAAAATCTTTTATGAATTAGTCCAAAGTGGTTACAGCCTTATGAATCATACCCATGTCAATTATATGAATTAAAAGCCCATCATATATAAAGGCTAATTAGGTGGGTGGCAAAAGAAGAAGGAGAGCTATGTAGAGGAAAATAATTAGGACCTAACTCTTCAAAAGAAAAGAACCCATATCTATGATAAGGAAAAAGAGGCAGCTCTTGATGAGGTGATTTTACAACAGACCTTGCCAATACAAAATTCTATTGTTGAGATTAAAGAAAAGTTGGATAAGATGTTAGAATGGATAATGAGAAAGTTAAATCTTGTGAAGAAATCATAGAGGAGAGAGTAGTGCAAAATGAATCAAGTGATCACAATAAAAGGAGGAAAAAGAACCAAGAAATCACTAGGAGCACTTATCGGCAAGAAGGGAAAATGACCATAGAAGAAGAGGCTATAGACTCAACCACAAACAAAGATAATGGATGTGACATCTACATATATGACCATTTGAAGGGCCATTACCTGGTCTTGTTGCATCTACATGAGTATTGGGCAGGTGCACTAAATCTAAAGTTTGTACAGAAGCACATGCCTAGGAGATTTCCTTTTCCACATGGTAATGATAACCAGTTCCACAAACAATTGTACTATCCCAAGGGAACTTCTTACTAGTTCCAATACTATCATCCAATGTAGTGGCAAAACCCACAGTCATGGGGGAGGCCATCATCAAACTATCACTACCCTTACTACCAGCTGAAACCATATAGATATTAAGTTCAACATTTTATTTCCCCAACTGGTTCTACTTCCTCTACCTCAAATCACTACTACCACTCTCCCAAATATCATCATCCCACAACATATTATATGAGGTCACCACCTCACACTTATTCTCCTTCATCATATCCTTAACATCTTCATATTTCACCTCCTCATGTGCCATTGCTAGCAACATAGGAAGGTTTAGCACTACAACATCAACGAGAGAATGTAACTTTTGTTGCAAAAACACATAGAAATAGTAATGCCAGCAAGTACCCACCATAATCTTAGAAATGTCCTTTCTTTAGAAAGGGCCCCAGGTGGAAGTGTAACACTCATGGACCTACCACATCATCTGAACCAACACATGGCCAATCTGATGCAACAACCTTCCTCACAAAAACAATGTCTCCTAATCATATGTAAAATCCAACACCCATTACCGCTCCAACACAAGACATAAATGATAAACCTATCATTGTGGAGAGACAGAAGAATCCATGCATTACCAATAATGATAAAGGATGCAGTTGTGGGCCGAAAATTTGAAATATTAACACAACCTCTATATCGATCCACCATAAAGTTTAGGAGTAAGTGTGTGAGCAAAAGCCAGTCTATGCAGTATCCACTAAACCAAAAGACACCTAGTGACCTAAAAATGAGAATATAAAATTGTTTCAAAGATGCATGAAAGTAACTAATTTGGTTATTATTTCTAGAATTTTCTGATTCTTCATATGTTTTTCATTTCTTAATATTTTTTATTTTCTTTATATTTTTCTCTTTTCTTGAGTCATTATCTTTATGTTTTTAAAATTTATTTCATGTTTTTATTAATAAAGTTACCAAGTCATGATGCAAATTTCAACATTATGTGTTGGGTTTTTGTGCTATGCTATTAAGATGATTGGGTAAGTAATTGTGTAAAGTAGTGAGCCCACCTCATCCATCCCTCTGGTTCTTTGAATAAAAGCTATTTATCATGGAAACAATCAGGTTCTTATTTTTTGAAACTAAAATTAATCAATAATCATTGTACCTTAAAGAGAGATGGAATGACCAAGTGGGCATGGTAAGGGTGTGACCTTAAGGGGACTTGTCGAGTTCTCTTCTTAACTTCCTTCATGTGGTTTATGACTAGTCTTAGAATGTATCATCACTCCTTCATCAACCAATAAAAAGAAAGCTCTATCTTTGCATGGTGTGGTTCCCATCAAGAGAGAGAGAGAGAGAGAGAGAGAGAGAGAGAGAGAGAGAGAGAGAAACNCAAAAATAATAATAAAAAAACAAGAAATAATAAAAATAAAAACAATAATGGGAATTCAAAGCACATCCCCTAGAAATAATAATGGGATATAAGAATTGGTTATGGGGCTGGAAAGACATGTTACCCATGCTTGAAGCTGCCCCTCTAACTAAGGCCCTTCATTCCTTTTTGGAGTGATGATTGTTCTTTGAGGTGGTTGTGGACTCATGGTGGTTGGAAAAATGGAACACATCAATGTCAGGTCATTGTTCATGGTATGGACTTGGTTTTAACTTGGAAAGATAGGTTTGTTGATCATTTTAATCACATTTTTCACAAGAACCTATTGTCGACATGATCAAGTACCTTACATCCCAATCTCTGCAATCACTTCTCATCACATTATTCACCTCACTGTTGAATATGGTTATGAGCCTTTTGGTTTTGTGTAGTATAGTGCAACATCCTAACCATGACAATTATGTGTGTTTTAGAACAAAGGCATGGTCTACATTTAACTTCTAGGGTGTCCACGGACATCTATAGAAGTGGTTATGGAAGGGCATTATGGTAGGAGCCTACTTTGTGGAGGACCCACTTGCATAACTTTTATTGATCATGGCTTTGAACTAGCCTTCACATCTTCCAAGACATCAATGATGGTTTCTCTGAATTTATACATGATTTTGGGATTACTTCACATCCATTTCATTAATTTTTCCTACTTTTCTATTTCCATATGCATTAATATTTCTTGGCCATCTTTTGAATTAGACCTTTGGTTTCAATTGTTCAAAAACTCATGTGATTTTGGAGGTACGCTTATTAGTCATGGAAGCTAAGGATGTCTACTTTGAAATTTTTCTAACATCCTATTTTCAAACATCATGGTAACTAATAGTAATTGGTCAAAATAAGGTGAACAACTTGATGATTTTAGTTACCTCATAGCCTTGGGCATAGTATGTTGTAATCACCTTGTGCTTAAATGAAAACTAAGGGATCCAAAAAGGGTTAATTATTAAGGAAAATTTACCAAAATTAATGTTGATCCTTTGGTGACTATAGGTGATGCTAAAAGAAATTCCTAGGAAAGAAGGTCTTTTGCTAGGCACGAAAACAAAGCCAAGAGAGGGACAACAGAGGATATGACCATGGAAAAATCATAGCACATACAAGATAGCAACTCAAGCATCGCATGTTTGTTAGATTCATGGGATGATGAGAAGAACTTTTAGTCCATCCTTCAAGAATGTTTTGCATAACCAAAGAAGCATCAACATAATAGTCAATGTTGGAAGTTTGCCATGACTAATGGCAACAAGGAGAATCATCTTTAGTAGATTCTTGAAGGCCTCTGTAAATTTTGTAATCCTCAATGTCTATCTAGTCTTTTTGTCACTCTAACATTTTGTATACATTCACTTGAATAAAATTTTGTAATGTGACACTTAGAATTAGTTAGTAGTTTGCATGTCAGTCAATAATCCCATACTTTTCCAATAATATGTAAGGAACTTGTTCCTCCTATTGTTCCCTCAAGGATGAGTTTTCATTTAGTTGTGGGGGTATGATGAACCATGTTTTTCTTGGCTCTGATATCAGGTATCCAATATCAAATACTTAATATTGAGGCCAAAAAGTGATGTCAGATATCCAATATTGTGGCATGTGTGTCAGCCTATAAATATAGTGCTTGGGTGCATGGTTTGGACTTTAGCTTTTGTCATAAGTTAGTCAATAGAGTAGCTAAACTCTTGTAGTTTTATTCTATAATCTTACAAAATAGTTAGTGAGTACCCATAGAGTGGAACTAAGTTAGTTGTATGGAGTCTTATTCGAGTGGCAATGTACCTAGATACATTCCATGAATGGCAATAAGATCAAGATTAATTCTTATTCATTATAGCCCTTTAACTTAGATTAGATTTACTTTCCATGCAATTTACTTTTCATGTACTTAGCTAATATTTATGTTTTCATGCATATTAATGAATTGGTGGAATGAGCATGACCAGTTTCGAGCATAAACACATATTTTCCTGGTAACCCTAGTAGTGTTATTTCTTAGTTCACCCAGTAGCATAGTGCTTGGTAATCCCTATAGTGGATATGTGGGTTCAGGATGTGTACGATAAGCTGGGAATGGACACTCATTGCCTGTAGAATAGTTTAGACTTTTTCCTTCCATTGTTAATTAGTTTAAATAATTTATTTCTTCATTATCATTAGGAGTAGCATAAGGCCACAACAACATCAATTATTATATGCCTCACTTTGGACTAAATCATAGATGATAAAGCTACTACTAGTCCAAGTGGAAAGATAGCAAACTACAATCAAGACATAACAATTTAGATGCACAACTAGTCCCATCCATAGAATTCGATTAGATCGTGCATGAATGCTTGTGATTCGTATGCTTGGGAATAGGGGTACCTTGTCAGTTAGCAAATAGTGTACAACTCCTTCTCCTATATGCTATATTTTTGCCTTGACTCATTAAATTTTTAAGAAAAGAAAGCAATGGGCCTACCTTCTTATGAAGGTACCCCACCAATGGCAAGTTCACTTGCATCCACCTCCACATGAAAAAGCTTCTAAAAATTTGGAATTGCAAGCATCAGTTTGCTAGTAATCTTTGCTTTCAATAAGTTAAAGCTTTCTTGGGTTTGATTTTCCCACCTAAATTCCTTATTTTTCTTCAACAAGGCAAACATAGTTCATGAAATACCACTAAAAAATTTTATATGAATCATCTATAATAACTTGCTCAACCAAGGAATGATCTTACCTCCCCAACATTCTTAATCCCTTATAGCCTTCACCTTGGTAGCTTCCATTTAAATTTGATTTTTAGAAACCACATGACCCAAATATGTGATTTTCCTCTTGAAGAAATGACTTTTCTTCATGTTGGTGATCACCAACTAGGCCTTCTCCAACTTAAGGAACACCATCCTTAAGTGATCTAAGTGCTCTTCCTCATTAGAGCTAAACACAAAAATATCATAAAAAAAGGCAGTACAATACTTACCAATCAAGTCCTTTAGTACATCATGCATCAATGCCATAAATGTAGTAGGTACATGTGTGAGCCCAAATGGCATCACCAACCACTCAAATAATCCATTTGGTGTTTTGAAAGCTATCTTCCACACATCATCATGCCTGATTTTGATTTGATGGTACCCACTCTTCAAATCAATTTTGCTAAAAATTTTAGCATTGGTAAGGAGATCAAGGATATCATCCCTTGTTGGAATAGAAAACCTATACCTCACTATTATCCTGTTCACTACCCTAGAATTAATGCACATCCTCCATTTATCATTATTCTTCTTTGGTAGTAGCACTGCTAGAACTGCATAAGGTCAAATGAATTCCCTCACGAAGCCATTTGCAAATAACCCCTCTGAAACACCACAAAATTTTGGGTCTCGACATCTCGACTACAGATTTTTCTAAGTGTCAGAGCGATGGCACTTTCTGCACCTTGCTACGCTATGTAGCGTAGCGCTACAATGCATAGCATTGTGCTATAGTGTGTAGCGTAGTGCTATAGTGCAATACCCAGCGCTACAGTATAGCATAGTGCTACAGTGCAATACCCAGCACTACAGTGCATAGCGTAGCGCTACAATGTAACAGCTGGTGCTACAATGCATAGCGTAGTGCTATAGGGTAACACCTACTGCATTGCCACGTGGCACCTGATCCGCATTTTGGGCTAACCCTAGCCCTATAAATACCTCTGTGCCCTCTTTTGAAAAAAAGGAGGGAGAAAAGAGAGAAAAAAGATGGGAGGTTTTCATTTCTTCACCAGCAAGGAATTTTGACATCATGGCATTTAGCTCCCTGGGTGAATGAGACCTAGAGCACACCACACCAATAGAGAGGCACAACTACACCGCACGATACACAGTAGCCCCATTGCAACCCAGTGGAACATTGCGCAGTACACTGTGAATACCAACCCAACAGATATAGTTTATCACAATGAGCACCAAATTTCATAGCCCGACACCACCGATGCTGTGATTGCACTCTTACTGTGCCTATTGTACACTCTATATACCTGTACCCCTTTTTTGGGATGGTGCATCTTCTTATTCAAACTCTTTTTTTTTCTGATTACAGCAATTATTTTTTTTAGCATTGTAAAGTGTTCAATTGCGTCTACTATTCTGTTACACGCTTTAGCATGTTTCCATTGTTGTGCGCATTACATTTTCTTTTATTTTGCCACCAGGTGTTCCATTTAAAATCATTGTTTGCAAAAGGGTTATTGTACACCTATTAAGTCCCTATTTTGATCGACAAGACCATTTAGGGCACCCTGAATCCATCTTCTCTAGCACGGCCCTCGTGTAGATTCGGGGTTAGGCTATGCACCCGAAGACCTCTCAGTGTTTCCAGCCACCGACGTTTTCTGTCACTACACCCTCTACTTGCCTTTTCAATTAAGCCCTCTAGTTTGGTGCCATATGGTAAGCTCTCTTATTTGAAAAGGTATCATTAGGAATGAGGTTAATTTGATGTTGTACATTCCTCATTGGTGGTATGTAGTCCATTCAATTCTCCCTGGAATACCTTGGTAAGTTTCTTCTTCAAGCCTAGTACACTTGTAGGAAGTTCAACTTGCACATCATCATGGTTAGTAGAAATTTTTGTCAGAACAATAAATCCAAAACTAGTTTCATCATGTTTCTTACTATATTCCCTCTCTCCTAGAAGAATTAAGGAAACATTGAGTGAGCTTTGCTACCTCATTCGTTTGGCTATCATAGGAATCAAATCATAGATTCCATCAAGTCTAAAAATACTCCACATATTTCTTGCTTAATCAAATTAAGCACCACTATTAAAATTCCAAGATCTACCAAGAATTACATTAGCACAATCTATTAGAAGTATATCACATCTCAAAACATCATGAAAACTTCCAATTTTAAATTTTAAAGTACATTGTTCCCTCATCTCTTGGGAAATTAATTTAGATAACCAATGCACCTTATAGGGTCTTAAATAAGGATTATTTACCAAAAAAAATCTAGTAACTACCTTAGAAGAAATAATATTTCTTTGCACTCCCTCATTAATCAAAATATGAATCAATTTCCCACCAAGAAAATTTTTTTTTTGGAATAAAATCAAGTGTTATTAATTCCAAAAAGGAATTGTACATGAGTATAAACTAGGTCAAGGCTATTGACTCCACACTCAGTGGACGACGCTACCAAAAAACCATGTGCTGTTCTATATTCTAATAATGACCCCTCCAAAAGGCAAGCCCAACCAGCACCCACAAATTATCTATAAGTCCCCTTTTCGTAAGTCCTCACCCACCAAGTCGTTCTCAAGTCCTTGGCCAACATAGCTCACATCATCCTATCCTTCCAATTCTATTTTGTATATGGATTCTACCCCTACATCAATCCCATATACTCCTCTGTGGTCTACACATGTGGATTGTTGTCAACCTCAATTCCAGCTTCAAAGATGCCAATGCTAAGCGCTAAGCATTGCTAGTTTTCTTGAATGAGTTGTGCAAGGCTAGTCTTGTGTTTTGAGAGGATGCTTTCCATCCATCATAGTGTCTATATCTACATGTGTGTGGTCTCTTGCTACACCTCTTGTTGCATATTTGTCCATTACTTCTACCACCACTCCCTTTCTTCCTACCTAGCCTATTCTACCACTCTACTGCATTCTATGGTGATGTCCCATATAGCCCCTTGTTGCAAGTGTCTCCCCTTTGTATTGAGCTCCTGGTTCTATGTCTCTCTTGTGCTTGTTGCCAATGTCCTTACCACATGTTCCTCCCATAGGATCCCATCCAGGTTTCCTGCTACTTACCTCACTATCTAGAGTAAATGAGCATGGGTTGTAGGGAAAGAATAGAGGTTCTTGCATGCTAGAGTGCTATGATAACCCCTAGGTGTCTCATAGGTCATCAATGCCATAGAGAATTCAAGAAAAATTAAGGAACATTAATGGGTGTCCCATGCTTCATGTGCTCTAGAAACACAAAGTGGACTTCCACTAGTTTGTGGGGATATCTGGACTAGATGAAATACCATTCAAACAAGATGGCATCTTCCCTTCACACATCTTGTAATGCCAGTCTTTGAATGTGCCCACTATCCATTCTAGGGATGTCCCCCTGGAAGAATTTGGCCATGTCCGATTGTGCATGTACAACTAGCATAATAAACATCCCCTTAGCTTGGATACCCAACGTGTCTGCTAGCATAGGCACTAAAATAGTGATTTTTCTACCCCAGAATGTAGTTTTATTGCCCTACCAATTGTCATAAAACTATACCATGGGTAATCTTTGTTCCCCTTCTAGGCATTGTGGCATGTTGTCCTAGCACATTTGCTGAACTAGAGGTCATAACTTGGTGTGTTCCTTGAATTTTATGATTCAAGGCTTGAAAAGGAGTTACTTCCCCATAGCCACAAAAGCCTTAGTCCAAGACTATTGAATATCCTTGGCCATGATCCTTGATGGCGATAGCTTTGTGCCCCTAAATATCCATGATTTTTGATGCTTCCATAACACCCACAAAGCCGCCAGAGTGGGAGAGTCCCTATGGCAGGCAAATGACAGAAGATGGGCAGCATGCCAAATGGCTATAGTGAAGGGGCATTAATATATAAGGTGTTGTATTATTTCTATGTCTATAAGACATAAGGGATAGGTGGGCTTCACCTGCAGCCATGTTCATGTAATGTGGCATGTATTGGGAGTGCATGGTGCATAATTAGCCACCCAAATGCCTTGACTTTCTCTAGAAGGTGACCCTTCCAAAGTTCCCCCTAGGCAGGAGTAGACGGGTATCAATGTTTAATGATTTCCCGAGGGTGTTGATTGAGCAAGCCAAAAAATTCTATCCTATGAATGTGTTGGCATAGGTTTTTCCATAGGTGAGAATTGTATGTGCTTGTCTCCCAACAATGATACTTTTTGTTAAGCAGTTGTACCCATAGTGCCTAAGTTCTATCTTGGTTCAAGAATCTACAAAGAAGTCGTTGTAGCCCTAGTGTGATCTCATCATTAAAATTTAAGAGGATGATTCCACCTACTAATTGAGGTTGAGATGTGATGTCCCATGATAGTAAGTGCATTCTTTTGTCTCCTTTTTCCTCCCAACCATATAAAATTGCAGATAATACCATCAACTTTTTGTATCACTCCCACTAGGAGCTTGGCCATGGAGGCAGTGAATTAGGCCATGGCCATTAAGAATATAGATGCTAGGATCAGCTTCCCCTTGTGCAAGAGGAAGCAGTTGATCTAGTGGGAATTCTTTATTTGGAGTTGTTCTAGCAACCCCCACCAAGCCTTCTTCCACTGCCAGTGAAAAATGGGCATGCATAGATACATGTCCTCAAGGCACCTTAGTAGGATACCCAATGTTTGAATAATTTTTTCTTCCATTGTGTTTGTGGTGTGCACCATGTATATGGTAGATTTTTTAGTGTTAATCCTGAGGCTCACCTCCCTCCACAACTACTCCAGCACCCTCAACAAGGCCTTTTCTTGAGGCACTGCTGCCTAGGTAACCACTAGCATATCATCAACAAAGTGAATGGCCAAGTAGTGCAACCTATTGATGTCCAACCCTTGCACACCTTTTGCTACATAGTAGGACTTGAGAAGGTTCATGACGAATAGGAATAATAGAGATGATAATGGATCTCCTTGCTATAGGCCTCTCCCAGTGTCGTGGAAGCCCCACAACCACCCATTAATGTCCAAGGAATGTCTGTTGTCCCATTGGATTTGGATGCACAAGTTAATAAATTTAGCATCGAATCCATTCACAAGCATGACCATGCAAAGAATAGCCTAATTGATTGAGTTGTATGCCTTAGTAATATTAAGCTTGATACAAAGTCTAGGGAATCAAGCCATCCAAAGTAAATGCAAAATCTCCTGCAGCAATAGGACCTAGTCCTGCAGGGATCAACACTTAACAAACCTGGCTTGATGCTTGCCAACTAGCCTAGTCATTGGGGGGGGGGGGGGGGGGGGCACCCAAACNAGAAAATATCCAAAGGAGTGTGTTGCATACTCCAATGGGTCTGAAGTATCCAGGAGATGTTGGGTTTGGGACTTTTGGTAGGAGAACCACCTAAGAGTAGTTAATCTCCTTTCTCACTTGTTGCCAGGTGAGAATGCTATGGAAGGCATACAACAACTTTGCTTCCAAGAGCTTCTCAAACTCCTAGAAGAATTTGAGGGGCCATCCATTTGGACTTGGTTCTTTGTTCGTAGGCATGACTTTCATGGTTGTATGAAGTTTTGCCCTTGAAAATGACCTAAGCAATTGTTGGTTCTTGGCAGGAGTTAAGATGTAAGGCATTGGAACCAAGATGAGCTTAGTGCATTACTGTCTCTATATATCCTTCTAGTCTATCTATAGCTAAACAAGCCCTTGCCCTACATTTGGCCACTCTCTAGGATCTAAACACAGTAGCACGTGTTATAGCTTGCTCTTGGTGGCTCAGTGTGCTTTCGTAGTGGCAAAGAAAAATTTGGTATGCTAATCTCCCTCCCTTAATTCTTCTTCCTTGTCTAATTCTTGGAGCTTTGTAAGGAGTGCCTATTCTTCTTGGCCAAGATCTATCCCCTTCTCTTGTTGATGTTGTATTTCCCATAACTATTTCTGCACTTGTGATCGGTAGCCTTTGAAAATATATTTGTCATTGGCTACTATGTTCTTGATGTGCTACTTAATTAATCTTAGTCCTCTTTTGAGGAATTCTTTGGACTCTTGTATGCTAGTGTATTTTTTCCATGTATTGTGCACTAGATTTCTTAGCCATGGTTTGTTGAGCTAGGTTTGTTTGAACCAAAATGGATGGGGAGCTTTATCCACCATGGGTTGGATCCTATAAATGATAGCCCTATGATTCGAGGCCTGTCTTTCTTGGATTTTAGCTCAGAAATCAAATTCCATCATGATGTTAGAATTGACCCAAACCCTATCAATCCTTGAATGGACCCGGTTTACCCCTCGTCTATTGTTGCTCCATGTGTATCTGCAACCTATGATTTCTAGATCAACTAGGTCATATTCATGTATGAATTTTGTGTAGTTTGTGGTTCCTGGAGGGTCCAACCAGTCTACCCTAGAGTTTTCTTAGCAAAACATCCTTTTGTTGAAGTTCTTGATCATTACCCACTTTGTTGTGTTATCAACAAGGGTCACCATGCACTTGAACTCTTGAATGCAAGCCTCCCAACTCTATGCACTATAAATGTTGGTGACCTAGATGCCCATCTACAGTATGCACATTGTAAGGCTCTAGTCAAATGCATCTACCAACTCCACAACGTCATTGGTCAAGATCACTCTTATTCTCCCTCTACTAAGCACCATGTGCAGGAGTCAACCTTCCCACTATAATAGCTGATTCTTTGAAAACTGTAGCTTTGTCTCTTAGAGGTAGACCATGTCACATCCTTCCTCCCAGAAAATCCTTTTTAGGGTATTTCTTTTATATGGGGTACCTTGTCCTTAGTAATTCTAAGAAAAAATCTTCATGGGAACATAGACAAACACCTGTGATACACCTCCTAAAGTGTGCACTGCACTCCCAAATCTAGGTCTAGCTACATAGAATTTTTTCTCGTACTGGTAGCATCCAGGTGCCCAACCTTAGGGATGGGCTGGGAGACTTTGGTGCCCTACATAGTGGCCCCCTTCAAGCCCAAGATGTCTTTCATTTTTGGCTTGATTGATCCTATACCAAGCATGATCCATTTCCTTAGCAAGGGTAACTCTGGTCCATGTCCTCTCAATGACGTCTTTTTCTTCATTGAAGGGGTATGCGGCAATCTCGTATCTACATTGCTATGCTTAGTTAGGCTTGGGAGCTCCATTTTTGCATCCCTGATTTGTGAGCATCCCTCATCCCTCTCTATATCCTATGTGACTAGGACCTCATCCCTGGTCAGCCTACTCCTCTACGCTTGATGCATAGCCAAAGAGCCACCACCCCCAAGCATGAAAGGTCACTTCTTCATGGTATAGCCCTTATAGCCCACCAAATTCCACCCCTACTATGACTCTAGTTGTGTGACCCTATGGTATGGCTTCAAATGTCTTGGGCCTATAGCTTCCTTTGGTGTTGTTGGCATGTTCTCAAACTGCACATAGACCTATGCCTTGCCTATTTTAGTGTCTAATATGAGCTCATTTATTTTTTCCTTCAATCTTAAGGATTGCCACAAACATAAGCATGCATATCCCATTCGATCCATGGATGATGTGAAGGTGTCGAACTCGATAAATTTGCCAAAAAATTTAGCCAATGATTTTAGGAATTCATGATACTAGTATTCCAATGGTAGGTCATGGAGCCTCATCCACACTGGAGTGTGCTAAAAAAGCCTTAGGTCTTAGTGTGCCCTGGGGCATCAAGGAGAAAGGGCTAGTCCCCAGGCCCCATAGAACCATGGCCCCCCCCACCATAAGGACCCTTTCTCACTCCTTCACCATCTATAAGCTGAAGAGCAGTCGATCCCCCATCAGGCTTTACACATAGATGTTGTCCAGTCCCTAGAAAATGTTAACCCATCTTCATATAAGATCCATCCTAGGCCATGCCCCTTTAGACACAAACTTTCCTAGCAAGCTTTATTCCAACCTCTGCAAAGGACCCTCAAGAGGGTGGCCCACCTTAAGATGCGTAGTGGCCCTATCTCATGAATAGGCCACAAAATCCCTAGTCCCCCCTACACATGTGCCAAAAATGGGTTGCCAGGCCATAGCCCCCCCCCCCCCCCCCCCCCCCCGCGCTCCNTTATGTCCAGATCCTCCTTGCATTCCAGAGCCCACTCCTAATCTCATACGTGCACCAACTTCCATGCCCACTTTTCGTCTGAGTCTAGCCCCATGGCCTATGTTCATACCCTCATTTGTGTCCATGTTGCCATATGTCCTTGCTTCCATGCCCATGCATGCTCCCTCTCCTACTCTTAACATTTCAAAATTTCCCTCCTAATTTCCCCACTAAGTAAACACTTAGCCCCAATCTAAAATAACAATTTTCTATCAAGATGATCTCCTCTATTGACATTCCCCATGAATGCACAAGAATTTAGTGTAGAAACATTCCAAATTTTGGAGCATTAGGATTACCTCTTTGAGGAGCTCAACTTGATGTCTCCTCCACCTACATGGTTTTCACATCTTTACCCTTGGCTACCTTGTGAACTGGACACTCCCATTGCTTATGTCCCCATTCTCCACACTTGAAGCATTGAAATTTTGATGAGTTCTTACCATGACCCTTTCCTTCCTTTCTTAGGTCCTTCATAATTTTACCTTTCTCATCATTTCCTTTAGTATTCTTATCTTTGCTATTCTCCTTACCTTCAAGTTTGGATTTAGATCCCTTATTAGATCTAGTTCCCTTCTCCTTACCCGTAGACATTTTTTTGCTCGTGTTTCTGAAGCCACCTAATTTCTTCTCAACTTTGAATAACAAATTATAAGCTTCATGAAGTGTTTGTGGCTCATAAAAGGAAAACTCTTACTGGTACATCATTTTGAGACCTTATAAAAAGATTGAAGCTTGCTCATACTCCTCCTAGTTTACCTTTTCTTGATGGAATAGATTACAAAATTCGATGTAAAATTCTTTGACATCCTTATCACCTTGCCTTAGGAATTTCAACTTCATAATGATTTCTTGTCTTTGATGAGATTGTTCAAATTTTCTTTTCAAGCTGTATTTCATCAAATCCCAATCTTTGATAGGCTGACCATTTCATCTTTCATAATTCTGAGATGCCTTTTCCCACCATGTAGAGGCCATACCTTCTAATTTGGATTCAAAAATAGGTCCTCATAAGTTATTTGGTACCTCTTCCAATAGAAAATGCTTTTCATGTGCTTTTAGCCAACTTGCAAAAGAATTGGTGTCATCTACACCATTGAAAGTCTTCAACTCTACATATGGAAGTCTTAAAGCATTTTTGAATGCTCTAACAAGCCTTGCCTCATCTTCATCATCACGCTTGCTTGAAGAAGTATTGTGCATCATTGGAGCCCTTGGAGTTATTATTTGAAGAATAGGATTTCCTTCCATTGGAATCCTTGGCTGATGGTTTCCTACACTCCCATAGCTGGATTGATCTTCCTCTTCATCTACTTCATCTCCACTTGGCTATGAAACTTTTTCATCTAAACGTACATGCTCTTCACCTCCATGTGTTAGAATATGGCTAGGACTAGCTTGTTTGTCCGCCTTCGCACTAATTTCATACAATCAAGAAACCATCATCTTGAAGGCTGACTTCATGCTCTATATGTCATGATTTAGAGCTTGCACATATTTCTTCTTGGGTGCCATTTGAAATTGACAAAATCCTCAACCAAAATCCAAGCAACAATAAAAATAGGCTCTAATACTAATAACGTTGGAATAGGTTCACTTCATAATTAAATTACCTTCAACACACTAAATCTAGATATTATGCAAAGATAAATTTATTTGCTAGAGAAATAAGAAAACTAGCTATCTTCAATTAAATTATTTGAAGATTACAGAAATGTTCACACAACCCATAAGCATCTAAAAACCTATCACACTCAAATGATATTGCAGAGCATGAGGCTCTACAATCATACAATGGTTGTTCTCAATGCAAGACACAACCAAGAGAAATCTCTCCGACAACCTAAGATTGAGATGTCAACTTACAAGTGAGACACAAGAGAATAGAACACATAGATCAACAAATCATAGGATGATCTTGGAGCTACAATCACCTATTGCATTCACCCAATGTGCTCATCCACTCTCTCTTGCCTAGTTCTCCTTTGCATACTAATTCTCCTCCTTCTCATGGATGAAGGGATACATAATTATAAAGATTCAAAAACCCTAGAAAGCTTTCCATTTGCCTTGCTAGATGGTTCCCACATAGATCTAGAGTTTTTGGATGTTTCCCAATAAAAATGCCATGTCAGAGCTTTTCTTCTTCACCAACATAGATGTCTTTTTTTTTCATGTAGACGTCTCCTATGAGAGCTATATTCTTACGAGAGACGTTTGCTATTTTTGAAAGACTTCTTCTTTGAACTATAGAAATTTACACTTTATGGGAGATTTATTTGAGGAGACATCTTTTGTGCAAGCCCTACTCTTGGGAGAGATGTCTATTTTTTTTGGTAGAAGTCGTTTATGGACTAGAGACATATATACTTTAGGAAAGACATCTATCTTTTTTAGGAGATGTTTATCTTGAAGGTGCCAATATTTTGATGTCGAGAGCCTCTAGATGCCTTCCAACAAGTTCCCATAGATCCTGAAACCTCCTAAACTCATCAAAAATAAGCCAAAAACTCCTCCAAAAATGCTAAACATCCAATAATCTTCATCATAAAAATTCAACACCAAAACATACACAAAAGCTGGACACATGCATCTAGGCCTTCTCCAAGTGTGAAACCTACAAAAACAACTTATAGGATGAGCACAAGGGAATTGGAAGAGGTGTTCCTACATCAAAATTCAATTACCATCACAATTATATGGGATGATAACTAAAAAACTAAATCAGTAAGGATGATAACTCATAAACCTCAAGTGTATGATCCATGGGAACTAGGGTACATTTTTTTTGAACACTTGCCCATGAGTTCAGTCATGGGGGAGATACCTTATTTTGATTGAAGAATTAATAAGTGTTTTTCAATATTTTACCTTAAAATTCTCTTTAATTTCTAGTTTCTTGATATACATTTTCACATTTCTTAATATAATTTTTCATTCTTTTATACTTTTCCATTTCCTAATAATTTCCTAATTCTTTCACATTTTTCTATTCTTTGATTATTTTTCATTCTTTACATCTCTTTCCATTTTACTATCTAGTTCATCATTTTCTTACTTTTTTATCATTTTATTTGTACATATTTTTTATTTTTAATAAAACACACCAAGAATAAGGCAAGATGTAGTCCAGTGAAGTGAAGATTTTTCTATGTTATCAAGTCATAAGGGATTGATTGTTTATATAGTGAGACCAAAACATTCATCCTTCCATTTTGATGAAGTGCGTTTGTTCATTTGCTTAAATGTTGAAGCCTAGATGTGATGTTGGGTATTCATCTTCAAGGGGTATATGTTGGCCTATACATATTGTGCCTAAGCTCCTAATTTGGTAGTAGTTTTTGATCAATTTGTTTGTAGCTTTCAATCAAAGTAGCAAAGCTCTTGTAGTTTATTTCCCTAGAGTTAGAATATTTTCTAAGTGCTCGTAAAAGGAGTTTAAGTGTGTACGGTTCTTTATTCAAACACTGATGTACTTGAGCATAGCAGTGTGATGGGAATAAAAATGAACTCTTTTGACAATCCTTGCAGCATTGAGAATAGATTAACATTTCTTTTAATGCACTTTACTTTTATGCACTTTATTTTACTACATTTCAATTGAGTAATTACTTTCTAGTAGTTAATGAACACAAACACAACCACTTCGAGCATACATATAGTACTTGGTAGCCCAACAATGCTTAACGTTTGGTAGCCCAACAACACTATATGTGTTCAAGATATGTCTAGGAAAGTGGGGCAGTTACTTGTGTTAGGCTAGCTAGGCAATAGAAAAATTAGATCTTAAATTACTTTACCTTTTATTCTTATTGTAGGTAATCAAATTTATAAAACATAAAAGAAGAAAAATCATGTACCTTAATTACACTTAAACCATATCCTTGAGCCTCATAAGTGTAGTTGGGAAGATAATAAATGTTCTCAATGCCCATTTCACTTCCTAGAAGAGCTACTGCACTAGAGAACTATAGGTCCACAGAATTTGACTAGATCGAACATTAATGCCTTAGTGATTTGTATGGTTGGGCATAGGGGTACCTCATCACTCATCATTGGTACCATTGTTGGGGACCTTTTGGTTGTTTTGTGAGCATCTAGAACCTAGTGAAAATTATTTAAATCATTGGAACAAACCTTAGAGTGATATCATGTTTTAAGATTACTACAACAATATTTAGAAGCACACTGTGATTTTTATTTTTCTAATATAAAATGTCTTCTTCTCATAGGAGTGATTCTCTGCCCAAGTTTTAATAGAGCTTATCAACTAGTGCCTCAACAATATCGAATCATATATGTTCATCCTGATGAGTATTTATCAAATTTCATCTTCATCCTACATCAAGATGAATAGTTGTGGTTGCGTGACATGGAGTGCAAAATTATGTTGCCACCCAATCAATCCATTCCTGCAATTCTCCACCAAATTCTTATATGATATGGTCTCCAGGAATGTCATGCTAAGTATAATCCCATGGAAGCATAATGCCTATAAGATTGATAACTAGAACAATGTTATGAATTTGCAAAGAGAAAAAGATTTAATGATTATCCATTTCTATTGTACTAACAAGATGGTGGAGAACTCTTCCCTGGGGGTTCTCCATTTAGTGAAATTCCTCTCTTTGACTTCAATGAAGGAGGTCAAAACCAAAACTTGTAGTCCACAATTCACAATCTTGGTTCTAGTAAGAATGGATCTAGTGACAAAGAAGGATCCAGAGGGGTAAGTCAAGGCAGGGATGCAAACAAAAAGCATGATTGTGATTACAATTACAATCATTGAAGAGGTGGTAGTAGGCATTGTGATGGTGCTAGTATTCCTTTCTCTTCCCCTTCATCATCATCATCATCATCATCTGGCTCTGATCACAACTGCAGAAGGTGAGACCATGATGGAGGTGACCGAAATGAATGAAATGACTGATGGGACCAAAATGATCTAAGGGACCATCTGGAAAGGTAAGATCAAGGGCATTGACATTCAAGAGAGGCACATCACCATGCATGAAGGAGTGGTAGAGGGTATTGTAGGCACCATGATTAAGGCGTCGATGAGCCTTTGCTTGCTACCCAAAGTATGCTTAATATTGCAAAGGTAGTGTGAATTCCAACAAGGCATGTGAAATATAGTTGAATCAAAAGGTTAGACATGAAAAATATTCCTCAATTTGGAGGATATAACTCTAATCCACAAAACCATCTCCAATCTTTTCAAGATGCATGTGCCTTGAAAAACATAGATAATGATTGGTAGAAACTTAAGTTGTTCCCTAGGACACTCATTAAAGCAAAGAACTGGTACCAGTCTTTAGAGCTAGAATTAATTAGATGATGGAGTCCCATGCTTGAATTGTTTAATGATAAATATCAAACATACTCTAGAGTACCCAACTTAAGAAGGAAAATCCAAGGATGGAAACAAGAAACACATGAGCCCTTAGATGCCACCATCGGTCGATACTATTCCTTAATGCATAAATGCCCTGACCATGGTTATTCTCAACTAGATCAACTTTGCTACATTGTAGATGGGCTTCGATTAGAAACAAGAAGAACCTTGGTGTCTATGCCCAAGGATGACTATCAGAATTAAGTGTCTATTAGATACAAAGATTAATCGAGTAGGTTGCTAAAGTGGAGGGTGAATTAAGAAAAAGAGAAAGTGCAGAAGAGTACAACCATGATCCTTCTATTCACAAGAGGAAAGTTCAATTTTGTAATAGTGAGGATGAATATGCATCTGATGAGGTGGTGAATAGGAAAACCTTGCCACTCCAAAAATTTCTATGATGTCTAAAAACATCGGTGGTTGGAACACTGAGAGGTTGGTGAGTGTACATTACAACCCTACATCCATGAAAGGGTCATGTTGGGAAATGGAAATAAGGTGCCTTGAATAGTCTGGTCAATCAAATAGGGACTTACATGATGTTAAGATAACACTATGTAAGAAGGGTTTATACTGCGTTACACGTAAACACTGAGACTGGCTAAGCTAGAGCATAGTAGGGTGTCTCAGCCTGAAAATAGTGATGTGAATGTGCAAATATGTATCGAACAGTAGAAAAATGCAAGAGTTATGCTTAATATAAAAGAAAAATACTTGGAAAAGAAATGGAACAAAGATTAAGAACAAAGAAATGCACTAGCCCAAAAATGGGGACTGTAAATTTTGCTAGATAAGAGTTGAAAATGGTATGAGGTGTTAGGTAGGCACAGTGATAGTGTAGTAGTGTAGTCATAGTCTCTGGGATGCCCAAGATGTAGAGCTAATAGCTATAGTAGAGATTGAACCTATTGAGTTGGCTATTTCCATGTTCTGTGGGTGTAATGCAATGGTGGAATGCAATTTGGGAAGCACCAAGGTGTGAAGCTGAGATGCTCAAGTGCGGGAGTGTTAGGGATGCTCAGTCAGCTAAAATGCCTAGTGCTCTTTTGATTTTCCCACCATTAGAGTGATGAATGTTAAGGTATTTATAGGGCTAGGCTTAGCATCAAACACAGATCAGACACCACATGGCATGGGTGCCATGTGGCATGAGCGTAGATGAGGATGCTAACATGTTACACTCTCATGAAAGTAGCAAATAGTTACGCTTTGAAGAATAGCAATGGGTTCCTAGAGACTACTGAACTATAACTACACTACTTGGATTGCATGTGCCATAGTTTGAGAGATCACAATGTACTTGAAAATAATGCAAAATAGTACAACTTATAGGCTATGCTCTGAGACTACGTCTTCCCCTCTTTTGAGTAGGGTCAAGCGTAGGAACAATTTTGGGTACCAATTGGGGCTGAAAAAGAGATATAAATTGATGATCTTGGTTGTTGGAGGAATGTCAGAGTTGAGAGGAAGGCCAATGCTAAGTTCTAAAGATGTTCAGAGGCTGTTAGAGGTTTTTCTCTAGTGTCAAGCTAGCTACGCTCTAGAGTGTAACACAACACTTAGTGAAAATTTGCAAAATTCTGATTTTTTACACTAGTTGCACTAGCTACATTGTGGAGCATAGCAGAGTGTAGCAAGGACACTTAGTCAAATTTTGATGAAATCTACAGTCTTCCTTCATGGTGTGTTGGCTATGCTCTATGGTGTAGTAGAAGAGGTAGCCTCAGGAGTTAGAAAATGTGCCAAATGTGTCTTCCATTTGAGCTAGCTTGACAAATCCATGTCCAACGCTTAAGTAAAACTAGGCATTGGAACCTATGTCATGCTTACTACACTATGGAGCGTAACAAAGTCTAGCATCCCAAGAGATAGAAAATTTTCTGAATTTTTTTTCCATCCTAAGAAATTTTGACAACCTCTAGCCTAGTACTTAGATGAACTCACTACTAGGATATGTGTCACATTAGATATTCTAGGAAGCATAGCAAGTGTGACAACCCAAGAGATAGAAAATTTGCCAAACTATTTTGTCCATCCTAAGTAATCCTTGATCACTTTTGGCTTGACACTTGGGCAAACTGGCCATGGAAATGTGTGCTACATTGGCTATGCTAGGGAGTGTAGTAGGTAGATTGAGGGTGAAGCAGGACACTTAGAAAATGTTCCATGGGACTGCTACTGACACCTAAAAAAATCTTACAAAATAGGCCTAAATGCATGTTATGTTGGCAATGCTAAAGAGCATAACACCACACTTAGGAAAAATTTTCCAAGTTTTGACACTTAGACGAATTTTCTATCGAAGATGCAAAAGCCCAAAATTGGTGGTGTTTCATTGTCCCCTCTTTGTTGATTTTTGGAGGATTGGCCTGAGAGATGTCAACAAAGAATACAAAACACCATGGTGAACATGACACCAACACTACTCATTATTTCCATATTAGATAATGCTTCACTATGATTGAAAGTGCTAAGGGAATAAAGTATGACAGGGAATAGGTTAGGGAGATAGGTCAAGGAACAAAAAATGGGAAGGATGTTCCTTGTATATGTGGCTGTAGGATGTAGCATTACGATGGCTTGTTACCAAAGCATGATCCCTTGTTAGAGTGCTTGTGAGGGAGTTAGCATGTGGAGATGGCCTACCCTTAGGTTTTTGACCTCTCATTAGAGTGCTTATAAGATGGTTGATCTAGGGTTCGACTGGTTGCAAAATGACAACTTTGCTATTTTTACTTGGGCACTTGTTTTTTCCCATTTTTCTTTTACTCTTGGTTTTATTTTTCTTTTGTCTTTCTCTTTTCTTTTTATTTTTTCTTTCTTGTTTCTTTTCATTTGCTCTCTTTTTAATTTTTTTTAAATATGTTTTGTTACCAGGTGGACTATGTGTTGCTCAACAAAATTTTCTTAGAGGCAACTACATTACATCTGTAGGATAACTGTTTCCTCCTTAGGATGAGTTGTGTTGCATCTACTTGGAGCTTTGACTAACCCACAAAGGCTCCCCATGGGATGAGTTGCATTATGTCTATTATGGGTTCTATGGTTGACTGCAAGAAAGGTACCATGTGCATTAGAGAAGCTTGCATGGAGTGCAAGAAGATGTAAGATCAAGAGGTAGAGGTAAATTGGCTATAGCAGGGCACTAGGGATGTGCACTCTTAATTAGCTTAGCGAGTCAAAGAAGACACATCAAAGTAGTGTGGTGACTTACCACTATGATGAAACAAACCCTTTGAACGATGCTATTGAGGCTTCATCTTGCAAACGCAACATAGAGAAAATAAGAAAAAGCAACCATACCATGTGAGATGAAGGTAAAGTTTTGTTTTCAAGGGCACTACAAGGGCCATAATGTTATGTCAGTTGCAGGTGCATATAGTGTCCAAAGCAGGAAGGCTAGTGCAAGTGCTGCTGGTGGCAAGCTTCAAAATCTCTAGCAGCCACACTAGAAGTGAGCATCCAAGTGGTTAAAGGCATTAGCAATGTAGGTGCTTAGGAGTTCTCACCAAAGACAAGAGCCAAAAAACCCAGTATCATGGTGGAGAATCATACTGCTACATGCTATTTTAAGCTTAGGAAATGGTGAGGGCTGGAGAATGACAGTGTTGTAACTGGGCCATAGTACCTTTGGTTCTTTGGAAAGTGATGTTGATGATGAGAGCTCTGACCAAGATGATTGGTGATGGTGGTGGTAGCTTCGGAAGGTTAGCAAGATTCCAAAAGGCATCTCCAGAAGATTAGTAAGATGTTGAGGATAGTGACAATGTAAATGTTATAGAGGATATTTTCTTGCTTATGTGAACTTCATTTTGGAACTGCAACGCCCCACCCCACCTTGCTCAAGAGGTGTGGGCAGGTGACAGAGGATTGGAAGTATTCACGCTTGCTTATCCATAGAACTATGTGTGTTGAACTATGGATGTTGAATTGTGAACCCAGTTTTAGGTCTTGGTAGACCGTATGCTATGTTAGTTTAAGGTCCTAGCAGAACATGAACCTAGTTTAAGGTCTGGGTAGACTGTGATGTGCTAGTTCAAGGTCCTAGTAGACCGTAGTGCTAGTTTAATGTCGTAGTAGATAGTGGATGGATAGTTTAAGGTCATAGTAGACCATGTTGTGGGTGCTAGTTTAATGTCATAGCCTAGGAATGTTCTGTGCTAGTTTAACATCATAGTGGATGTTTTGTGCTAGTTTAACGTTGTAACAGATGTTCACTTACCTTACTTTGTCATTGGCATGGCACGAATGGTTAATTAGATTGGCAAAATCATTACCATCTAGATCAGTAAGCTTAAATGCTCCATTGTCATAGGCCTTTATGACCAAGAAGAGTCCTTCCCAGTTAGCTGAGAATTTATTTACAAGCTCACAAACAACCTTGAGGACCAAGTCCCCCTTCTTGATCGGGCGTTAATGCTAATTGTGACGATGTTTTTGCCATTGCTTTTCCTAGGACCACTTAATGTAATCAAATGTTGCATGTGCTCCTCCTCTATAGATTTGAGGTTAATGATTCTCAACTCATTATTTTGGACTTCATCAATGAAGCTCGAGAGGATCATATAGAGTGATGGGACCTATAGTTCAAGAGGCAACATTGCTTTGGATCCATACACAAGACTATATGGCCTCTTACCTGTTACTATTTTGCATGTTGTATGGTAGGCAAAAATGGATAGATTAGTTGTTCATGCCATCATTTCTTGCTATTGGTAGGCATCCTCTTAAGAAGGTTGATGATGACTTTGTTTGTAGCCTCCACTTGACCATTCACTTGTGGGTAGTACGGTGATGAAAAGGAATGTTTAATGCCAAGGTGTTCATAAAAGGCTTTAGTTTCTGCACTACTAAATTATGGCTCGTTATCTATGAATATGGCCATGGGTAGTCCAAATTGGGTTATTATATTGTCTAGAATGAATTTGCAAACTTGTTTTTATGTTGTCTTCCTAAGGAAAATGGCCTCAACCCACTTGGTAAAGTATTTAGTTGAGGCAATGATGAAGTTATGTCTTGCAGAAGAGTTAGGCATTATAGGTCCTATGATGTCCAATCCCCAATGTTGGAATGACCATGTGATCTGCATAGTATGTAATTCAGTGGGTGGCAAGTGCATTAGGTTACCATGTCACTAACACACGTCACACGTTTTGACCTTGGAAATGCAATCGTGCTCCATGTAAGGCTAATAATAGCCTAGATGTATGATTTTTGCTACCATTACCCTGAGGGTTATGTGGTCTTCACATAGTCCCTTGTAGACTTGATCGATGATCATTTGCACTTCACTACCACTAATACAAGTTAATAGTATTCCATCATAGGATCTATGACACAAGGTGCTATCACCTACAAGGACATACTGTCTTGATTACTTTCATACTGCATCTTTTTGGGAAAAGATTAGATTTTGCAGAGGCTCTCCCTATTGGAGGTATGTATTAATATCATCGTACCAGTCTTGGGCATGAGCTATGCTTATCACGTCTATGGATGCAATGCTTTTTGTTTGAGTTATAGGTTTAGTGCAATCCACTATCAAAGTAGGCAATGTAGAAAACATGTTGGGCACTATGCTTAAGGCTAAAGTGGCTAATGCATCAGCAATGGCATTTGGGAAATGTGTTGGACATCAACATTTGTAAATTATTTGAGCAAGTGTTTTTCCAAATCATAATAAGAATGTAAATGTTATGTCTTGCAAGCATAAACCTTTGTAACTTGGTTAACAACAAGCTATGAATCACCTTGGATTGCTATGTTTTAGATTTCTAAATCACAAGTTGCTAAGACACCTCTAAGGATACCTTCATACTCTGCCACATTGTTTGTGCAAGGAAATGTAAAGTGATATGCAAAGAGTCGGATCTCCCTAGAGGGAAACATGATAACGACAGTGGCACTATCACGTTATGTGGTTGAAGCATCATCAAAGTGTAAAACTACCTCAAATTTTGTAGGCACTTGGCTTATTCTATTGACATGTTCATCTAGAAATTCTAGATCTATTGTTGCCTGATCATCTATGGGTGAACTGATGAGTTATGCAGCTATTGCTTGATCGTTTGTGGATGCTTATGCTATGTAGTGTAGGTCAAACTCCATGGTTATTTCCTTCCATAGTGCAATTCAACTACTTTTGTACATGTTCATAGTAATCGCCTGGTGTATGTTGCTTTTGCAGATAATGTTAGCCTAATTGCGGAAAAGGTAGTGTCTCTATTTTTTGAGTGCAAAGACTAAGGCCAGACAATTCTTCTTTACATTATTGTATTTTTCCTCATGGGCCACTAGGGCATGGCTTAAGTAGTAAATAGGGAGCTCTGAGCCATCGTCTTTCTTTTGGCAAAGTAGAGAAGTAGTGGATGCATTTGAGGTTGTAAGATAAATGTAGAATGACTTATCTCTTTGTGAAGGGTAGACTATTAGATGTTGAGCTAGCTCCTTTTTAAGGTTGTCAAATGCCTCTTGGCATTGAGCTATCGGCTCAAAGTGGATCTCCTTCTTGAACAAATATTGCATTGGCTGCAACTTATCGGTCAACTTGGCGATAAACCTACATATGAATTGTAATTTTCCTTGTAACCTATGTAGCTCCTTAAGGTTTGTCGATGGTGCTAATTTGGTGATAACCTTAACCTTATCGGGATCTACATGTATACCTACTTCTGATACTACAAAGCCTATCATGTGATCAATTTTGACACCAAAGACATACTTTTTGGGATTTAGCCTAAGGTCATTTCTAAGGCAACGTTTGAGGATGCGGTCAAAGTTATTTGCATGGTCATGAGCTAACTTAGACTTAAGTGCTACATCATCAACATAGACATTGAGAAAGTCTAGTAGATAATCACTAAAGATATATGTCATTGCACATTGGTAGGTTGCTATTGCGTTCTTTAGTCCAAAGGGCATCATTGTATAGCAAAACATACCCCAGGGGGTCATGAAGGTGGTACTGAGTTGGTGTGCTGGGTTGATCCAAATTTGGTTATACCTCGAGAACCTATCCATAAAGGGCAACAAGGCATGTCCAACCATAGTATCGATGAGTTGGTCAATACTAGGCAATGAGAAGTCATCTTTGATGATTGCATTGTTCAAGTCATGGAAATCTATGCAAATGCATATGCTTCCACTTTTTTAGGTACAACTACGATGTTTGAAACCCATTCAGTGTAGTCAACTACCTAAGTGAAACTAGCTTTGTAAAGCTTAGTGATTTCATTGCAAACTACCAATGCCACCTTAGCCTTGACTTTGCAATCTTTTTGTTTAATTGGTTTTATGCAAGGATTTAGGATAATGTTGTGTTGTATTATGTGAGGGTCCAAGCCCGACATGTCCTTGTAGAACCATGTGAATGCCTTGACATTATCATTGAGAATTTTAGAGATGCTTTTTTTGATTTGAGGCTCTAATAAGAAACTAAGTTTCAGTATCTTCGCCCCACCTTTACATGTTACTATAGAGATTTCAACGAGAGGATCCTTGGTTACATCACTTGCCTCCAGGTCTAGAGCTCTAACTAGATGGTTTGCCTAGTCTAGAGATGTCTCTAAGGAGGCTACATTTGTGTCATAAGCCATAGGTTCAAAGTTTAGAAACTCAGTGTTTATGCATCTCATGGAATCACTATAAGGTTTAGTTAAGACCAAGGGGGAATGAAGATGCTCATATGCATTCATTCTGCAATCTTGCTAAAAATCCTTCATAATAACCAAACAAATGTCAAGCGGCACCTATCTTAATAAGGTAAAAATTCATAAAGTATGTAAAATAATTTTGGGGCCTCAATTGACCATAAAATTTCTAGTTTAAGGTCATAGTAGACTGTAGTTCATGTAGGCAACATTGGTTTTAGCAAGGCTTGAAAGGTTTCAAACATGGGGCTAAGCTAAGCATTTATTGGGTAATCAGAAAAAATGCAAAAAAATTTCCATGTATGGGGATGCTAGAAAAGTTGGAAAAATTTTCTAACTTTATGTGCTACACTCATCCCATGTTATGCATGGGACATAGTACAGTCCCACGTTACATGTCGGACACAGGATAGGCCTTGAGAGGGTGACATGTTCTTCAACCTAGAAGGGTATAAATAGGAGTTTTACTATAGTAAACCTGTCATTTTGAAGCAAATAGTCACTGAGCATAGTGCAAGTAGAGTGAAGAGAGACACAGCATAGCGACAAAAGAGGGGAAGTAAGAGCATAACAAAGAGAAAGAAGAAAGCAATAATCAACCATAAAGCGTTGTAGTGAATGCTAGCATCTTGGCCTCACCAACATGGATGAAGGAGAATGCACACTGAGGTGCCTTCCCAGGGTGCACATAGGCAATCAAAGGGAGGCACTTTTAGCAAGGTAATATGCTACACTCTCCCTTTGTCTTTTCTTTTTTCTTCTTCTTCTCCTTAGGGTTTTGCTGTTTTGAGGGTGGCTTGCCTTAGGTAGGGACTACCACTGCCACTGTGACCACCATGAGTTATAGCCAAGGAAGGGAGTGCATGTAGTGCATTTTTTTTGGTTTTTTGATTTTTTTATCAAGGTTTTTGTACCACGCATGGTGAAATACAAGCATTTTTTGGCATTCCATGCATGATGCAAGACAAGCTTTTTTTGGGCATCTCATGCATGACATGGGATTGGGCTCGATCGAGGCAGCTTGAAGGTGAATGCAAAGTGTGACGGTCTAGGCAGGATGACTATGAGGGTCATGGCTATCATGCCAAGGTACATTCCTAAGAGTGTAATAAAAATTTTTCATTTTGTAGCATCATGCTTTATAGGCAATGCAGTCAATAGATTACATTCTATAGTGAATGTATCCTATAGTTTGAAATTTTTTGAAAATTAAAATTTTTTGCAGTTGTTATCCTTAGCGGGGAGTGTAGCCAACTTTGAAAAATTTTGCAATTGTTATGTTCAGTGGGGAGCATAACCAACACTTAGAATTTTTTTTTATTTTTGCAGTTGCAAGGGTTACACTCTGTGGGGAGCATAACCAACACTTGGAAAAAAATTTGCAATTTTGAAGGTTACACTCTATGAGGAGGCGTAACCACTAGTTAGTAAATTTTTTTGATACTTTCAAAGTTATAATTTTTGTAAATATGTAATGTATATGTTAGTGCTATTCCCCGTTGGGAACTAGACATGTTGGATGGGTATACTAGCATCCATTTCCTATGGGGCTTGGTGGGGAAGTTAAGATTTTTGCTAATATGTTAAGTCTAATTTTTTAATGCATATTTTCATTTTTGTATCCAATGATAACATTCTCTTCTTGTCATTGTTGTGGCCGCAGGGTATTGTTGAAATCCATCCTCATCGTAGTTGAGTTGGTGGGCATCTTGTGCTACATGAGTGAGCCTGTATCGAATGTACCTGCACTAGACATGTGTGGGTCACTAGGCGATATGGTTCAGGTCGAGAGCACAAGAATTCCTAGATTTTTTACTCTACCACTTTAGTGTGATGATATGGTCACACTTAGAAACAAAAGTAGTAGGCATCATAATAGAAACACTATTGCCCAGGGTGAACTAAGGCATCCTAAAGTTCATATCTGATGAGCTTGTTGGTAATGAAGGAGCAAGGAGTTCAAGTCAGGGCTATAAGGGTCATAGGACTTTTTCCAAGATTTGGGAGATAGAATTTTAGTGTTATATCAGGAAAAACACTTTATCTATTGCCCGATGCATACACACTCTTTTCTAAAATCCACCTGGGATAGTGTATTATGCTGGAGGGTGAGTCCTCTTATGATTTCTTGTACTACCTATTAGATTATGACCTAAGAGGCTAACCACTCATGTTCATTGCCAGGTTTTCCATTAACACAGATGGCCTCCATGATGAAGAGGGAACGTTAAACTTGACTCTCACTACCCTATAGGAATTCTCATCTTTTGAGAATGTTCATGTAGCAATGATTGGACAGATTGGGGCAGGCTTAGTAGAACTCCATCACTAATATTCTAAGTCTTACGAGAGGTGTTGAGCTCTCAATTGGTTGGATGCTGAGTGGGCAACTGGTATACCTAGCATGGAGGAATTTTCAGCTCCACTACCACCATCCTGCACACCATTCATGCCATGTGAGTCATGTGTCACTCATTTTTCTAGAATTTCTCCTTTATTTTTCTCATGTTTCTAATTTTACCTTTACTTATTACAGATGCAATCAAGTCAAGAGAAGACACTGTGGTTTCCATAGGTCAAACTGAGGCCACTCTCATTTTTAAATATGGTGAGGTTGAGAGTTCACAATGTTGGTTGTGCTATGAGGCCCTAGTGGAAATAATGAGGAATCTTCAGTGGGATGGGCCCATGGACCTTTTCTTGGTCATTAGCCCAGGTGTCCCAGTGGCTACAATGATTGCTATGATTGACTCCTTTACTAAGAACATTGATTGCTTTAGTACATAGGCCCATGATGTGTGGGTAACCTTTGAAATTAAAAATGAATTCTTTGTGAACTTCTTTGGCATTTCCTTTGAGCGCCTATCAGTTATAGAAAATACCAACAAAGAGCTAGACCACAGAGGAGATGTTGAGGAATGTTTGGGCACTTTCAAAGTCCACAAAGGAATACCAGTTAAGGAGGTGAGGGTACCCATGGTCCATCACATCTACCCAGTCTTTTGAGCTCATGCATTCCCAAAGCTACTTTCCCAAGGAAAGATTCTCAAGGTTGAGAAAGCCTGGGTGATGAGGGATGTAATAGAGGAGGGGACACCATACAACTAGGCCTCTCACCTTACCAGTGGCCTACATGCTAAAATTGTTAGGTTGCTCCACAACCTCCAAGCACGATCGCATGTGCACTTCACGTACTTCGTAGCATGCCTATGAAGGTTTGCAAAGTTTTTAGTGATTTGTGAGAATGGGTAGTGGATGGTACAAGATTGCAATAAAATCTCTAGGCCATGGATTCATCACCTGTTCAATAGCACACAATCATAGGATCCTCTAGATGCAATTGGTAAGTTGTTTTTGGTAATGAATAGAGGCAATATGGGATCATCCCACCATACACATGATAGTGGTAGGGAGGCCCCATCAATCAACATTGTAAATGCAGTAAGAGGGGAATGATTAATTATTAAGATAGTGAGATTGTCCAAAACAAAGATCAAGAAACCATGCACAAAGTAGAAAAGGATGGCAGAAAACTACGATTTAAGCTTTGCGATGTGCACTCATGAATTACAAGTGAGTATGAATTATTGGATATTGTTGTAGTGTGCCATGCTATATTATACTCATTATTGATAATTTTAAATATAACTTGTGTGACACAAGCAAGAGAACCCATGCAGTAGTAACAAATCCTGTAGAGGATGATGTCCGTCAACCTAAGGGACAAATGGTAGACAAAGAGAAATGGGAAGCTACCAAAGTGCTAAGGCTACTCAAAGAAGAAGGGTTGCAGTTTGAAGGGGTTGAGCTTGAAAATTTCTTTGATGGCGTGCAGATGGGTGATCCCCCCACTCTCACACCTGAGGGCTTGTTGGGTAGGAGCTTTGCACTGCCATATTTTTTTATGTTATTTATTTATTATTACTATTTTTTATTTTTGTTATTGTTCCCCTTTTCTTTTATTTTATTTTTTAACTCTTACACCCTTGGTTGTTATGTTGCAGCCACTGATGTTTCTACTAAATGTCTAGCATCCACATCCACCTTCTATATGTAACCATGGATGGAGGCTCTAGATAAGTTTGCCTTCATGCAAGGCATGGTGGATGACATGATAGATTATATATGACAAAAAGACCTTGAGATTGGTACATCTATTTTTCTTATTCATTATTTTTACTAATTTTCTTGTTTGGTTTATGGCTAACATCATCTTGCCTATTATGTAATAATAGGTTCACAGCTTAAGTGGGATCCAAATAGGATGGTCCAAGTTGATGCCATGCTAGAGTTTTTCCCCGAGGTGGAGCAAATGCCTCACCATGTATATGATGGGGTAAGAAAATGCATGTTGAACTCCCCAATAGCATTGTGGGAGTGCATGCGCATTAATAAGCACCTATGGAAATAGGTGCAAGGGCTTTAGGAGAAGGGGGTAAGCTAGGACACAAAATTGGAGGACTTGCAGTCCCGCTATGACTTCTTGGTAACATGTGAAAAACTAGATGATAGCTAGTGCACGATTGAAATTAATTATGCCAAGTATTGGTCAGCTATTTATGGCAAGAATGAAGCTACCCATGAGGTGAATGAGCAGCAGTTGCAAATGGACCTACTAGCGAGAAAGAATTAAGATTGGAAGGATTGTTGTGTAAAAGTGTACCAATGGGGACAAACTCAAAAGAATCACAAGCACCACTACAAGTAAGAACACGAGGTGTACCGTAAAAATTATAGAGATGAGTTTGTGGAGCATCGTTATTGAGAGATATTTCTTGATGCAATCGGCACAACATAGGCTTACAAACTATTCATAAGGAATGTAGTGGTGAGTGGAACCCTAGAGAAATAGATCATTGTACCTTCTAGAGGGGTCACTTCTGCAAGGTTTTCGTCAAGGCCATCCTCATGGACAATCATAGAAAAAGGAAAAACCTTTGCAGGTATTGACCTTCACAAGGAAGACTAGACATGATTATTAGAGGATGAAATCCTTTGATGCCTAGAGGTAGGCCTTGATAGGATGCCCCTAGACATGGATGTAGGCCCTTCTTAGGTTGGTCTAGTTTCCATCATTTTTATTTACTTTATTACAATGTTTCAAGTTACTTTATATGTTAGCTAATTTATTATTTTATTTTTATTTAATGCAGGTTCTAGGTGATGGTATAGGACCTAGTGGAGTAATGAATGAAGAGGATGAGGAAAGACCTTAGTCCCCACTACACACTATAGGTTGAAATGTCCAAAATATAGCCCTACTATTGGGAATTTTGTACTTTTGGAGATTTCATGTTTTGGATGTAAACTTAAAATATATACCTTATTGATAATTTAATAGAAATGTGATGATTATTTGCTTGTCATTTTGTTGTATTTTATGTAATGTTGTTGTAATTTTAACTTGTGAATTGATTGATGTAATTAGGCCCCTTGTGGGTCCCATGCTAGTTTAAGGCCGTGGTAGAAGGTCCATCACTAGTTTAAGGCCATTTCAGGCCATTTCTAGTTTAAGGTTGTTTCAAGCCATCACTAGTTTAAGGCCATTTTTGGCCATAGCGTAAAAGGGAGTTAGTTTCCAGTTTTAGGCCTTAGTGTGTTGTGCGATAGTTTAAGGCCTTTTCGGGATGTGCAATAATTTAAGATCTTTCTAGGCCATTTTTAAATATTTTTTCATTATTATTATTATTATTATTTTAAGAAAAAATGATAAATTAAACCACATGAACTAAAGAAATGAAATAACTAATGTAGGATGTAAACGATAATGCAATCGTAACTATATAGGCAAAGAACAATAAGTAAGTGAAATATGTAGGTGAACTAAGGGCATGCCTTAGTTATGTAGGTGTTTTCTAACCTAATGTGGGTTAGGAGATGTGTAAGGCTTGGAAGGCATAAGATGGTATTCTCTTAGACCTTCGCTTGTTACACATAAGGGCAATTCTACCCAGAGAGCTCCCTCAGGGAGGTCGCTCGCTTTGCTTGGTTATTCAAAATTAGTTGAATAGCATTGAATTTTGCCCTAAATAGGTAGCGTGTATTCAAAGAACTCTACCTCTGACCCTTGTTCTATATCTACATTGTTGATGGTTGAGGGCCCACATTGTCACCATAGATCACCACCTCTCCACCCTCATAGGGCAAATGGATCTCTTGGTGAATAGGTGAAGAAACAACTCATAACAAGGTTAGCTAAGACCTTCCTTGGATCAAATTGAATCTAGGAATTTCTTAAACTACAATGAATTCAAAATTAGTTGAGAATTGCTCCCCTACCACGAAAGCTATCATGACTATTTCTTTTACAACAACATGTGCTCTGTTGAAAGATTTCAAGCATGTTATTGTTGTCGGCCTAATTTGGTCAACTAGGCCAATCTTGTTAATGATGGGGAAAGGGATGACATTGGTTGTCACCCCATCATTGATGTGCATCCTACAAATTTTATATTGGCCTATGAAAATTTTTATAAACATGGGTACATTACTTAATTGACCCTTTTTGGGATCAACCTTGACTGCCTCATCACAAAATGTCAAGGTGTTGACCTAGAATCTTGGGTTGTGGGGGGGAGCATTATAGTGTGAATGGCCTTTTTGTCTACTAGAACATCATTCTTAATAGGAATAGATGTTAGCATGTGAACCAATGTCTCACAATGAGCAGAAGAAGTCATTATCAAGTCACATAGGCTCAACATTGTGTTCTTTTGTTTGAGGGCATGTTTAACTTGTGCCAGTGTGTTTGAGAAATCTTTTCCATCATCTATTATTTTTGTGGCCTTTACCTCCTCCATACATCCTAAGAGAAGAATCTCTTAGGAAGGTGATTTAACCTTTGGTAGTGCAGCAGGCTTTCAAACCTCAATGCTTGTTTGTCAGTTGTTTGCGCTTGTGTTGGTAGTTTGAGATGATGAGGTTATGGGAACGGTTGATAAGGAGGTGGGCTTAGGAGGACCTAGCTCCGTACATTTCCTAATCATTTTGTTAGCGGAACACTCATAATGTCTCTTAGGATATGAATTTGGGTGGATGGGATGTAACGTAGTTCCCACCACCAAACCCTAGGCAGGTGGGGGGTCTGCACATCTTAACATCCTAATGACAAAAGATGTTTGGGTTATCATTGCTGCAATGTGCTATGGGGTCCTAACCACAAAGGATTTCATGGGTGCCTAAGGTGGTTCTTTTATGACAAAAGGGGATTGTGGCCTAGGTGAAATTGAGGCCCCAGTGTCACCAGAGGACACATGAACCACAAATGGTTCATGTGTTGATTCTGCATTATCATCAATGCTGATAGCATTGATGATGTAACCTACACCGCTAGCATTGAGAGGGTTCTTGTAGACCTTCATTGATTGATTTTTTAGTCATATAATATTTCCCTCATCAAGAACTAATTTTCCTTGATCAATCATGCATTGAATGTCATCTTTCAATGCTAAGTACTAATATGTGTCATCACCATGTAACTAATGATAGTTGTAGAATCGGTCCAATCTAAAGGTTTTAGGAACTAGGGGCTCATTTGGCATAGCTAAAGAGGGTTTTTTGAGGACCTCATAGTACCTCTCATGGTATTTTCATGCATCCTCAAACATTTGTTTTTGTTGGATGTGCCCAACAATAGGTAACTGATCCAAGATCTCAAATAGCTTGATGGGCAAGGGGGTATACTTTGACTGTTCGATGCTCTCAAAGTTTGACCTTTAGGAAGCTTTCCCCATGGTCACCGATGGTGTAGGTTGGTTGGTTCCTGTAGTCCTTGAACCTAATGCGTTATTGCTGTTGGATAGGGCTTTAGGCACCTTGGCCGTTGGCTTAGTGTTGTTGGGTTTGGCTTCATTGGCCATAGCTACAATGGTTTTTGTTACCTTTCTCTTTTCTTTGTCCTTTTTCATATGTGCATTTTTATAGGCCACATTGGCTAGATCCTTACTAGCTTCCATCGCATCTTGTATGCTCTTCATTTAAGCAAAAGCTTGGTTGAGAGAGCGCAGGGCTTAGTAGTATAGTTGTGACTTGATAAAGTCATTTAATACAGTCTTAAAGATAACCAGAAGGTGAGTTTCTGCTATCGAATCATGAATTTAATTGAGTGAAGTACTTCAATGTTGTATGAATTTTTGTACTAGCTCTAGTGCCCCTTACTTAATGTTCATTAATAGGTCTAGTGTGGCCTCTAGCTTCAAGTTATACTTGAAGCGAGTTACAAAGTGGCTAAGTAGCTCCTCCAAAGTTGATATGGAAGATCTAAGGAGTGCATGGTACCAATTGAGAGCTTTGCTAGTCAAGGACATGTCAAAGACATGGATGATTGCATGTGGCCATGCTTGCAAAAGCAAGGATTCAAAATAGAAAGTCACAAGGTGGGCGTTGAGGTCTCACTCATTGTTGTATTTTGTGAATTAAGGGAGTTGGACCTAAAGAGGTAGAGTTAGTGGTGGAACTGTAGAACTGATGGGATCATCTTGATAAAATTCCATCACATAGACCATTTCTGAGTTGGCTACTTTAAGCTACCTAACCTCCTTCATGAGAGTTTGAATGAGTTGGAATGCTTGGTCCAAACTTGGGGATGATGTAGTGAGTTGCACTGGATGCATTGCTTATGGTGCCATCTAAGCGGCCCACAACCTTGTTGTGGGCTATGCCACCACATGGGATGCTTGTTGAGTTTGTTATTATTGTGTGTATTGGGGAATGTGTGATGGTTGTGCCATAGGTGTAGAGGTCATGGCCCACCACATGGTTGTGGGAGCTATTGTTGGAGGTGCTACTAAGATAGCCAGGATGAAGAACACCTAACCTGTTTGCAATTGAGATATAGGCATCGCGTGCATATATGGCTAAGTTAGCATCACGGATGGTAGTAGGGAAGGCAGCACAAATTGAGAGGAGATGACAAAGGGAAAAGTCGTAGAAGGTTCTACACTTTGTTGTGCATGCAATACCTGGTGGCTAGCTACCATAGGTGTGGACTTGGGTGGAAAAAGTGATGCCACTACCTCAAAAATGGTAGATGATTGTGACTGGTGTAGCACAAAATGGAGGCAGGATGTTGGATAGGGGCGTAAAATGGAATGCCACTATCTAAATGGGACTCAAACTCTTCTTGCCCATCCTATAGGGGCTTGTCATAGTTTAATGTGGCATCTTGCTCTTTTAACCCACTTACCCTAATGAGTTGGTCTAATAGCCACCTAAAGGTGTTGGTGCTTGTGATGAATGCATTAGGGGTAGGAAGGAACTCGTTCCCATTTTAGTGAATGATTTCAAAGTTGCACTTTGCTTCTATTTCTTAGTAGTCTAGGGACAGGCCTACCTAAAGCTTTGCATAAAGGAAGTTGTACCTTTTGTCTTCAAATGACCTATATTTAGGCGATTGGTTACATAGTCAGAGTGACTGTCATTGTGGTTGTATAGGATTAAGTGGTTGCTCAATGTCTACCACTTGTTGAATGGGATGAGCTACCTCTATGCTCAAGGTAGAGGTTGAAGTGTTCATGGGATTCATGTTGCTATGTAGAAAAATGTAAGAAAAGAAGATGCTGATAGAAATTGTTCAAGTGCAAAAAAAAAAAAAAAAAACGTTGAGAAAACATCTAAGTATGCAAACTATGAACATAGGCAAAAAAATGATCAACTTTGGAAATGTTATCAAAAGTTACTAACTTAGGTGTTAAGCTCATTACGCTTTCCAGAGCACTCAGAGCTTGACACGATGGACATAGTTGGGCTTTTCGTCCTATAAGGTTCCAGAGGAATTGACAACTAGGACCAATCTACATCAATCAAAATGCAAATAACAACTACGCTGGCCTATGATCCAACTACTACTGTGGTAGTTCCACAGGGGTGTTATATCTATGCTAGCTTACCATTAGTAATGGAGGTGTAGAAAGCACGTGGGAATGCCCTTGAACATAGAAGGAATGGAAGGCTCTCCTTCTAGCACCAAAAAACTATGACATCCAAAAGCGTTGGTGGCTATAACATCGAGATGTTAGTGGCCATACAACCTAACCCCAAATCTGTGCAAGGGCTGTGCTAAGAAATAAAAATGAGGTGCCCTAAATGGTCTAGTCGATCAGACAAGGACTTACGTGGTGTTAAGATGGCTATATGTAAGAAGGGTTTATATTGCATTACACGTAGACACTAAGACTAGCTAAGCTAGAGCATAGCAGGGTGTCTTGGCCTGAAAATAGCAACATGAATATGCAAATATGTATCAAACAACAAAAAAAATGAGAGTTATGCTTAATATCAAAGAAAAATGCTTGAAAAAGATATGAAATAAAGCTTAAGAATAAAGAAATGCATCACCCCAAAAATGGGAAGTGTAACTTTTGCTAGATAAGAGGTGAAAATGGTATGTAGTGTTAGGTAGGTATAATGGTAGCATAGGAGTGTATTCATAGTCTCAAGGATTCCCAAGAAATGGAGCTAATGACTAAAATGGAGACTGAACCTGCTAGGTTGGCTATTACTATGTTCTATGGGTGCAATGCAATGGTGGACTATGTTTTAGGAGGCACCAAGATGCAAAGCTCAGATGCTCAAGTGCGAGAGTGTCAGGGATGCTTAAACAACTAAAAAGCCTAGTTCTCTTTTGATTTTCACACCAATAGAGTGCTCAACATCAGGGTATTTATAGTGCTAGGTTTAGCATGAAATGTGGATTGGGCACCACATGGCATGGGTGTCATGTGGCATGAGTGTAGATGGGGTTACATTGACATGTTATACTCTCATGAGAGTAGCAAAGTGTTATGCTCTGAAGAACAACAACAAGTCCCTAGAGACTACTAAACTATGACTACACTACCTAGACTCTATGTGTCATAGTTTGAGAGACTGCAATGTACCTACAAATAGTACAAAATAGTACAACTTGGAGGCTATGCTCCAGGACTATGTCTTCCCCTCTTTCAAGTAAGGTCAAGCATAGGAATAATTTTGGGGACCAATGGGGATGCAAAAGAGATACAAATTGATGATCTTTGTTGCTGAAGGAACATCGAAGCTAAGACAATGGCCGATGCCGAGTTCTGGATTTCAGAGGTTGTTGGAGATTTTTCTCTAGTGTCAAGCTGGCTACACTCTAAAGCATAACACAACACTTAGTGAAAATTTGCAAAACTTTGATTTTTCACACTAGTTACGTTGGCTAGGCTAGGGAGCATAGCAGGGAAACTTAGCCAAATTTTGATGAAATCTGCAATCTTCCTTCATGGTATACTAGCTATGCTTTAGGGCATAGTAGGAGAGGTAGCCTTAGAAGTTAGAAAATGTGCCAAATGTGTCTTCCATGTCAAGCTAGCTTGACAAATCCATGTCCAACACTTAGGTAAAACTAGGTACTAAAACCTATGTCATGCTTGCTATGCTATGGAGCATCATAGAGCGTAGCACCCCAAGAGATAGAAAATTTGGCAAACTATTTTTTCCATCTAGAACAATTTTGACAACCTCTAGCCTGGTACTTGGGTGAACTAGCTACTTGGATACACTAGGAAGCATAACAAGCGTGACAACCCAGGAGATAGAAAATTTGCCAAACTGTTTCGTCCATCCCAAGTAACCCTTGATCACTTCTAGCTTGAAACTTGAGCAAACTAGCCATGGAAGTGTGTGCTACGCTAGGGAGTATATCAAGCTTTGTAACTATTTAACAAATCCTTTGTGATTTCTTGGATATACTAAGAATTTCTAGTTTCTAATTTCCAATATTTATTAATAAAAATTGATAAAATCAATTGAGCCAAGTGTAAAGATAAATAATTTTAACTATGCTTTTATTACCACCTTATAAAATTATTATAATAAGAGGATTAATCTTCGAAACTAGTAAGACCATTTTACATGATCCCATACATGGATTTTCAAACAGGGATCATCACTTGATTTTTCTTTCTATGACATATGTATTTTCTATGATAAAATTTTTCTTAAAAAAGAGGATAATCACTTAATTTTTCTTTTTATGATATATGTGTTTTCTATGATAAGCTTTTTCTAAAGGAGGATGATAGTTATTTCCTCAATCCTGCTCCACCATTCCTTCATCTCACAATAGATGAGGTGACAAATAACATCAAATAATTGGTAATCGGTAGAGTTCCAAATTTCTATTATTTGGATGTTGAATTATGTTAATGAATACAAAGTAATATTCATAAAGAATTTTTTCAAAGATTGAACACAATGTTTGAGTTTGGTTTGAACTAGTCATGGAAGATTACTAATGAGTCATGAAAAGACAAGCTACATTGATAAGTGATGAGTGGCTAGGTACCCCTACACTTAACCATACGAATACGAGCATTCACACATGATCTGGTCAAACTTCACAAATGGGCTAGTTGTGGTATCTAAATAGTTACACGTTGATCATAGTTCACTATCTTCCCACCTAGACTAATATTTTCTTTGTCACATATGATTTAGTCCAAAGTGAGGTGTATGATATGACTTCTAACACTAGGCTAATCCTAAAGAAAATGGAAAATAATTTGAATTAAATTAAGAAGAAATAGGAAATGAAGTCTAAGAAATAAATTAATCATTTGTGTGAATCTTGAACCTCGTGTACTACTTCTGGGATTACCAAGCATATATTACTTGAGTGCTCCAAGATACGCTATTGGGTTACCAAGTAGTTGCACTTAAATGTTCGTAACTAAGTCGTACTCATTCTGTAATTAATAATAGGAATAGTAAATGATGGTAAAGAAATACTAATTAATAAAACAATAAATAATAATAACAATTAAGTAATTAAAATTAAGTGAATGATGTAATGATGGAGTAATCTTGATCTTTATTTCCAATCATGTGCATGTCCAAGTACGTCACACTTGAATAAAGGTTTCGTACAATTACAATAATCACACTGCAGGCATGTGCTAGGGAAAGAATTGGAATTAATTGAAATCTGATAAAAGAGACTCTATTCCTACACTTACTAACTCCCTTCCTGTGTGCCCAAATGTCTATTTATAGGCTTACATAGGAATCACAATATTGTGTATCTGATATCATTATCTAAGTCACGATATCGCGTACCTAATATCGCGGATCTGATATCGAAGCCTAGCAAATCATGATTCATCGTACGCCCATGACTGAATGAAAACTCATCCTCGAGTTAAAAAAAATAAGAACAAGTTCAATTGATTACACAATGGATAGGTATGGGATTATTGACTAACTAGGATTTCATTCATGTTGCAGTGGAGAATTGAACACAACAAAATTGGGACATAGACACAGAATTACAAAAAAGGTAAAATTTTGTTGGAGCTCATGTGGTTCCTAGTGGTGATGGTTCCTCCATGGGTCTCTTCCCATTATCTTGTGCTCCAGGTTTTGGAAATTGATGGCTTTGAAGAAGTGCTTGGAGCTTTTCCTCTTTGGTTTAGGGATCTTGTGCTATCCATACTGATGCTCCAATGTTTGATGGAGTCAACACCTCCCATGGACATGGTAGTTGCAAGAGCATCTAGTTTACCTTGACATACCAAGTTGCAAATCACCATCATTCCTCTTCATAGGCTTTATCTTTGTCCTTGTATTCTTGGTAATCCATGAGCCATCGAGCCAAATCTTCCATGACATCCTTTTGTCCCTTGTAGTTGGTTTTGACCACCTCTAACTCAAAATTTGCCACTTCTAATTTTTGTAGAGTCTTCTTGTGCTTGGAAAATTTTGTTTCATATTTTGCATAGGTGGTATTTACCTTCTTTTCTAATTCTGTACCCGGGTGTCTTGTTGTTAACATGGCCAAGTTGACATACTACAAGCTTTCTAGCTCCATGTATTCTATAAGATCTTGTATCTACAGGTCCCAACTTTTAAGTTCTGCTTGGTGGATGAATGCATAGGTATCCAAAATGTCTTTCCAATCAACATGTTGGTTATTGAAGGTGTTAATGTGATCTTTGGCCATATGGATTTCTTTTTCAATTACTTGCTTGTACATCCCCACCTAGTCTCTAAAATGCTCCTTGAGTTTTTCATGTTGCTTGGCCTCATTCTACCACGTGCTTATTTTAATTATTGTGTTTTGATGAATCATGCATACCTCCTCCATTGATAAGGTTCTATTTTCTCTGACCAAGTGATTCATGTCCTGGTTGACCCTGACTAATTGTTCTTGTAATTGCTGAAAATTTTCTTCAAGAGAATTTATTTATTTTTCTATGATGGTCAATCAGAGATTGTCAGTGGCAAGTTGTTTATTCTCCTCTTGTAAGGCCTTAAGTGCTTTGGCATATGCATATGTTTAGGTTTGTGCCTTGGAAGCATCCCAATTAGCCTTCTCTTTTTCCTCTACCACTCTTTTATTTTTTGCCAGCAATTTGTTTAGTTGCTCTATTCGGAAGAACTCTAACTAGTCTACGGTGATGAATTGAGACGGGTCCTGCTATGTAGCTTGCAGGGTGATGAGCTTTTCTTGGAGTCTTTCTAACTCTGCCTCTGCATGCTTGGCCTTGATCTCTGCCATGACTACCTTTCCTTTTGTGGAGATGAGGTTTGATTGAGTTGCTGTGACATCTTGAGGGATGTCAAACAGGGACATCATCACTTACCTTGTCTATAGCAACCAATCTAGAACATCCTCATGCTCCATAGGATTCATCAAGGGATCGGCCAAAGTTTGAGCATCGCATGCTCTTATAAAATCTACCAGTGACACAATAAGGATATTGAATGATTATTTTATGTGATCTATGACCACTTCTGCAGCTCTTGTTGCATCTTGGTGTTGCATGAACACTACTATGGCACCTTCACCAGTTTCTAATTTCACCTGAAAAGATGCAGCATTCCCTGAGATCTATTGTGACCAATGTGATTTCTATCCTCCTATTTGAATTAATACCTTACCCTATGAGTGATCAATTGAGACCATGGATCATATGACATCATCTATGATCCTAAAGAGATTGGTCTCATCATGGTTTCCTCAATTAACTATTTCAGCGATGGCCCTAAGATGGCTCATCGATGGTTGATAGTCTTGTGGCGGTGGTGGCGGTTGGTCTTGTTGGCTTGTGTTGGGCCCTACTTCTTATTGTTAACTAGGCCTTGTGCTTGGGAGTTGGCTAGGACCTATAGTTTGAGGTGTAGTGGGCCCCACCGTCTATTCTTGTTCAAGCTCCAATGTCTCACTAGTGCTTTTCCTTAGGGTTGATGGCTTCAACAATTTAGCAAATGAAGCATTTTGGACCTTTTTGGGGATGTCATTAGTGTACCCTAGAATTCCAGCATGCCGACACATCTTCTTGATGAGATAGGGGAAGGGCAATGTGAACTTCTCCATCTTGCATTCTTTGATCTGCCTCAAAATTTCTATAAGATATAGATGGGGTAGGTTGGCATTAACCTTGTCCATCAAGTTAGCACTTCCTCTAGCTACATATGTGGAGATTCTATTCAACCCTTTTGTGGGGAAGATGTGATATGTGTCGATCTTAAAGTAGATTCTCTCTTCAAGTGTCAGCTCTCCATATGTTTTTTCTTCTTTTTCGTATGCCCTTTTCAACCATATCTTTCATGCATCAACATCGAAGCAAGTGGACAAGTGAGCAATGTTTGGTCTTGTATTTGAAAGATTCAACACCTTTGAAATGGCTTTGGCAGAGAAATCCATAGAAACACCACTAATATCAATGGTGATGCCTTCTTCTTTATTGTGCCAAAATTGGTACGTCTCTCCCAAGTACCAATCACCACTTTCAAAGAGAATAGGCCATAGTGGGAACCATTTAAGTTGGTCCTTGACTACTTCAAGAAAAAACTCAATGAAAGGTCCAAAGTTAAGTTCCACTATCATAGCTACTAATGTGGACCTTTCATGAATTTCCTAAATACACTCTAGGGACAATGTGAGATGTTGTCCCTATTTAGGTGCTTCGCTGACTCCACCTACAACATGTCTCGATTGTACAATAACAGGAGGTTCCTAATGGATACTAAATGATTGTGCCTCATGTTCCATACATTCCTTGAGAGATGCTTGGCCCCTACCTCTCCTTGGTCATTTGAATGCACCTTGAGAGGGTCCTCCTTGTTGTCCTCTTTTAGGGACCATCTGCAATCACACGAGGCTGACTATTAGTAAGGGTACTTACAAAGTTTGATTTATACCTTACTTTTTTTCTTTAATGAATTTGTTTCTTGTTTAGTGTGATCCAGAGTTAGAAATTTTTTTGAAAATGTCCCCTAAAAGTTTTCATATTAGGCCTAATTTGATTAGGTGGTTCCAAAAATTAATTCTCATTGTGTGGGTGAAGAGATAAAATTAATTTGGCAACATGTTTAACATTTTTAAGGTCATTTATCCTTTATGATATCCTTCAAGAAACAATGAATTTTGAAAAAAGTATGCGCAACTTGGAGTGTACCCTTCCCCCATGACTAAGTTAAACACTCAGTGTTTATATAGGTTTAATCGGAACAGAAATTGGAGCATTAATGAGCAAGTTATGGATGTTTAAATAAGAGGTGCGCAAGTTAGAAAATTCATGGAAGAAAATTTGAACAACTCCCCTCGCATGAACAATGAAAAATAACATTGACATGCACAAGGGGGTCCATATATATAGTTTTTAAGGATGCGATATCGCGTACCTGATAGCATGGACCTGATATCGCGTCGAACTTGATATTGGGTACCTGATATTGCAGCCTATTGAAAATAGGGTACTTAGAAAGATTGATAAATTTTTGAATTTCCAAGGCTGAGAATGAAGGAATTGAGGTTAATTTCAAAGGTCCAGGGTAACATCGAAGAGACCTAAAGGCACCGAAAGTGTAAGGAGGTGGGATTTGTCAATGAAATTCATGAATAGGACAAGGAAAAAGGACAGGTAGTGATGCCCAGGAACATTGGAATTTAGAATGATGATAAAGGAAAAGATGATTGTAGCTATGCAATGTGTGGAGGGTATAAAATGATGTGGTGATGTGCAAAAAAGTGCAAATTACAAAAGTTACGCAAGTGGGTCCTCCCCAAAGTAGGTTCATACCTATGATGCCCTTATGTAACCACACCTGAAAATGTTTGTAGGCACTAAAAGGGTTAAATGTAATCCATACCAGTTCCACAAAACACACACACACATGTAGATACCACCATGCTAAGGTATGAATTCAATGCTACATAAGACACGAGTCACAAATACATGAATAGTGAGATGAGGTGAATTGTAGAAGGGATTGTAGAGATTGGGACATGAGGTAACTAACCCAAGGCACAATGAATCCTAAGTGTAGGTTGTGATTAATGTGTTGTTAGCCTATCACTCCAAAATCAAGTCCAAGTCCATTCCTTCGATCAGTGACATCACATTGTTTCATCCAATGATGGACAACCATAAGAGTATCACTTGGCATTTCGTTCAAGGGAGGAGTGATTTGGAATTTCTTTATGGCATATCTGTCTTGATCTTTTCATTTCTTTTTGTTTGGTCACTTTGGCATACTCTCTCTTTTTTCTTGATGCATAATCCAGAGAAACCACCTACCTTTAGGCATGGGTACATGTCTTTCTAGTGGGACCCCTAGAACAACATTGAGTTTCTATTGAGTGCCTTTATTACTCTTACTCCCATTTTTCATTAGATCTACAAGGATCTTAGTATAATTAGGCTTCATGATAGCACCTTCCAGATGTCACCAAAGAGAATCCACAAGTCCCCTTGATGTCACACCCTAGCCATTCCCTCTTAGTCCATCATTTTTTGCTTTGGGCATAATGAGCACAAAATTACTTTTAAGTTTTCATGATGACAAGAATATCATTGTACCTAGAGTAGAACCTCTTATTAATAGAATGGTGGGGTGCATTTGATGAGACCCAAGAATTGATATCATAGAACAACACCTCAGCCAATGAGTTACATGAGTGTTTTATTCATAAATGAGATTACCCATAAAAAGATAAAACGATAAAATAATAAATAAAAATATGAAGCAAAAAATAAAAAGATAAAACAACAAATTGAAAGATGAAAAAATGAAAAACAAAAAATTGTAAAATTAAAGAAAAGAAAAAAATTATTAAGTTTTCTCATTAGAATGAAGGATATACCCCATGACTAAACTTTTTATCATGGTGAGAATTCATAAATGGAAGTTTTGGATCTATGCATGATGGAAATATTGGGACCCAGTCATATCCGAACCACTGGGTGTCTTTTGATGTGGTGTTTGGAATGTACCCAAATTGGGGTGCACACACTGTATTAAAGTTGACATAGTGTGGCAAGTTAGAAGATGTGGTTAATTGATAAGGAGTTGACCCACTATGGCACCCTTGACCATAAGATGGTATGCAATGATCAATATGTCTCCTAATATGGTTGTATTCATTAGGCTGCATGGTAGTTGGAGTATTGATTGATGGCCTTGATAAGATAATAGGGGGCATTGTGTTCAAGGAGACAGATGCATCACAACATGGAACTTGTGCTACATTGGAGGATGCAGTGGTTTCAGAACCGTGTTGTCTCTTTCTTCAATCGTGCCTAAAGAAAGGATGCTTTTGACGTTGTGGAGCACCTCCACTATTATTGACTGTAGCAGCAAAAATAATGTTTGTGGGTTGGTGCTATGGTGCAACACTTGCAGGTACCATTGGTGGTGATGTAGAAGGAGGTGAATGATGAGAATATTAAGGGTGAGGAGAAGTGCAAGGAACATGAGGTGGTGATCTTGTGGAAGAGGACATGGGTTGATAGTACTTAGGATAATGATAACAATGTGGTGAGATAGAGGATGTTGACCCAGTTGGGGAAAAATGATGTTGAACCTAATAAGAGGTTGGGTTCATATGATATGAATGGTGTGACTGGTTTGAGGGTGGCCTCCCCCATGACTAGAATTTTGGCCACTGTGATTGAACACGGTATTTCTGTATGAACTCTGGATGGAACATTCCTCCCCAATGCTCATGTAAATGTGACAAGATTAGGCATTGACCTTTGGGGTGATCATATAAGAAAAGGTTACATTGATACGTATGATTAGTAATTGAGTTCTTATTCTCTTCAACCCTTTTTTCCAGTTTTCTAAGGGTGTTATGTCTTGCTTCTTGGTTCGTCATGGTTCTACCCATAATAGTGTTGGCATATTCTCCACATTTTTCATGTATCCATTCCATCATCTTATTAATCCTTGGCTCAATTTCATCTAGTGATTGTAGTATTATAAAGGATGATTCCACCTCCTTGAGGTAGTTGATTTCTCCTCTTCATGATCATGGACCTTTGCTATTTCAAGATTTTGATCCTATTGAGAGCTTTCAACATTCTCCCATTTAGCTATTTCTCCTTTTTCTTTTGCTACCCTCTTAATAAGTTCTTGGAATTGGTGGGTTCATATCTCATATAGTTGACCTTGGGCATACATCCCTAGGGTCTCCCTTATTTCATTACGGAGCCCATCCATGATGTGATGCATTAGCCTTTCCTCGGAGAATCCATGGCCTCGGCAATTTTTTAACAATGCATAATATCTTTCTAAGGCCATGTCCAAGGGTTCATGTTTAACTTGTTTCCATTCTTGGATTTGTCTCCTCAAGGCTGACACTCTTGAATAGGTTTGATATCTTTCATTGAAGAGTTCTACCATTTTCAGCCAATGTCGAATTGATTTTGGTCTTAAGTACTTGTACCATACTTTTGCTTGACCAATGAGTGTCATGGAAAAGAGCTTGATTTTTTGCCGCCCATTATCAATATTTTTCCATACACAGGCATCATGGAAGGCTTGTAAATGATGTTTTGAATCTAAATCATAGCCTCCTAAAAATTTGGGAAAGTTATTTAAATCAAGCCTGGGTAGACGACTTTCCTTACGATGCCTGCGGGATATTCAAATAGCCTCTTGTATATGCATTAGGCTCTTAGTGGCTAGTAGGGGTTCATCGTCACTAGGTAGGCTATGAATTTGTGAGTTGGGATAATGTTATCTTTGTTTATGTACATAGGAGACTCCTACATTAGATTGAGTACTCCAAACTTCATCTTCATCATTGTATAATTCATTGGTTCTCCAATGAATTGCCTAACTAGTTGTTGCGTTATCATAGTCTGGTGAGAGAGACATTGTTATGAATTTGCATGTGACTTAATTGAAATTAAGTTCTTTTCTAAGAGATATATCATGAATACTTTGTTACAATGATCTTGCATGATATAATTGATCTAAATATCTAGCACCGTCCTTGGCAATGGCACCAATGATGAGTGACTAGGTACCCCTACACTCAACCATATGAATACGAGCGTTCATGCACGATCCAGTCGAACTTTGTAGATAGGCTAGTTGTGGTATCTAGATAGTCACACCTTGATCATAGTTCACTGTCTTCCCACCTGGACTAGTATTTTCTTTGTCACATATGGTTTAGTTCAGAGTGAGGTGTATGATATGACTTCTAACACTAGGCTACTCCTAGAGACAATGGAAAATAATCTAAATTAAATTACTCAGCAATAGAAAATGAAGTCCAAGCTGGCCTAAGTGTGATAAGCATTCGTCTTTAATCATCCATGTGCATCTTTGGCCTCATGTACTACTTCTGGGATTACCAAGTGTATATTACTTAAGCGCTCCTAGATACACTACTGGGTTACCAAGTAGTTACACTTAAATGTTCGTAATTAAGTCATACTCATTCCACAATTAATAAGAGGAATAGTAAACAACAGTAAAGAAATATTAATTAAGAAAACAATAAATATCAATAATAATTAAGCAATTAAAACTAAGTGAATGCTGCAATGATGGAGTAATATTGATCTTTATTACTGGTCATGTGCATGTCCAAGTACGTCACACTCAAATAAAGGTTTTGTACAATTACAATCATCACACTACAGGCATGCACTAGGGAAAGAATTGGAATTAACTGAAAACTGATAAAAGAAACTCTATTCCTACACTTACTGACTTCCTTCCTATGCATCCAAATGTGTATTTATAGGCTTACACAAGAATCACGATATCATGTATTTGATATCATTATCCAGGCCACGATATCACATACCCAATATCGTGGATCTAATATTGGAGCCTGGCAAATCATGATTCATCGATAAGCATACATGAATGCAATCTCATCGACATATCCTAATCGATGAAAATGCATTGATGCTGATGCAGGAAAAGGCTATATAAATATGGTTTCTTCCCACATTTATGATATCCAAAGTTAGTGGCATAGAAAAGCCCTTACAATTTAGTTTATCTAGAGTTAGAATATTTTCCCTCTAAGTGCCCATAGTGTAGAATATAAATATTGTACAAAGCTTTATTCCAACACCATGTACCTGAATGCATTCATGTTAATGAGTAGTGAATACCCCTACACTCAACCATACAAATCACTAAGCATTCATGCAAGATTTGATCAAATACCATGGATTCTATGTCTTTTTGTACACTAGTCTCTAGGAAGTGAATGTGCCCTAATATTCATTTGTTGTCTTCTTGATTACACTTGTGATATACAAAGGTATGGTTAAGTGTAATTGAGGCATATGATTTTTAGTATCTTTTATGTTTTATATTTTAAGTGCTTAAAATAAAGGATGAAAGGAATGGAATAATTTAATCTAACTAACTAACTAAGATCTAATTATTCCTAACATGAGTATCCGGTCCCACTTTCTATACACATCTTGAACACATATAACGTTGTGACATTACCAAATGTTAAGTGTTACTAGGATTACCAAGCATCATGTGCATGCTCGAAATGGTCGTACTTATGTGGTTAATTAATTAATATTTAACCTAGCTAGCTTAATTTCTTAATTAGCTTAATTATTAAAAACATTAAAGGAAATTGGATGAAACTTTAAATGCATAAATAAAATATTTAATTTAGCTGAATTGCTACAAGGTTTATCAGAAAGCTCATCTTTATTACCACACACACTACCATGCTTAGGTACAACAGTGCTCGACTAGAGATCTGTACACTCAATGACTCCCACTGCATGCACTTTAGGAAAATATTCTAACTCTAGGGAAGAAAAACTACAAGGCCTCTACTATGCTATGACTAAGATACCCCCAAACCATACATCCAAGTGCTATATTTATAGGTTAGTGCACATCCTGCAACATTGGATATTCAACATTGCCTTTGAGCACCCGATATCAAGTATTGGATATTAGGGCTCCGATATCGAATTCAATATTGGAGTCAGAAAAAATACACTTCATCATACCCCCATGACTAAATCAAAACTCATTCTTGAGTGAGAAAAAAGGAGGAACAAGTCCCTTACAAAATATTGGAAAGGTATGGGATTATTAACTGACATGTAAACTAACTCAAACTAAATAAACAAATTCTAAGTGTCTAGGTATATAGATTTACAATCTTTTACAAAATTGAATGTTTGTGACAATAGAATTAAACACCCTAACCAAAATTGACATCCAACTTCTCTGGCAACTAAAGAACGAGGGAGAAGATTCATTGATCATGAAAAGTCCTTACTGTCTGGTGGTGCTGCTAATTCCTTGATGAAGATAGTCCTACCTCTAGTCCCCTCTTCCCACTACAATCACAACAAAATCACATATTAGTGTGCAATGTATAACTTATAGCTTTTAGGTACCTTGTCTCGTTGGTAATTACACCTAGCTAGGTTGTGATTATGATGAATTGATTCTTTTTATAACATTAGCGAGATGACTAAAAAATAGGATGAAATGGATAAGCAGTCAATTATTAGATTTTGAAAAGCCCAAATGTGATGAAATGCTTGAAGAGGGTTAAAGAATTCACAACAATAAAAAAAGGATTTCACTAAAAAACATTGTGAAGATAAGCATAATTGGGTGTCATTGATGGGGCATGCAAAAGGATTAAATTGTGAGAATGCCTAAGGATAAAGAACTTAACTAACCCAACCAAAAGGTATGAAAGTGGGTCCTCCCCAAGGTAGGCACATGACCTTTGTTGCCCTTGCATACCATCAAACCAAGGAATCCACAAGCCCCATGGGTGATTAATGGTTATAGAAAGTTAAGTACAAAAAGCCAAAAGAAACTACCTAAGAATTTTGACTCATCAAACCAAGACATTGAACAAGGACATGAACACCAGTAGTGAGGTGAGACATGGAAAGCATAGATGGATGAAAAAGAAAAAATGGAATGGAGTTCTCAATTAAGATCACATGAAATCCCTTGTGAATTTTGTGATTAAATGACCTGATAAAATCCATCCTTAGTCCAAACCAAAACCAACCATGTTCAGTGACTTTGCATTGTCACTCTAAGATTGGTCCACCCTCTTGAGATACAAGAGTGCTCACATAGAACAACCACCATTCCTTATTTAACAAGAAAAGAGAAGTAGGAAGTGAGAAAGGAAATTAGTTAGAGGGGATCTTTAAGCATGGGTAACATGCGTTTCTAGTCCCATAATTAGTGCTTGTAGCTTATTTATTTTGTCTAAGGGGTGTGCTTTGAATTCCCATCATTCATTTTTTTTATGGAAACCACACAATGTAAAGACGTATTCAACTTCCTGTCATTGGACAACATGGAATAATAAAAAATCCATGAAAACACCCATACACCTAAGTAAGTATTAAATCCCTTTGAAATCACATCCTATTCAAACATTTGAATCCTTCCAAAGTTCAAGAACTACCAAGTTCACTAAAGTTTTATTAATGAAAAGGAACCTCACACTTCTAGAATTGAAACATCATAAATTTTATGGATGGGTGGAGAATGTGGACTCACTACCTATTTCATGAAAAAGAAACCATGTCTTAGTTATCAGTAACAAATTCAAAGCTAGAATCTTAACACCAACAATCAAATAATCAAATAGCACATGCCCACATCAAGTGAACCACACTGTACCCAATTGGCAATAAGGCACGTTATTATTAGAACAAAATAAGAAAATCACACCAAAATAAAGAAAAATATACAAGAAATAGTAAAATATTCAAGAAAAATAAAATGTACTAATGGTGTTGTAAAAAAAATTAGAAAAAATTAATAAAGTAAAAACAAAAAGGTGTAGAATAAAGAAGGCATAAAACAAAAAGTTGTAAAATAACAAGGTGTAAAACAAAAATGTGTAAAAAAAGATGAAAAATTGAGTAGCCACTATAATGGTTAGCATGGATGGCCATCTCTCCCATGACTAAGTTGAAAGGAGGAGACCCAAAAGATTGAGCAAAATTGTCCATCCAATGAACTATTTGTTGCATTATCATGCTTAAGCTCATGGAAAGATTTGACTTCTTGTGTGTTGACCATCTACTTTTTGTTTGGGCTCTCAATTTTGTAGATTAACATGGCCCTAGAAGGAAAGGTTTCATAAATGATGTTAGGCCCTTCCCAAAATGTTTGAAACTTAGTTTGTTGAGGTACATGTGTGGAGTTCCAATAGAGGACCTTATCTCCTGGTTGAAATTTGAATTTCCAAATTCTAAGGTCATGGTGTTTTTTGTTAAATGCCTTGTGCAACTTGTTCAATGATAGGGCCACCAATCAATTTTTGTCTAGCAGGTTGAGATTCATTAATGTTTCTTTTTATGCTAGACTTAAGTCATGCTCTAGTCTTTGTGATTTTACTAACTAATCTTGTTAAGATCTTAGTGATTTCCCTATTTGTAACCTTAGCTTAACCATTGACTTGGGGATGATAAGGTGTTGTTAATTTATGCTCAAATCCAAAGCATTACATGAGCTTTTAAAAGGTAGTTCCTGTAAAGTGCGTTCCATTATCAGAAATTAATGCATGTGGCATACCAAACCAGTTTACAACATTCTATTGTACAAACTGAGTAGCAGTAGAAGATGTATAGTCAGTGATGGCTACTACTTCTTCCCATTTTGTACAATAGTCAATAGCAACTATGATGTATGCCTTTTCATTTGACATGGGTGTGATGGAACCCATGAAGTCAATGCCCTAGATGTCAAAGGGTTCCAGTGGTTGGTCCACTATTGAGGTCCCTCCATTCAAGTGGTCATTCCAACATCCCATTGGTAATGCTCACAACAGCTGACAAATTGGTGAGTGTCCCTAAAAAGTATTGCCCAGTAATATCTTGCCATTAGGATCTTGATGGTCATGCATCTCCTTACATAGTGGCCCCTACAAGGACCTTCATGAGCATCTTGGAGAATGCATAGTTGATCAGCATCAAGGACATAACATCAAACTAGGCCATCGACACACACCTTGTAGAGGTGCTCATTGATCTCCATGAAGTGTTTTACCTAGTGAAGAAATTATTGTTTCTTCTTGCAATTTAGCTCTTGTGGCATCTCTTGAGTGAGAAGATAGGTGAAAATGTCCTTATACCATTTAGGATTAGTGGGAAATTATTCAGTTATAGTCCTAGCAAAGAGAAGTTTATCAAACAAACTAATCAAACAGTAGGCTTTCCTACTTCTTGTTGTACCATTGTAACTGAAAAAAGTGGTTAATGATCACATTCTTAGTTCCCTTTTGATCTACCATCGTAAGATCAAATTCCTGCAAGATCACCAGCCACCATATGACATAGGGGTTCAGTATTGGTATATTCATCAAGAAGTGAATTACACTATGATTTGTATGCATAAACACCTTGTATCCAAGCACATAATGCCTAAACATCTTTATAGTGTACACCACCACCATTAGTTCTTTCTTTGTTGTGGTGTACTTTAGTTGTGCACCCACAATGTTTTAACTTGTGTAGTGGATGTACTATGGACATTTCTTATCATCCAACTGTGCAAGCACAACCCCAAGGCATGAGTTGATGCATCTGTCATAATTTAAAATGGTCTAAACTAGTTTGGTGTTCGTGAAATTGAAGTTTCTACAAGTTTCTCCTTTAGCTGCTAGAATTCATTTTATATTTCTTGGTCTAAACAAATGGAGCTTATTTCTTTGTTAGCTCGACCAATGGTTTTGTGATCTTTGAGAAATTCTCTATGAATATTTGGTAGTAACCAGTGTGTCAAAGGAATGACTAGACATCTTTTACAATTTCTGGTTGATGGGTAATCCCTTGAATAATCCTAATCTTTTTAGGGTTAATCTTAATTCCTACCTATGAAATTTTGTGCCCCAAAATAATGTCCTTCTAGATCATCAGAAGGCTCTTCTTCCAATTGAGCTGAAGATTTATCTCCTCTAATATTTTGAGAACTTACTCAAGATGATCCAAGGCTTGCTCAAATGTAGCCCCATAGGTGGAGAATTCATCCATGAAGACTTCCATCCTCCTACTGATCTGTTGCTGAAAAATACTCAAGACCAAGCATTAGAATGTGGCGAGGGCATTGCAAAGCTGAAAGGCATCTTTTGATATGCAAAAATCCTCCACAAACTCATGAATGTTATTTTGGCTTGATCCTTTAGCATGATCTATATTTGGTTATAGCCACTATAACCATCCAAAAAACTATAATAGCATTGCCAAAAAATGGTGTCAAATACATGATTCACAAATGGTAATGGAATATGATCTTTGAATGTTGTCATATTCAATAACTAGAAGTCAATGTAGATCCACCACTTGCCATCTTTCTTTATCACAATCACAAGTGGGTTAACCCACTCACTATCCGTAATGGGATAAATAAACCCCACCTTGAGGAGTTGTTCGATTTTCTCTTTAATGATCTACTTCAATTTGGGGTTCAACCATCATTGCAGTTATCTCCTTGGCTTCATGGTCAGATTAGTGTAGATAAAATATTGGCATATCCTAGGATCAATTCTTGTGAGTTCAAGATATGACTAAGTAAAGGCTATTGACCATCTGGTGAACACATTCAACAACATCTCCTTTTGTTTAAGAAAAATATTTGAATTGATTATTACCGGATTTTCATTTTTCATGAATGCATATTCCATGCTGATAGGTAGATTTTTCAACTCAAGGGGCTCTTGTTTAAAATTTTTAGGAATTTTCAACTCTCCCTAATTAGTATCATCAATCTTGTCAATGGAGACTTGGTGATGAACTTGCTCTAGTTCATCCATGTCTTCCATGTAAGCACATATTAGGCTCTTAGTAGGTTCCATGCAAAGTGTGTTGCTTCCAAGATCACCTATCAACCATTGGGTGCCCTTCTACTTTGTGGCTACTATGTACATACACTTTTGAATTCTAGATATATTAGCACACTGACTACATGCTTTGATAGATACACTATTAATAGCCCATAGTTTTTGCACATAGTTGCACCTTGTATCATTGTACGTAATTCCTAGAACATTTTTCCTCTTAATCTTTCCAAATGCATTTTCTTTAGAGATTTCAAGGGAATGATCTTAGATCCCTAATCATGCATCAATAATGCTCAACCAAGCCCTTCCCAGGATTATTAGGAAGTCCCCCTTACAATTGTCCACTCAGATCACCAGATAATTAGCAGGGTAGGATCACCCACAAATGGTGCTCATAATGTTTTCCACCAATCCCAAGGGAACAATGATGGACTAATTGACCAGCTCAAGATGGATGTTGCTCTTCTTAAGTGGAGGTAGGTTCCAAGCTTTATACATCTCATGGAAAATTAGATTAACACCAAAACTTGAATCTAGAAGTGCCTTGCAAGGCTCATTCCCAATGATTTGAAGGTAAATAAGGGGACTTCTAGGATCATATAGTTTCCTAAGAAGGTGACAAGCTTTTATCCAATTAGTTACCCCATGAGTTAACATGAAAGTATGTACTTTGGGAGGTGTTTGGTTTGAAGGGGACTTGAATGGGTTAGATGCAAAGGGAGATGGAAAAGCAAGGTTTCTAGCTATAGGTGTATGTGAGGGTTTAGTTGGGTTATTGATTTAGAAGAAAGGTATTTTTCATGATCTAGTTTTTGAACCACTCGACTAAGGAGCTAGTTGTAAGTTAACAGCCCTTGTTTCATTGTGTTGTTGTGGCTAAGGGGAAATTCTCCTTACATTGATGGAAGCAACTGGGTTAAGGATGGAGGGGCATATGCAAAAGAATGAGAAGGATGATTAGGGTATGGGATTTTTCCTCTAGTAGATGGAGAATGAGTTTTATAATACTCTAAAGGATAGTAATGATGTTGAAAGGGGGCATGACAAGAAGAGTCACGTGGAGAAATGTATTGCTGAACATAATACCCATATGGATTTGGTTGTTGGTAAGGGTATTGTTGCCTTGGTGGTGTTATCCACCACAATTATGGGTTTTACAACTGTTGGTATTGCTCATATGGTTGTGGAGAAGCTTCACTTGGATAGTATGTTTGTTGTTCATGGAACTGCCTTGGATTACCTTGAGGATAAGGCAATCTTCTAGTTGCCTACCTCCTTGCCAATCTAGGATTCAATGCATACACCCTAGATTCCTATAAGTGTGACACAATTAGACAACATCCCCTAGGTTATTCATTATTGTAAATGCCACATCCACCATCATCATTTGATTCAGTTTCCACAACTTCTTCTACTGCAACAACTTTGCCCTTACCCCTTTCGTAGGCATGTTCAGTTTCTTTCCACCTTCTGTGGTCATAATAACTACTCTACTCTCTTAATTCTTTTGTTATTTTTAGAGTAGTTTAAAATTGTTCATCCAATGAATTCCACATTTTATCCACCTTGGCAAAAATTTTAGACATAGATTTTTGGATCGGCAAGGTCTTTCTATTCACCACCTCATTAAGGGGTGACTCCTCCTCACTATCATAGAAGTGGACTTCCCTCTTTCTGATGGAAGGATCCCTATTATATTCTTCTACACTTTCTTATTTTCTTAGCTCTTCTTCTTCTTTTACTACTTGCTTTATCAACCTTTGGATTTGATGGGCTCTTAATTTTGATAGTCTCCCTTGGGCATAGATTCCAAGAGTTCTTCTCATTTCTGATATAAGTTCATCTATGATGTGGTGAAGTTGTTTCCACTAAGAATGACCAATAGTATCTACCCATGGTAGCATCTAAGGGTTCATGTATTACTTGCTTGCATCCTTGGATCTACTTTCTCCGATTAGACACGTAGGAGTACATATGATATTTATCATTGAACAACTCTAACTTTGTACTCCACCTACAAAAGGATTCAGATTCCAACGATTAATATGAGCTTTCTACTTCCTTGATGAGTATCCTAGGAAATAGCTTTAATTTTTTCCAATCATTTTCAATATTCTATAAGGTACAGGCATTATGAAAATATTGCAGATGTGTTTGGGGATAAGAGTTATATCCCCCTTCAAATCTAGGGATATTTTTCATGTCAAGTCACTTGATGCAGCTATCTTTCACATGCCTGGTTGAAATTTTTACTACCTATACAATATTTACCATGTTTTACGTGGCAACCAAAGGCTCCTCATCATCATTATTTTGATGATGCCTATGATGTTCTCTACTACCCCTTCATTCATGGTAGCCTTAGTGATCATTATTATCCCATTGTTCACCTTCATCATGGTTGTCCTTCTTGTGGCACCTGTTAAAACTAGAATAGAAAGAAGAAGATGTAGATGAAGAGGGTAAACAAGGAGGAGGGCTACCAAGACCATGGTGTCAACCACTACCTCTATGCTTGTCATAGCCATGTTCATCAACTTTCTTATCATCTTGATGCTTTCCTGAGCTCCTTCTTTGACTATTACTTTTTCCTGAACCTAGATTATTGATAGTGGACTACAAATTCAAGTTCACACCCTCATCACTAATATCAAGGGATGGCAAGTCTTTATGTTGAGAACCCCAAAAGTAAGGATCGTCATTATCATTTTGGTTAGTAGGAATAAGGGATTGGTGAACTGTTTCCCCTTCACAACCTCATGTTATTTATCCTAGTTTTGATCTCTCTTGCATTGTGTTTTAGTGGGATAGTAGTCATGGTAGTCATGGTCGTGTGTAATTTACTCTTCTTAAAGATCTTGGATGCCCAACCTCCTAAGAGTTAATGATGTCCAACAATGTTAATGATTTTCACTATGCCGAAATAGTGCACATTTTAACCAAAAGAATCCCTGGCAATGATGCTAATGATGAGGGGAGAATACCCATACACTCAACCATACAAATCACTAAGCATTCATATGTAATCTGATGAAATTCCATAGATTCTATGTCTTCCGGTACACTAGTCTATAGGAAGTAAACTGGCACTAACAGTCATTCATTATCTTCCTAATTACTGTTGTGATATACAAAAGTATGATCAAGTGTAATCGAGGCATTTGATTTTTATTAATTTTTATGTTTGATATTTTGCATGCTTAAAATAAAGGATAAAGGATATCGAGTAATTTAATTGCTAATTTAATCTAACCAACCAAGGTCTAATTATTTCTAACATAAGTATTTGGTCCCAATTTCCATACACATCCTAAACATGTATAATGCTACTAGGTTACCAAATGTTAAGCATTACTGGGATTACTAAGCATCATGTGCATGCTTGATGTGGTTGTACTTATGTGCTTAATTAATTGCTATTTAACCTAGCTAGCTAATGAGACGCGACATGCAATGAGCCGCGATATCGCGTCTTCCCCTACGATATTGTGTACGCGATATCGCGGTCCACCGCCATATCTATAAATAAGAGGTAGCACTCCCCTTATTTCCCAATCCTGGCTAGAAGTAGCGAAGCTCTGGCAGATTGATCACTCCAGAGTTAGAATTTTTCCCATGTGCCCGCAGTAGGAGTCCTAGAGTGAACGGCTCTTTATTCGAGCAGCTTGTAACCTGAACCCAAGTTGTGTACGGCAATAAAGATGAACTTGATTGGATAAACCTTGCAATACATGGTTTTATTG
>MNCI01003484.1:137736-157356 GCA_015680685.1 Gnetum montanum
ACTTCGAGTACTTGCGTTACGTGTGGTGATCCCAGTAATGATTAGCGTTTGGTAAGCCACAGTTGCATAGTTCAGGGTGTGTCCGGTAAGTGGGAACGGATGCTGACGCTAGTTAACTTAAACCTAGGACACTAGTTAGAGTTAGCTTAGTTTCTCAACCCTTTCCTCTGATAGCATAGAAGATAAACCGAAAAATACCAAAAAAATCATATACCTCAGACTTGCTTAACCATACACCATGACACTTACAAGCAAGCTTGGGAAGACAACGAACGATTAACCCCAAGTGTTTCTGGTGGCGTTAAGGCATTTAGTCTGCGGAGTTCGATCGGATTGCGCGTGCACGCTCGTATTCGTATGGTTGAGTGTAGGGGTACCTCGCCACTCATCACTAGCTTAATTCCTAAATTAGTTTAATTATTGAAAACATTAAATGAAATTGCATGAAACATTAAATGCATAAATAAAATATTTAATCTAGCCAAAGTGCTGCAAATTTTATTAGAAATCTCTTCTTTATTGCTGCACACATTGCCATGCTTAGGTACAACAGTGCTTGAATAAAGATCTATACACTCAATGACTCCTATTGTAGGCACTTTGGGAAAATATTTAAACTTTGTGGAAGAGAAATTGCAAGATCTTTGCTAAGCTATGACTAAGATACCCCCAAACCATGTGCCCAAGTGCTATATTTATAGGCTAGTACACATCCTGTAGCATTGGATATCCAACATCTCCTTTGAGCCCTTGATGTCAAGTATCTAATATCAAGGTTTTGATATCTGATATTGGATCCAGACAAAATATAGTTTATTAGGTGTAAATAGCAATAAAGTTAAGATTTCTAATATTCATTACAATACTTGGAATAGTTTACTCTTTACTCTTAATTAATCAATATAATTAATCATAAATTCATAAGTACAACCACTTCAAGTATAACATATTACATTTCGTATCCCAATAATGGATATTTAGTACCTAGTAATGTCCAGTTGGTAACCTAGTAGTGTTGATATGAGTTTGGAATGTGTATAGTAAGCAGGAACGACTACTTATTTTAGGGTAGTTAGTCACTAGATTAACTAAGTAGTTAAATAGTTAATTATTAAATATTCATTTACTCACCTAGCCCTTAGGATAAAATATATATAAGAAAAAAAACCTTATAAAAATAAACATCATATGCCTTAACTCACATTTAGCCATACGAATTGACAATGGTATGAGTTAAGAAGACAACAATCATATAATGCTTCACTTCACAATTTAAGACTATAGGCAAACTTAAGAGCTAAAGTCCATGGAATTTGACTAGATTGTTGGTGCATGCTTGTAATTTGTATGGTTAGGTGTAGGGGATACATGCTACTCATCATTGGTACCATTGCTAAGAATTATAGTTACCTAAGTGTGCTAATTAGTAGTAGATTGTGAAATTATACAAAGATGTTGTGAAGACAACACAAAAATGACAAATACCATATGATAAGAGAAAAATTAAAGAAATAAATTATCAAAAGGCACATTGTTATTACATACAACTAATATGGCTTCTTCTTGTAGGGATGAATCTTCACCACAAATAAGAGAATCCAATCAACAATAGAGTGGACCAAAGAGGCCCCAACAACTTAGAGTTGTCTATACCCATCCAAATCCTCATAATCTGGATTTCACTTTCATCATGCATCAAGATGAATAGATGTGCTAGGGGAATATGAAAGGTAACATTGTGTTACCTTCCAACTTATCTATTAATGTCATGCTAATGAAAAATCTCATTAGATTTGTCATAGCATTAATCAATTCATCCTACTTATAGAGACTATCATCCTACAGATGTCCAAAAAAAAAAAAAGATCAGCACATGGAAGTGTGTTATGAGATCTATAATGGCAAGAGGATCCTGAAGCAATTATTCTTGTAGTAGCCTAAATAAGGTCAGGATTTCTTTTCTAGTTAATCCCAATACATAGATTCTTCTCCTTTCTTCAATGCAAAGACCCTTCAGCAATAGTTACAGTCAGCTTTGGATAACCTTGGTGATGAGAAGATAGTGTCTCAGGACCAGGGAGGCTTGAAGAACAAAATTCCTAGTCATTCATCTAAAGGAAAAAAGAATGATAAAGAAAAAGATAAAGAAAAGCAAATAGATTAAGGTAGGGATCGAAGGACAAGGACTAGCATGCATCATTCTCCTAGTTCTCCTTCTTCACCCTCAACATCCTCTTCATCCTCAAACTCTGATAAGAGAAGTTGAGGATAAGATAAAAGGAGATAGAGTTAAGATGAAGATGGAGATGAATAACAAGAAAGTTATGAACAAAGACTCTGCCAAGATGATCAAGATCGAATGTAGAGACAACCACAAGGTGATTAGAAGAATCATCGAAAAAGAAGGCATAGAAAAACTTATCATAGACATCATGGCCATGAAAGGGACTACCACAAAAAACATAACTTTGATGAGGCTCTATAGGCTACTAAAAAAATGCTCAACATTTTAGAGGTAGTAAGAATTAATATAAGACATCAAAAAGATAGTAGAATTAAAAGGTTAGATATGAGCAATATCATCAAATTTGAAGGGGGATATAATGCAAATTCTTAGAATCATCTTCAAGCCTTTCATGATGTATGTGTCTTATAGAACATAGAGAATGAATGACATATGCTAAAATTATTCCTAAGAAAGTTGGTACCAGTCCTTAGAATTAGAATTTATTCATTGATGGAGTATCATGTTGGAACGTTTCAATGACAAACACCAAATGTACTCCAAAGTAACTTGTGAAGGTAGATCCAAGGATGGAAATAAGGAAATCTTGAGTCCTTAGATGCGACCTTGGGTAGGTATTGCTTTCTGTTGCATCAATGTTTAGGCCATAGATACTCCCAAAGGGAACAACTCCACCATATTGTAAATGGACCCTAAAATAAGATAAGAAAAACCATTAGAGTTTATTTGTCAAGGAGAATTTCTGAGATGCATGCCCATTAGATTCAAAGTCTAATTGAACAAGTGTCCAAGGAAGAAGGAGAGCTGATAAAATGTAAAAGTCTAGAAAAGTATAACAAGGATCCTTGCTTAATGAAGTGGTGTAGAGGAAGGCCTTGCTGATACAAAAATCTCTTATTGAGATATTGGATAAGGTAGAAAAAATGTGGGACTTCTTAGATGAAAATTCTAAATAGCTCTAAAAATTGCATAGGAAAGAGCAGACCAAGGGAGTAGTGGTCAAGATAAAAGGAGAAAAAAGGATACAAAAAATGGTACCATCAAAAAAAGGATAAAGCTACAATGGTTGAAGAGGTTCTAGATTCTAAAATAGATGATGAAGGATGTGACATCTATCACTATGAATAACCCAAGGGATGTTGCCCTATTGTGTCATAACTACAATAATTTAAGGTATATGCTTTGAACCCAAAATTATCTAAATAGCAATCACCCAAGTAGTTTCCTTACCCACAAGGTAACTACAAGTAGCAATTCTACCAACTAATGTACTATCCAAGTGAAGCACCTCCTTAACCTTAGGAATAATACCAACAGTGGAAACATCCATAGTCATTGGGGATGTCACCACCATGGTAGCAGTATCCTTACAAGCAACCATATCTTTATGGATATTATGTCCAATAGCATGTATCCCCTCATGACTCATCTAATGACACCTCTATCCCTTACCATTACTACCCTCTAGAATATTATACAACACCTTCAACAAGAGGACAATCTACTTTTTCTTTTCATCCTTCATATCCCTCAACAACTCTGGCACCACCAACTAGCACACCATTATCACCTACTCCACTTATGCAAGGGGTAATTCCATCATAACCACAATAAGGAAACATTGCAAGGGTAGTACACTTACAATTGGATATTCATTCAAGTAATTCTAAATTAAAACCTCACAAAATATCATTTTTTGAAACAAAAAACTCTACAAAACCCTCGTAGACACCTATGGCTATTAACCCTACCTTGTCTACCTCTAAAAGTACTCTCAAGCCACCTTCAAACCAACAAAGCTCTAATGTTCATAAAATTATGTTGACCCATGTAGTCACAGATTGCATAAAGGCTAGCCACCTTCCTAGGAAATAATATGATCTTAGGAGTCCCCTAATTTAATTGCAAATTTCATGGAATTATCCATGTAAAGCTTTATTGGACTCAGGTTTTGGAATGAACTTAATCTCCCAAGAAATGTGCAAGACCTAAAACCTACCTCCTCTCAAAAAGAGTAATATTATACTTGAGGTAGCAAATCAATTAGTCACTGTTCCTTTTGGGTTATTGGAGGACATTATGACCACCATTTGTGGATGGTCCTATCCTATAGATTTTCTTGTTATTCATGTAGAGAATTGTAAGGAAGACTTCCCTATCATTATGGGAAGGGCATGGCTGAGTAATATAGATGCCAAAATGAGGGTTTGAGACCTTTCCCTGGAAATCTCCAAGGAAAATGAATTTGGCAAAATAGAGAAGAAAATGATTTCGTGCATCACATACAGCAACATAAGGTGTAATTGCATGTAGAGAATGTGAACAGTAAATGGTGCATTAATTCAAGCATACAATCAATATGCCAAAATAGTAGTTATTTAGAACTACTTATATGCAACAACCACAAAATAAGAAGGTACCTAGTGGCTAATAACAAATCATCAAGATGAATCCATAATATGCATGAAAATATTGTAAAGCCTCATGAGAGCTTACATTAAGAACATGAAATAAATGAAATAGCTCAATAGTCAACTCTTCCATACACAAAGTGAAATGGATTTGGAAATTCATAATCACTTAAAGTAAGAGCCCCTTGAATTAAAAAATTTACTGACAACTTTAGAATATGTTTTTCTAAACAATGGTAAGATGGTAGTCATCAATGTCGATCAACCTCTAGAATAGAAACAAAAACTGCTGAAGGTGGTGAAAAAATGGCCAAAAACCTTTCCTTCATTATATCATGAGCTTATAGGGATATATCCATAGATATTCCAACACCACATCTATACAAACTCTTTCATAAAGCCAAAGAGTAGCCATAGTGAAGTTTGAATCCAAAACTAAAGCAATTTGTTAAGGATGAAGTAGAACAACTACTCAAGACCAGGTTTATAATTTTGATTGCAAATAGCAAATGGATTAGCCCACTCATGATTGTACCCAAGAAAGGAGGAAAGTGAAGAGTCTAAATAGATCTCTAACTATTAAACATGGAAACTTTCAATGATCATTTTCTATTGTCATTTGTTGACCAAGTATTAGACACCATAGCAAGAGATTGCTATTGTAGCTTTCTTGATGGTTATAGTGGCTATAGCCAAATTTTGATTGCATTAGAGGACTAGGACAAAACTACATCCACAAGTCCTTGGGGAACTTTTGCATATAGAAAGATGCCCTTTGACCTGTGCAATACTCCTACTACCTTTACATGTTTGGTTATTAGCATCTTTCAATAGCAGATTAGTAGGAGGGTTGAAGTTTTCATGGATGAATTCTCTACCTATGGTACCACATTTGAGCAAGCCTTGAACCTTCTTGAGAAATTTCTTCAATGATGTGTGAAGACCAAATTAAAGCTCAATTAGTAAAAGGGTCATTTGATGGTCCAAGAGGACATGGTATTAGGGCATAGAATCTTGGAAAAAGGAATTGAGATGGACCTAAAAAAGGTATAGGTTATCTAAGGAATCTCTAGGCAACTTGAAACAATGAAAGATGTCAAGTTATTCCTTGGACACACTAGTTATTATTGATGTTCACAAGAAATTCTCAAAAATTGATAAGCTATTGGTTGAGCTCATAGAGAAGGATGCACCATTCAAATGGACTAAAGAATGTGAGTGAGCATTTCAACAATTAAACTAAAAGCTTGTAGAAACTCCCATTCTACATGTACCTAATTAGTCTAGATCCTTCCACATCATGATGGATGCATTCAATTATGCTTTGGTGGTCATGCTTACATAATTAAATAATCAAAAATATTCCTAATACATCCATTATGCAGATAGAAGCATTGTGGAGGCATAGTTGAACTACACCACCACAGAGAAAGAGCTCATGGTGATGGTGTATGCCTTAAAAAAATTTTAGGCACTATGTGATCGAACATCAAATTTTTATACATGTGGATCACAATGCCATTGGGTTCCTCATGAACAAACCAACAATGAGCTCTCATGTAATATAGTGGCTAGTAATTCTACAAGAGTTTAATCTTACAATGGTGGATAGAAAGGAAATTAGGGCAATGGTCGTCAACCACTTGTCTTAGTTACAATGGGATAGCAAAGATGATGAAGGACCTCTATTTGATCAATTTCGAAATGAAGTCCTCTTCACACAAGCTATTGAAGTTTAGAATCCCAAAAGCCCTAACTAATACAAGGAATTCCTTTCCTATCTACTCACTTAGAAGACACCTCAAGAATGGGACAACAAGAACAAACAATAGTTTCTTTACCAAGTCAAGCATTACATGGAAATCAAGGGTAACCTTTACAAGGTTTGTGTTGGTGGCTTGGTATGATGGTGCTTGCCCAATGCTGATCGACTGTAAATCCTCTTGGATGAAAATAAGGGTTCTTGTAGGGGCCATTATGTAGGAATAAGGATAATCATAAAAATCCTCATGGTAGGATACTACTAGCCAACAATCTTGAGGGATGCCCATCATTTCTCCCATTCATGCAAGCACTACCAAAGAGATGGAGGGATGATCGTATGAATGGAAGGGCTTCAATAGTGGATCTAACAACTAAAGCCTTTTAATCTTTGGGGCATCAACTTCATGGGTCCTATCAACCTTATGTCCAATGGAAAGGCATATATAATTGTAGCTATTGACTACTATACCAAATGGGCTAAAGCTATGGTCATCACCAATTGTTCATCCTCTATAGTAGTATGGTTTATTTAGCAAAGTATGGTAGAATGGTTTGGCATGCCAAGGGCACTTATTTTTAACAATGGAACTCATTTCATAGGTACCACCTTTCAAAAAATAATGCAATGCTTAGGGGTGGAACATAAATTAACAACTCCATATCACCCCAAGCTCACAATCAAGTCAAAGTTATTAATAGGGAAATAACTAGAATACTAACATGTATCATTAGTAAATATAGGAAAGACCAAAGCACAAAACTCAATGATGCTTTATGGGCATATCAATCTACTAGGAAAATTTCTATTGGTTATTCTCCTTATGAGTTAGTGTATACAAACCCTTCAAATCTAAGTTGAGCTCTATATGGTTTTAAAAACGTATGAACTTGACCTCAATTTGAGCCTAGTACAAAAGGAATGTTTGATGACATTAAATGTGCTAAACAAAAATTGACAAGTATCCTTATCAATGAATAAGGTGCAAAAGGCACATGTGAAACATTGTCATGATTTGTACATAAGGAAAGTTAAAATCCAACTGTGAGATAAGGTTCTTTACTAGAACCTCATGCATGTACCACAACAGAAAAAATTTCAAATGCTATAGGAAGGAGCTTATATCATTCATACAACTTTTCCTTCTAAGGTTATAATAATTTACCATTCTTCAAGCCCATAAAAATAGCTATTAGTTAATACCCAATAAGTAAAACCTTTTCTAAAACCAAGGATAACTAGTAACATGAACATCTCACCAAATGGACAAGCACATTTTATTTTTTGAACCTCCTTCCAACTTGGTCTTGGTGGAGATGGCCTACCATATTGATCTCTTATAAATGTTATCTAATTTTTCAACTTTTATTTTGCACCATTCTTCATATGTTGTCAATTTTCTTGAATATTTTACGAATTCTTTTATATATTTTACTTTTTTTGTTCTCTTCTATCTTGTTTTATTTTGTCTTGTTTATAAGATATCTTTAGTTGTTTCCATGATTGCTACTACTTCCAAAACTGAATTAGTACAATATTTAATGCAATGTTGAGATTGACTATTAAATATCCATATATTATCTTGGGATTATGTCCTTAATTAATTATCATATATTTTCTGATGATATTTGGCAATGAGTCCACAACACCCATCCATTCCATCAAATGCTACAAGGCTTTATATCATGGGAGTGTGAGGTCCTTCCATAGTTAAACTTAAAAGCAAATAATGATCTTGATACTTAACAAGCTTGGAATGGACCAAGTGGTATGGACAAGGATGTGACTTCAAGGGGATTCATTATCTCTTGTTCTCAACTTTCTTCTTGAGTTTTATTATCCTTCTTCATCAGTCTCTCACCACTCCTACTATCAACCATAACAGAAAGCATGCCTTTGCATGGTATGGTTTCTATGATAAAAAATCATGGGAATTCAAAGCACATACCTTAGACATAATAATGGGCTACAAGCATTGGTTATGGGGCTGGAAAAACATGTTATCCATGCACCCCTCTAACTAAGGTCCTTCCTATCTTCTTATTTCTCTTTTCTTCTTCTCTTGGAGTGGTGGTGGTCCTTTGGGAGTGCCCATGAATTCTTGTTGGTTGACAGGTCAAGACATAGTAATGTGAAGTCACTGTAGGTGGATGGACTTGGTCTCAACTAAGGATGGAACAGTATTGGATCATCTTAATCACACATTCCACAAGGACTTTGTGTGACCAATAATAGATTCTATTACAATACACTCTCTTGATCATCATTCTAACCTCATCATTAATCATCTTAATATCTTATATCATTGTTAATTAATGTGTTATTTATGCAGATAACATAATCCTTTGATTAATAACATCGGCATGAGCCTACTTTGGGGAGGAGCCACATGCATGTCCTTTGGCCTCTTTGAGTTAAAACTCATATCCCTTAATTATTTGTGCACTCAGTCTCATCCACTCACATTTCCAACATTCGATTTTGCATTATTTTAGTAGCCTCAATTTAACCAAATCTAATTCATTCACATTTTCCAATGAATTTAATACCCTCTTTCATGTTTTTGTCATCCTTTTATGCTTTTTTGGCTTTCATTGGGCAATTGTTTCATTCCCAAACTCTTTCAAAATCCCTAGATTTTATAATGTGATAAATTGCCTCAAATAGCTACATTTATACATCCCCGTTGATGCAATGAGATTCGAGCATAGCCTCATCAATGCATCCTTGTCAACATAGCAACAAAACTCTATAAATTGCCACAACTCTTAACCAATTTTCCATCACTTTCTTTCAAATTCCAAAGGAGTTTTTGCATTTTTCATAGTCTATGCAACCTTTCAAGTGTCATAACTCTTGCACTGCTCACACAATTCAACTCATTCTTCAATCCTCTAGCTATCAAGGTATGCTTTATGCCATGAAAGTCATAAATCTTTGGTTTCTTCCAAAAATTTTTCCTAACATACCAAAGGTTTAAGCATTAAAATAATATTAAATTACTCATCCTAAGTGGGTCAAACTTGACAAACAAACTCTAGTAGCAAATAATTAAAATTATATTTTCTACCAAGATCACAAACAAGGCTAACTATATCCCAATCCAATAAGACAGGTATCAAAAGAACTAAGGGTTATAGAGTAAAAAACTAATCCTAGGTTACATTTGTGATCACATATAGCACCAAAGAGAGGACCACAAGTTGGAGGGCCTTTCCAGCCCAGGGAAAAGCAACCATGAGAAGGAAGAAACCAACAACAACAACCACAATAGCCCCAAGAACAAGCAGCCAAAGAAACACATGTGACAAGACCTCTTCAGAAGGAGCCCAAAGTAGAATCTACTTGAAAAATTCCTACCATAGAGACTAACTAGTCTAAGTAGGATGAAGCTCATGGGCCTAATCTTGAAGTCACCCTCATGAAGGCCTACCTAGAGAAAATTTGAACCAAGGAGGTTCATAGTTTTTTTCTCCAAGAACTAAACTTTGAATCCTTCTTGGAGTTGGCACATGAAGATGTTTGCACCCAATTATAGGGGTCTCCCATGTAGCCCATTCTTTCAACTAATGAAAAATGGTACATTGGAAAGACCAACCTATTCTAGAATAACTAAAAATGAGATGCATTAGTAAAAATCAAGGACATCATTGTCTCATACTCAATTGAGGCCATTGCAAAGGACCTCAATTTACCTAACACTGGGAAAATGTTAGTAGAGATTTTGATCCAAGTGGATCTTGAAGCCAAAAAGGAATGGATCTAGTGCTACTATGGGGTGGACCATAAAGAGTACAATGTACTAACCAAGTTAGAACAAGCATACTTTAAGATTGTAGCCTACCACTTGAATCCAACAATGACGCCAAGTAAGGTAATTGCCTTCTCTGCCCATTCATGTGTCATTGTCAGCGGAAAATTCCCTATTAATCTTACCTGACTAATCTATCTAGACATAGAGAAGCATTTCAATGAGAATGAGAAGGAAAGGAAGACACTCCAATTTCCATGCCTGATCAAAAATCTATGCAAGAGGGAAGGCATAACATGCTATGTCAATGACATGATTCTTCATGCTCCTACTACATCATGATAAGAGATGATTGAGGATAAGAAAGCACCAAGTTACAAGAAGAGAAAAGGCCACCACCACCACCACCTGTAGCATCGGAGACCACACCAAAATTTCTTACAACTATAGAAAGGCTTCAAAAACTCCATGAGTAGTAGCTACATTAATAACAAGGCTTAACAGGTGATGGAGAATCATCGGTTTACCATCCAATCTTAAGCCACCTTAATGAGATCACAAAGATCATCAATTGGCTAGACCAACAAACCATTTCGCTATTCTCAACACAAAGAGACTAGGCACATGTAAGGATAAATCTAAGTGCTTAAGAAATTATAATGTCCATCCCTAGACAAACATTCTTCAAGATTTCAGGGAATGCTGCAACTTTCATAGTCCAATTGGAGAAAGGTGAGAGGGTGACTATTCTAGTGATGTAACATTGAGGATAAGAGATAGTGGTATAGGTGGGGGTCGATAGGGTTGCTAAAAACTTAAATGCTCTTTCAGCATCTATGCTAGACATTACTATGATGGTAAACATCTAGACGTCCATAAGAGCAAGGAGCAATCGGCTAAGCATTACCTAACATGAAAAATTGTTCAAACAACTTGTGGGAGTTAGGAAACTGCTTCCAAAGATATCCAATATCCTAGCTTAAACTACTACAACCTAGTAACAATTGCTAGAGATGAAGGACAAACTTCTAACTACAAATGCCCAACTAAAGTTAGCCACCACTAAGAATCAACGGTTAGCTACTGAGGTTGCAAAGTTGAGAGCTTGTCTCACTGACCCTACTATTCTTAGCTTAGAACTCATGAGGGAGGAAGCTTTTCAATAGCTTCAACACATATTACAAGAGGCTGAGAATGCAAAGGAGGTAGTGGTTTTTAATGTGTCCTTGTCAAAGGTCATGACCTTTATCACCAATAAGGACCTATCATAACTCTCTAAGAAAAACTTGGTCTTAACCAAAGGTAATCATCACCTAAAAAATGTTGAGCAATAAAAGGACTAGATAGTAAAATTCATCTACTAACAATAGGAGCAACTAGCCAAGGTTAACCTCAATTTGAAAAGGTTTATAGTGGAGAATAGAAATCTCTCAATGAAGGAAGTTTACACGCTTCATAAAAAAATATCCATTGATGTAGTTTCCTAGAAAAGTGAGGCTCTAAAATTTGAATGCATAAAGAATCATTACAAGGACTAGGTTGGACTCCTCAAGGAGTTTATGAGAAGGAGATCTAATTGAGAAAGACAAAGATGATCAAGGTCCTTTAGCAACTCCAACAAAGAGGCAATGTGTGGTAGCCCATCTTTGATGGATTACACATACAATAAGGTAGAAATTCACCTAAAGGAGTTGCACATCAAGGAGATGATGAACTACATGAATCTTGCCAACCTCCACTATGAAAACCTAGCTATGCTAACTACAAGGAGACTAAGGACAAAATTGGAGAAACAAGTGGCTAGTTTCTACCTCTTGTATGAGGTAGAATTCAAGCATCATAAGGAGACCAAGTAGCAATTGGAGATAGCTAACACTGAGCTTAAAGTTCTCAAGAGTAGAATCATTGATCAATGATCTATTGCTAAGAACCTAGCCAGAAGGATGAATGACTACCATGAACTAAAAAACCTAGTAAACACATTCAATGTCAAACATAAACAATTTGTAGCATGGTTTGTCAACACGAAGGAATTGTTTCCTTGATATCATGCCCATGGGAGATCCTTGTACTAGCCCACATTAGTGAAGTCACATGGACTACCTATAACCCACATGGAAAAGAGGAGAAAATAAAAGCATTACTAGATGCTTTCAAACTTTCACCAAAAGTAGCAGTAGTAGGAGGTTATCCTTAACTGCCTCCACCGCCACTTGCATTAGAACTAGGTAAAGGACATTCAGCACCATAAGAGCCTTCACCTCTGAGCATTGTTTGAGAATTTTTCCCATCTTCGGTACCTTGGGAATACCTACTGAAATTTTTATAAAGTATCCAATTTTGTTGTAAAGGATGCTAATTTTTGTAATCTCTTATAATCTGGCACTCAAAGTTAGTGGAGTTAGTTAGTCTGTTTGTTTAGTAGTTAATAAATTCCATACTCCAAATTTTGTAAGAAGCTTGATTGTACTTTTATTCACTTAAGAATGAGTTTTTATTAGTTGTGGGGGTATGATGAGTCATGAAACAATAGGTTGCATCAATGAGCATGTGTCAACATAGCTCCATCTATGTATCCCCATTGACGCATGGTTACATGAATCAATGTTGACATATGCAAAGCCTATGTAAATGCGATCATCACTAGCATTTATGACATTTGAAGTTAGTAGCATAGTGAAGCCCTTAAAGTTTAGTTTCTCAAGAGTTAGAATATTTTTCCTCCGAGTGCTTGCAGTGTGGATTAAAGAGATTGTATGGAGCTTTATCCAAACACCATGTACCTAAACATATTAGCATGAATAGTAATAAAGTTGAGATTGTTGATATTCATTACAACACTTAGAATAGTTTAATCTTTCCCATTTTCATTTTACTTTCATAGTTTCTAATCAATATACTTAATCATAAATTCATAAGTATGACCACTTCAAGCATAACATATTACACTTGGTTTCTTAGTAATAGATATTTAATATGCCTAGTAATGTCCACTTGATAACCAAGTAGTGTTAATATGAGTTCAAGATGTGTACGGTAAGTGGGAATGGCTACTTATGTTAGGATAGTTGGTCACTAAATCAACTACGTAGTTAAATAGTTAATTATTAAATCTTAATTTACTCACCTAGCCCTTAGGATAAAATATATATAAGAAAAAAATACTTATATAAATACACATCATGTGCCTTAACTACATTTAACCATAAAAATTGATAACAAAGTGTGAGTTAGCAAGACAACAATTATATAACCCTTCGCATCATAGTTTAAGACTATAGGAAAACTTAGAAACTAAAGTCCATGAAATTTGAACAACGCACTAGTGCACGCTTGTGATTGGTATGGTTAGGTGTAGGAGATACATGCTACTCATCAATTATCAAAAAATACTTATTTAGAAGAAAGCTAATAAGACCAATCTAAATAACTATCAAATGATAATTAATATCTTTCTCAAGTTATTAGGTACTATTATTGAACAAATATTAAGCACTTGGGTATAAATAAATAACATTAGGACAATTTTCTGAGCAACTTGCAAACTAAACCATTCTCCTATCGGTCAATTAGTTACTCATACAGATTGTATAGAAGTTGCAAAGAAACCCAACAAAAAATGTTTCATTTGTTATGTTGATTTTGCTAAAGCATATAATTTTGTTGGGTATATTGCTAGATATGTGTAGTATAAGGACTTGGCTTGGGTCTCTTAAGTATCAATGTCTCTTTTATGTTTGCTAGTACTCTTTATGAATGTTATGCATGTGTGTTGTGTTAGTCCACATATTCTACCTTGAGTCTACTCTTGAATAATTAGCAAATTTGGGGTTCAAGGGAGGTACCAAATGATGCTTCCCATAGCAATTTTGTTACACTTGGTATCAAAGCTAAGGTTTTGGTTAAGTGGAATATCCATTTAGACACTTTTGCAAATCAATTACAAGTGAAATATAAGATGCTAAAGACAAGTGAATAGATCCTAATACTATTTCTATGGAAGATTTAATTATGGAGATGATTATTACAAGTAGATAGCATAATCACTTGTTGTCTACTTAGGGTAGATGGCCAAATGATTCAAGCATTGGTTTATTCGAAGAAATTTCCTTTCTTGTTGGGGTTGACCTTAAACACTAGCACAAACTTGCTTAAACAAAAAATATTTTATTAAGAAATCATGCGGTGTGCCAAGGGAATGTTATCCATGATCTCATGTTTGTGTCAAGACAATTATGTATGACCAAATTGGTTGTGGCGAATTATGCAAGAAACACATTCTTTCCTGTTAGTTGATCCCTGTGATAGTTTAAGATGATGGTTTTGTCATGCATTAAATATGAGGCAATGTGGAAATGATGCTTCTTATTGTGGTGTGTTGCTTCTATATGTATAGTTTTCCTTACTTCCATTGATGTTGTGTCAATTATAGCTTAATTACCTTAGGGAATTGGTAATTTGGTGTTATGATGTGATGGTTTTATGTTCATATATTATAGAACAACATCTAGATTTTCATTCAAGGATCCTTTGTTAATGATGCCTTAATGGATTAACTCACAATTCTTAGAAGAAAATTGACAATGTTTTAAATTATTCTATTTGCAAATAATGTGTTTTTAGGAAGTGTCCCCATGAAAGTTTTTTAGGATAGGAATTTGTATCATATATGGATGGTGGTCCATTCCTATATAAAACAACACGATGCGTGATTACTGGCTCATTAATGTTTAAATAGAAAAGGATTCATATGCTTTTGTGGGGTGTTTAACAATTGGAAAATAATGGAGTATGTTGTGACACTCTTGGAAGTGAAATAACTTTGGTGGATAAATTTATATATTCATTTTCTTCCTTCCATGTCCACATCTTACATGGTTGGGGATTTGGAGTGATTATTTTCCATCCATATGATGTATTATTTTCAGTTGCCTATAAACATTATGTTAGACAATGGTCCTTATTTTATGAGAGATCTTGGAAAAGGTTATTTTCAATGCCAAATACTTTATTGAGTATGACAATGAATAGAAACTGGATTTTATGTCTAACCACTTTAACAAGAGCTGGATAATCAAATCTTTACCATGATAATTTTTATTAATGAGGGTGAAAAATGACTAGCCTAGTGCTACCAATTCCTAGATGGATTGAAGCATTAATAAGAGAGAAAAGATAAGAAAAGGAAAGAGATTCATATAAAAAATAGAAATAGAGATCATGTATGTGTATCTATGCATGCATGCACATGGATGAGAAGAGACAAAGGTGAAGTGGCTTCAAGTAGGGAGTACATGTTCTTTATAGTAACTTCAAGCAAGAAGCACATGTTCTTGGTTGTGACTTCAAGCAAAAAGCACAATTTTCTATTGTGACTTCGAGTAGGAAGCATAAATTTCTTCATTGTCTCTAAGATGGGAGAAAAAATGCTTACAGGACACAGAACATCCCAAATAATTTTCAAAGTGGAGGGAATATCCAAAATTTTTCAAGGCAGGGAGAATATCCCCAAGTTTCTAAAAGGAAGTCATATTGTTGTCTATATATAGAAAATAAAAGAAGGATGTTAAATAGGTTATATGACATCAATGGATCTGAGGTTAGACCACATTTAATAGATAGAGAATCGACATGTTCTCCCTTGATTAAGGAATTTTTGAATGATGCCACATCAAAGCTAAATTCCCAAAGATCCCTACTAGTGCTAGTGCTAGGCTTTCACTATGCATCAAACATCAGTTTCCCCAAGGTATGTGATAGACATTCCTTAGATGTAGAGGATCAACTCTACACCCTTGTATCACTACAATGGATAGAGGAACAAGTCATATTTAAAGCAATAGATTGTTATCCAAGTAGAAAGCTTAGTACCAATTGCTAAACCAAACAAGCATATTCATCCTTAATGTGAGTTACACGAGCATTCTTATGTCCTTTTTGGATGTCAAATTAAGTTCAACATTCATGCTTTATGATTGGTAATCCTAGTCATTCAACCTTCTTATCTACAACTAAAAAATGGACTTTGAGTTATTTAGTGCTTTCTATATCCACTTTTCTCTCCATGTTTTGGAAGTCCATGGATAAAGACTTAAGCTCCAAAAATGTTGCTTCCTTCAAGTAGAGAAGATAATAAAGAGTATGTCTTGTTGATGGTTCAAACAATACTTCCCTGTGAAATAAGGATCAAAATAAGTATGGAGATCCACTTAGGTTCCATGTTGTCTTAACCATCAGTATGACCACTTCGAGCACGTGCGTTACGTGTGGTGATCCCAGTAACGATTAGCATTTGGTAGCCACAGTTGCATAGTTTAGGGTGTGTATGGTAAATGGGAACAGATGCTGACACTAGTTAATTTAGACTTAGTCCTTAGTTAGAGTTAGCTAGTTTCTCAACCCTTCACCTCTTTAGCATAGGAGAAAAACACAGAAAAGACTATAAAAATCATATACCTCGGACTTACTTAACCATACACCGTGACAACTACAAGTAAGTTTGGAAAGCCAACGAATGATTAACCCCAAGTGTTCCATGGGGCGTGTAGGCATTTAGTCTACGAAGTTCGACTAGATCATGTGTGCTACACTCGTTTCGTATGGTTGAGTGTAGGGGTACCTCTCCACTCATCATTGGCACCGTTGTCGAGAACTAAGTGTTTGTGCACCGAATAGAACATAAGGGATATCACTCACATCATTGGGAGCCTAAACGAACCTTCAGGTTAATCAAGATAAAAATTTATCTAACAGTGAATTAGCACACCGATAACATGTCTTCTTCTCATAAGAGCAACTCACCACCTAAGGACCATACACGAGATAGTTGGCAACATAAAACACATAGCCGAAATCAGCCAAGTCCTAAACAATATAAGATGACATATACTCATCCCAATGAGTATATTCCCAACTTTATTTTTATCCTTCATCAAGATGAACAGCTGCGATGGAGAGATTTGCAAGGTAACATTGTGTTACCCCTAGATCGATCAATCTCTCGCATGCTTTTCCATGCCTTGGCACAGATTAGCATACAAGAACTATAGGCTGAATACGTTGCGAAATATTTTGACATGAGGGATTATTATCCCATAGATGCCCAATGTATGAGGGACTTAAGGCAGGAGAGTCAACATGCACTGTTGAAGAACAAGGTCCCGCACGTCCTTAGAAAAATAGGAGATGAGGAATCCCTTATCACAGGTTCTTTAGCAAACGATGTTTTTCCTCCTAACGATGATGAGGAGGTTGGGTATCAGAATCTATGATCAATGATACATATCCCTAGTTCTGATGCCCGTGAACACCAACTATTCACAGAGGGAACAACCACTCATGCTAAGGATGAGCACTTAGATCATCACCACGATCGAGGCCATAGCAACCAAAGAGAAGGCAAGAAACATCATCATGGCGATGGTTCCCCTTCTTCTTCTCCTTCATCCCATCACTCACCCTTCCTTCCACATCTGGGCATAGCCATCATGAACATAAAGGTGAGGATAAAAGTAAGAAGGATGAAAGACCTCGATGGGAAAGTCGAGAGAGAGGACAAGGGCAAGGATGTAGGGAGAGTAGGGAACAACGTAGACATCACAGGCATAATGAAAGAGATGATCATGATGATCCCCTACTCATAACCTAAAGTATGCTTGACATCACGGAGGTAGTTAGGATTCCCACAAGGCATTTAAAAGATAGTCGAATCAAACTTTTAGACATGAACAATATCCCACGATTTGAAGGGGGATACAATGCTGATCCGCAAAATCATTTACAGGAATTCCACGATGCCTGTGCCTTGCAGAATATAGAAAATGAGTGGCAAAAACTTAAGTTGTTCCCAAGGACACTCACCAAAGAAGAAAAGAGCTAGTACCAGTCCTTAGAACTGGAAACCATCAGGAGGTGGAGTACGATGCTAGAACTGTTCAACGAAAAGTATCAAACGTACTCCAAAGTGTCCAATTTGCGTAAGTAGATCCAAGGCTGGAAGCAAGGTACGCATGAACCCTTAGATGCTGCCATGGCCCACTACTACACACTATTACATGGTTGCCCGGGCCATGGGTATGCTCAACAGGATCAACTTCGCCACATCGTAGATGGGCTAAGGCATGAAACTAGAAGAATCCTTGGAACTTATTCCCAAGGGAAACTCTCACAACTTAGAGCCCATGAAGTACATAGCTTGTTGGAACAAGTAGCAAAAGAAGAAGATGAGCTACAAAAAAGTGATAGTGTAGAAGAATACAACTACGATCCCTCCATTCGAAAGAAGGCAATGAAGTTTTGTGATGAAGAGGATGAGTCATCAATCGAAGAGTTGGTGAATAGGAAAACCTTGCTGATCCAAAAATTAACAATAGAAATAGCGGTTAATGTAGATGACGTATGGAGTTCCTTAGACTCTAAAATTGAAACTATCTTAAAAATTGTAGAAGAGTCTAAGGTAGGAAAAAGTAGTGACAAAGGTAAGGAAAAGTGGAGAGATTTAGGCCCTGCACATAACAAGGGTAAGGGAAAAATCACTAACTCCGATGTGGCTGTGGATTCTGACACAGACGATGATGGTGGACGTGAGATCTTCCACTATGACTATCCTAAGGGATGTTGCCCCATCATCTCACATCTACAGGAGTCTGGGGTGTATGCGCTTAATCCAAGACTCAACCAACGGCAAACACCCCAAAGGTTACCTTATCCACAAGGTAACCCAAGGCAGTTCCACCAACCACTAACGTATTATCCAAGTGGAACTCCACCATAGTTCATTGGACAGCACTAGCAGTGGTAATACCCACAGTCATGGGGGATGCCATCGCCGAAACATCAGTACCCTTACCGGTAGCCTGACCCTAATGGATATTATGTGCAATAGCCAATTTCTCCAAGTGACTCTATGAGTCACACAACCCCCAACCATCACTACCAAGTTTGGGAGTACTTCAAAAGGACTCCTTCTCCTCCGGGAGACACTCCATACCCACACCATCCTCCAAATCCATCTACACCTCTTCCACTAGTAGTAGTTCCCATAACACCTCTTGCTCCAACAATGCAAGGGGAACTTCCTCCTCAACCGCAACAACGTCACGCTGCGAGAGCTGTAAATATCCAACCTGCTACTAGTCTTGACAATTATAAGAAGAGAAGATTGTTCTTCAGAACCAAAATCCCAGACAAAATTTTGCAACAACAAGTGGTTGGGCCCATGTACACTCCACCACCATCTAACACTTCAGAGCACCCTTCCATCCAACAGAGCTTAACGAATACGGTTATGTTAACGCATACCGTAACCGACTCGAGTAATGTAGGCCACCTTCCCAGGAAACTAACTGACCCTAGGAGTCCCTTAATCTATTTACAGATTGCCAGAAATGAACCACATAGGGCTCTTCTTGACTTAGGTTCTGGAGTTAACTTAATTGCACAAGAGATGTAT
>MNCI01003484.1:158452-187104 GCA_015680685.1 Gnetum montanum
TGGAGGACATCATTACCACTGTGTGTGGTTGGTCTTACCCAATTGATTTCCTGGTGATTAAAGTCAACAATAATGAAGGGAACTTCCCAATTATAATGGGAAGGGCATGACTAAGTACAGTAGATGCATGCCTTAGGATCCACAATCTTTCCTTGGAAATTTCTAAGATAAAAATTTGTGGAAAGATCGAGAAGAGGAAAGTTCCATGCATCACATCCAATGATTCATCAGGTTATGACATGGAGGAAATGCCTCCATGTAATAGGTGTGCCCTTGAAACTTTACAACAAAGATGCCTATACGTAGCAACCACACAACCAGTAGTAGACACCCCGTGCTTGATATATACTCGAAGGAGCAGAAAAATATGCATGGAACGAACTAAGGAAACCCATTCCCATAATGAAGGCATAAACACATTGGAATATGAGTGTTGCCAAGTTCCATCCCTCAATCTAAGATCATCAATTGGGAGGAGTTGGACACTTTTTAGAAATTCAAATAGGCACTCATTATTTCGAATCTCTCCCTTACAACTCAGTCATGGGGGAGATGGCCACCTATGCTAATCATATGGGGCCCTTAGTTCTTTTTCAATTTTTGTTTTACACGTTTTTGTTTTACATGTTTTTGTCTTACACATTTTAGTTTTTCAAGTTTCTTTAGCTTTTCTAGTTTTTTTTTGTTTACAAATTTCTTTAAATTTTCTCATTTTTTTTACAACATCATTATATTTTTTCCATTTTGTGTGTGTGTGTGTGTGATCCACCCTATAAGTTTGTCACCCAATAAGTGTTTGGACCAATGGTATGAACTGTTTTCATACTGATTGCTAATGTTTGGTTTTTACCTTTAAGTCACAATGTTGATACTAAGGTATGTTTCTTTTGATATGGCAGGAAATGAGACCACTTCATCCATCCATCCACCAGTTTCTATGGTCTCTCTCAGCTTGGAAATGTACAGTCTCCTTCTAATAAGAACTTAAACAAATCGGTGACTGGGCATTTCTCAAACTAAGGAAGGACTCAAGGATTGAAAAGGGTATGACTTCAAGGGAACTTGATTCTTTTGTGTTGGACATTCTCTTGGGTGCTTGGATGTTTTCTTTTTGAGTTTTCTTACCGTTTAGATGTTATCCAATTATTGAAAGCTGAGACAATAAAAATAAAAAGTTTTTGCATGGTGTGGTTCTCATGCATAAAAACACAAAACACAAAAAAAAAGTGAGAATTCAAAGCACACCCCTTAGACGAATAAAACTTGGGCTACAAGCACTAGTTATGGAACCAAAAGTGTTCCTCTAACTAAGGCCCTTCTCACTTCCCATTCTCTCATTTGTTTCGTTGGAATGATGGTGGCTCTTTGGAGATGCATCCTTGTTATCCAAGTGGATGGTTCGGCCGAATGCATTGATGCGAAGTCACTAGATGTGATTGGTTTGAGGCCAGAGTTGGAATGATATTTGCTAAGTCACATTAATCATGAAACACACATTGGGTTATACACCACCTTGTTCTTGGGATTCCATTCCATCTTCTTCTCTCCATCCTTCTCTCCATTGTTCACCTCATTGCCAGTTGTATCATTAGTGTATATATTTTGGTTAATGCATTGTTTTCTTTTTGGTAAATTCTTGTGTTCAAGACTTTAACTCTTGTTCCAAATGACATTCCCAGAGCCTATGGACTCTATGAATGTGGGTTTGTCAAGGCACTAAGGGCATGAGCCTGCTTTGGGGAGGACCCACTAACATTCCTTTTTGGAGCATCCATTAACTTCTTTTCCCTAACATTTTTGCAATTAACTTTCTTTTGTTCATTACCATCTTGACATCCCTTTCATTGATGCCATAGTTGTCCCTTTTTATCTATCTTTCTTAATCCTTTTCCTTCTCCATTCTAACACTACTGGAGGTTCACGATTAGTTACGGGGGTATGGGGCTTGATTTTTTCAATTTTCTCTTAGCCCCGAATTTTTCAATTCTTTCCTAACCCTTACACCTTCTGTAGTCATCATTAATATATCCCCAAATCTGTATTAGCCATACGACAACCTAGCCAATGGACCTACACTAAAGAAAGGTATTAATTACATGATGATTCATTTACCCTTGCTAATATAAGATGGTGTTGTGTGTGTAGATGGCGACCACACAACAACGGGTTGGATCTGGAGCAAACACTTGGAATGGAGCAAAGCTGAAGCAGCTATGCAAGGAGCAAGATCAATGGGGTGCTTATGGATGAACAACGAAGGCGCAATCTTGGTGTTGACAGTAGCAACACTTCTTTCTCTCTCTTTCTCAGTTGCCAACAAAGGCCTGATGTCATTATAATAAGGTGTTCACCCTTGTTGTCATGAACAACAGTTTTGTCAAGTCTTGTAATGATGATCCATTCACATGTCATCCCATTAGTTCCATTTCCCTCAATAATTCCATACCTTCTCGATATTATTGTAAGGAACTTGAGGACGAGTTTTCATTCAGTCATGGGGCTATGATGAGACACGATTCACATGAGCCGTGATATCACGTCATCCCCTGCGATGTCACGTATGCGATATCACGGTCCGCCACCAAATCTATAAATAAGAGGTAGCACTCCCATTATTTCCAATCCTAGGCTTAAAGTAGGGAAACTCTGGGAGATTGATCACTCCAGAGATAGAATATTTTCCATGTGCCCGCAGTAGGATTCCCCAAGTGAACGGATCTTTATTCGAGCAGCTTTGTACCTGAACGCAAGTTGTGTACAGAAATAAAGAAGAGCTTTGTGGATAAACCTTGCAGTGCATGGAATAGGATTTATTACATGTTATTTATTACATGCATTAGCACGACATGAGTACAACTTGATTACGAGCATTGACGAATGTGTACGGCTAATCAAGGAATTGGCTGCTCATCATGATTAGATTCTCTCACCCTAAACTCCTAGAATGCAAGATGAGTACAACTTGATTACGAGCATCTACGGATGTGTACGGCTAGTCAAGGAATTGGCTACTTATCACATTTAGGCTAGTGAACTACCTCAGTACGACCACTTCGAGCACGTGTGTTACGTGTGGTGATCCCAGTAACGATTAGCATTTGGTAGCCATAGTTGCATAGTTTAGGGTGTGTATGGTAAGTGGGAACAGATGCTGATGCTAGTTAATTTAGACTTAGTCCTTAGTTAGAGTTAGCTAGTTTCTCAACCCTTCACCTCTTTAGCATAGGAGAAAAACACAGAAAAGAGTATAAAAATCATATACCTCGGACTTACTTAACCATACACCGTAACAACTACAAGTAATTTTGGGAAGACAATGAATGATTAACCCCAAGTGTTCCATGGGGCATGTAGGCATTTAGTCTGTGGAGTTCAACCGAATCACACGTGCTACACTTGTTTCGTATGGTTGAGTGTAGGGGTACTTCGCCACTCATCACTATTGAAGGCTTTGGCCTTTTGGCTTAGGTACCACTCCTTCTCTACAAAGCTAAGGTATAAAGCTAGATGTGTATAGTATAGGGATGTGTCTTATCTCTTTCAAGGGTTGATGTTTATTCTATGTGTTTTCTAATGCTCTTTGTGAATGTTATACAAGTATGTGTGATTACCAAGGCATCCTCACAATGCTCCAAATCCTTGGACTAACGGATAACATTGGTGTTTTGTATTCTTGCTATGCTCATAAGTTCCTGACGATGTTAAGGTGTAGTCCACCTCGAGTCTACTCTAGAACACTTAGCAGCTTCCAAACTCAAGGGTGATGTTGATGGATACTTCCCAAAGCAATGTCATTACAAGAAGAATTAAAGCTCTTTATGAATTTAAAACAAATGCAAAGCATTAGGAATATGGACATAGAAATTTAAAAAATAAATTTACTATACTATTATTTATCTTAGTCTGTTGTATGGTTGTATAGCATGGGAATCATGTCTTAATGCAAAAAATTAACAAGCTATTGAAGGGGTGTAAAGTATCTTTCTTAGTAGATGAATTAAAAGCTAAGACTTAAACATTGTATCCCATGCTACTTTTGAAGTGTTATGTACTACCCTAAGCATTTGAAGCTCTCTATCAATTTATTACTACTACTCAAAATCTTGTAGAAGCAAGATAACCTAGGATTTCTAAAGAAGCCCTTGAAAGTATAAAATAACAATGCTAGTACTTTGAAGGAATACAAAAACTCAAGACTTAGAATATCTCAAAAGAGGAAGTGAAAAGTAGTCCTAAGTACATCCCAAACTTGGTGGAACAATGGCTATTAACAAAGTTACAGCCAAATGTAAAAGGAAAGCAAAAATTATTCTTGGAGGACATTATAGGTAATTATTTAGATTTAGTTGGCCAATATCATGCACTTTTGTGTCTCAATTAGAGCTCATGGGTTCATTAATAAGCTTTATTTGAGTTGACATCATCTATAGATATAAAATGGAAGATGGATTCAACTACCAAACAAAGAGCATACATGTAGGTTATGTGGGTATGAAGTCCTAGAGAATGAGCAACATGTTTTCAATAGTTGTCATATGACTAAACATTTGAGGAAAAATATAATATTTCTACCAAAAATTTGTTGGATTTATTTTTGTTGCATCCTATAGTGCTTGCCCACTTTGAGTCAATTTTTGTTTTTCATGACACGAATGTATTGGTTGTTCAATAGATCCTTTGGGCCTACAAACATAATAAAGCCTCCAATTTTATTTTCATAATATACTCTACCTATACATATTTAATTGAAACTAAAACTAAAATTTTTACCTACGTCCACCAAGACCACTTACCCCTTGGATCTATTACACCAATCTTAGAATTCCTTTAATGCAATTTTAATTATTTTTTCAAAATTGATAACTCAACCTAGTAAAATCAAATCAAGCTAAGACCCATACCACTAGGTTAACACCTCATTGGCTAAACCTTAAGGCCAAGAACTTAACTATAAAAGATCATCACCTAGAGGCTCAATGCTCATCCTACCAAGGTAGGCTCCTAGGAGGGCTATAGACAAGCAAAAGCCTAACCTCTTTCGAGGTGAACCCAAGTCTTATAGCTTGAGAAACAAACACCTTATCATCACTCCAAGTGGTGGTCCCAACGCCAAGAACTTAACTACGATTTTCTGAAATTGAATTTTTACTTTATTCATTAAGACCTCTTGAATCTATCCAAGAGAATAATTTCAAAAATCCTTTAAGATCATTCTTGTAATTCATAATTTAATATTTCTTATTAGAATTAAACATTTGACCTAGGATTTCCATGTTAAAGCTCTTACCACTACTAATAAGTTTAGAAAAGGTGACTCAATTTATTATTGTGTCAAGTCTTTACCTACATATAACCTAATTGTTCATTACGTATCATCACTTGTCTCTTTCCATGAGAAGAATAAACTGCTTTCCATTCAAAATTTCAAATTCTAAATTTCAAGTATGAAAGGAAGAAAATAGTCAAATCCTCATGCCAAATGGGTATTCATGTTGTATCGAAAATCAACCTTAGTTTTTTCCCACCCTGATTTGTTTGCCCACAAGGTTGCCCCACCCCAGCTTGTGTTACAATTCATTCCAACGGTAACAATTAAACACCTCTGAAATCTTGAATAAAGCTCCCTGAAAACTTGTCTATTAACTTTGGATTGTATTGTTTTTAAGATAATCATTCATAGAAGCATAACTTTTATTTTTAGTAGCATTGTTTTTAAGTTTTCAAATTCATAGTATTTTGAAAATCAAAATCCTTAAATTTGACTATACTATTTGCAAGCACTTCTTACGCACATGGTAAAGGTATTGAAAATAATTGTGCAGTTTTCCAATGCAACATCAATAGGGTTGTATTGCACCACAACATTAATACCTGCATTTGGATTTACCTCAGAGATTTCAAAATCCAAAGGTCCAAAATTTCAATGTAAAGATTTTAATTAATAACTCAATCTATCCCTAGATTCAAAATCTTTAGCTGGAATATCCATACTCTATAGTTTCTATCTATGATGTGTGTACATTTCCGAAAACACCAACATGACTTGCCATCTAACACAACAAAGGCCAGTTAACATTTTTATTTTTCTATAATTCTCTTTCTCTTTCTTATGCATTTGCTCCAACAAGTCTAGGAGTACAACAATGATATTAGCTTGTTCAATGATCAATATTTGCATATCCTTCACGTAGCTTAGTGTGGTTCTAATTTTATCTGCAACAATGCTATTTGCTGTCACATCAGCATTTATTATTGGATTGTGGAATGTTACCTAATTCTTAATTGAGCTTGATTTTTATTTTTGCATTTTGAATAAAGAATGTTAGTTTCTCTACAATAACTCTTAATGCAAACATAGTTCTCGTAGTAGTGGACTTAGATTTATTTACCTTCTCTTGAAGAGAGCAAGTTCAACTTCCTCTTCATATCTTCATCCAAACCCTACAACATTAACTACTTGTCTTCTACACAAGTCTAAATTTTCTTTTTCATCTTTGTAAAAGGCAAATATTAACTAAGTTATTTTAACATTCACAAAACTATGTACAACTTTCAATGTTACATCAAAGCAAACTCACCATATGACATGAAGAGTTTGGAACTTGTTACTTCTTTGATTGACTTACAAACCTTAGAATCATTCAAAACTCTTTTGCCTATTAGAGTATTGATGTTTATGGGGGGAGGGGGAGGAGGAATCTCTATTTCTAGAAGCTCATCCCTCTCACTCTCCATCTCTTATCTTTCTTGTTCTTCCTGACATATTCAATTTAAAAAGGTTAGAAAAAGAATACGACTTTTTCTTATCATCCTCTTTATTTTTCTATGATGAAAACAATTAAGTTAGAAAATCCAACTTCTCTTTGCTCATACCTTTCTTTTGGTCTTTGGGAATAAAAGAAAGGATGGAATGTAGTTTTTTAGCCTCACATTCTAAAGCCCTTTTCTCTCAAGCTGCTTTTGAAAAACAAAGTAAGTATTAATAACACTACATCGACATCATATCTCATTAATGTTAATCTTAAAATTACACTACATTGTTTACACACAATAAAATACATAAGCATTAAAATTACTTGTAGCTTTTCATGAAAGATTTTTATTGCATGAGTTTCTAAAGATATGTCTTCCTCCTATAAGAGAATAGGCTTCCACTTTTTGGAAGTCCTCCCATTTTCCAAAATTTTGAAGGTGTTCTACAAAATTCCCTACTTTCTTCATGATAGATCTGCACAGCGAATCACTTTGTTTAGGTGTATTTGCTGTCTGTCCGGCTGTCTTGTGGAATTATCGTCTCTGCCGTGACAATTTCCAAACCCAACAACTGCTGCTGCAACTGCAAAACTCAACACATTGCAACAACGTTCACGTTCTAAAGCCCAGACGACATGTCCAGGGATAAAAAAAAAGGTACGGCCATTGTGCACAGACAAAATCCCCAAACAAAACTAGGCAGGCTCCTATGATATCCGAGTCTCTCGCGTCAGGATTCAACTTATTTCAATCATTTTAAATTATTTTGGGTAATGAATGGATAATTTGTCCAAATCTTCAAAAGCGCAGACAGTTTGTAGATTGTCGCAGATTGAGAAAATGATCTAATTATTGGCTACCCAAGGTATTACATATCTACGCAATTATAACAAACACTTATGTTCTTTATTTTCAAAAAACATGGAATTGCGTCTAGTGTTCTTTATTTTCAAAAAACATGGAATTGCGTCTGGTAAGCAAGGGCCATTGCAATGGGATATGATTGAAAATGACTTTCTTTTATCTTACATTTATTAAGATCAGGTTAGAATTCCTTTTACCAATTGTGTTTTTCTAATTTAATATCCGAGACTTTGGCGCTACGATTCAACTTAGAAAAACAGATGCAGTGGAAATGCGAACCGCAATAACAGCCACCTTCATCAGGATTGGGAAGGAACAATAATACTAATAATAACAAATAATAATCACAGTAAGTAAACATCAGCAGCAGCAGCAGTGCTGCGGGCGGAACAAAATTGTGAACAGCCAACCCTTCACCTCATGGTGGGCTGTTAATGCTGGCGCTGTTAGAAATCTTTCCAGTGCATCAAAACCAGATTGCACAAGCGGAAGTATGTAAAAAACAGATCTCTTAATCTACAAATGTGCATGAAACAAAAATGCAAAAATCAATTTAAAAAACAGATCAAACTAACCTCCAGCCATTGATGCCATTGATGCCTAAATGTTCCGGATCTTCTTTCACACGGGCGCTCTGCAGTGATGGTGTATGCAGATTGTAAGCAACTGTGAAAGTGACCTGAACTGCTACACTGCAATTGATTCCCTGTGCCTTGTTCTCCCATCAAGAAGTTAGAAGGTCCAGGAATTAGTTACCATTTATTAGAAAAATATGAGACCATTTCTAGATAACAATGAATCGGTTGGAACGGTTGGATTGCAACGAAAACTGTCATGTTGCTATCCAAAGCTATCACATTGTTAACTGAGATAGATCATCACAACAAGTTTAGAAGTCTTATCTCATCTCCAGGGAAAATTCTAAAACTATCCAACAGTAGAAACAGAAGGTGTAGTTCACCAGGGAAAATTCTAAAACTATCCGACAGTAGAAACAGAAAGTGTAGTTCGCAAATAATAAACTGCTAATTCATTGTTACAATCTCCCACTTGGTCTCCATACTTATTCTAATATCCAACTTTCAAGAAACAAATACATGAATCATGGCGATAGTTTCTCTTAATGCAAGTAGTATCGTCCATGTATTACAATGTATTATTTCTCAAAGTTAATTCCTTTATATGGTAACTTTGACTGTATGAAAAACCCCAATGTTTATTCACGGTCTGACCTTATGTCTGTGTTCTCTAATGACTTTATGTGCAATTGTATGAGAAAATGCACAACTGAATAGAGTTTCATTAACACTGTAATGTTGTACAACATATTACATCATGGAACCAAGTCCCATCCGAGTGACATCATCCTTGAATGACCGTGGTGGCATTCCTTTGGTCAAAGGATCAGCTAGCATTAATTCAGTGCTGATATGATCTATGACCACTTTATTTTCTTTAATGCGATCCCTTATGGCTAAGTACTTTATGTCGACGTGTTTATTTCGACTGCCACTCTTATTATTCTTAGCCATAAAGACAGCAGCTGAATTGTCACAAAATATCTGTAATGGCCTAGATATTGAATCCAGAATTCTAAGCCCTGATATGAAACTCTTTAACCATACACCATGTGAAGTAGCCTCAAAACAAGAAACGAACTCTGCCTCCATTGTGGAAGTAGCAACCAAGGTTTGCTTTCCACTCCTCCAGGAGATGGCTCCTCCAGCTAGCATAAAAACATAACCTGATGTTGATTTCCTGGAATCAACGCAGCCAGCAAAGTCTGAATCGGAGTAGCCAATCACCTCCAAATGGTCAGTTCGTCGATACATAAGCATGTAATCCTTTGTACCTTGAAGGTACCTCATGACTTTCTTTGCAGCCTTCCAGTGGTCGATACCTGGATTACTCTGATATCGGCCCAACATCCCCACAGCAAATGCAATGTCAGGTCGTGTGCAGACCTGAGCATACATAAGGCTTCCAACAGCTGAAGCATATGGAATGTTGCTCATGTGACTTTTCTCTAAATCATTCATAGGGCACTGGTTCAAATTGAACCTGTCACCCTTTACAATGGGTGCAATACTTGGTGAACAATCTTTCATCCGAAACCTCTCTAGAACTTTATTAATATAGGTTTCCTGCGATAGACCCAGAATATATCTAGATCTATCCCTATGGATCTTAATGCCAAGGACATAAGATGCCTCACCCATATCCTGCATGTCAAAATTCTTAGAGAGAAATTGTTTCACCGCATATAAAAATCCATGATCATTGGTTGCAAGAAGGATATCATCCACATAGAGGACAAGAAAACAGATTTTACTCCCACTGACCTTCTGGTATATGCATTGATCCATGATGTTTTCTTCAAAGCCAAATGAAGTGATGACATCATGGAATTTCAAATACCACTGACGGGAGGCCTGTTTCAAGCCATATATAGACTTCTTAAGCTTGCATACCAATTGCTCACCATCATTAGAGGAGAATCCTTCAGGTTGTTTCATATAAACCTCTTCCTCTAGATCACCATTAAGGAATGCTGTTTTCACATCCATTTGATGTAGTTCAAAATCAAAGTGAGCTACCAATGCCATGATCACACGAAGGGAGTCCTTCTTAGATACAGGAGAAAAGGTCTCCATGTAATCTATTCCCTCCTGCTGAGTGAACCCTTTGGCAACAAGTCTAGCCTTATATCTTTCAATGTTGCCCAAGGAGTCTCTTTTAGTCTTGAAGACCCATTTGGATCCTATGGCTTTAACACCATTGGGCAACTTGACAAGATCCCAGACTCCATTAGTGGACATAGAGTTCATCTCATCTTTCATGGCATCATACCATAAGTCGGATTCCTTACAACTCATGGCTTGTGAAAACGTGTCAGGATCATTTTCGGCTCCTATGTTGTAGTCAGATTCCTGTAGATACACTATATAGTCACTAGGAATCGCTGATCGCTTTATTCTAGTAGATCGTCTTAATGTTGGTTCATCAGGCTCCTGAGGGGCAAGATGATCAACGGGCTGTTCAACAGGAACTGGTATCTGTTGTTCAGCTGGATCTACTATGTCTTGACCAGCAGTTTGTGGAACTTCAACGACTGGTGGATGTACATCACGTATTTGTACTGTAGGCGTGTTGTGTACAACAATCAATCGAGTACTTGAAGTAGAGGGTTGAGCATCCGCATGATCAGTCGCTGGAATTTCGTTCCAGGAATGATGACTCCCACTAATCAAGTCATTCTCAAGAAATTTAGCATTCCTTGATTCCACAAACCTAGTAGTATGTGATGGACAATAAAATCTGTATCCCTTAGACCGTTCGGCATATCCAACGAAATACCCACTTATGGTCCTAGGGTCTAGCTTCTTCTCTTGTGGATTATAGACTCTTACCTCAGACGGGCATCCCCAAATGCGTATATGTCGCAAACTCGGTTTCCAACCTTTCCACAATTCAAATGGTGTCTTAGAGACAGCCTTGGTTGGAACTCGGTTTAATATATACACTGCCGTCTTAAGGGCTTCATTCCACAAAGACTTAGGAAGCTTGGAGCTGCTAAGCATACTCCGCACCATGTCCAATAATGTTCGGTTTCTTCTTTCTGCCACACCATTTTGGTCCGGAGAACCAGGCATAGTGTATTGGGCAACAATCCCATGCTCTTGAAGAAACTTAGCAAAGGGACCAGGTGCTTGTCCATCATCAGTGTATCTACCATAGTATTCACCACCTCTATCAGACCTCACTATCTTTATTTGCTTACCGCATTGTTTCTCTACTTCAGCCTTAAATACCTTAAAGGCATCTAAAGCTTCATTTTTGTGATGAAGCAAGTAGAGATACATGTATCGTGAGTAGTCATCAATAAAGGTAATGAAATACCGTTGATCATATGCATCCATATCTGGACTACAAATATCCGTATGTATGATTTCTAATATGGCAGAACTCCTCTTGGCACCTTTCTTTGACACATTGGTCTGCTTTCCCTTTATGCAGTTTACACAAGTGTCAAAGTCAGTAAAATCAAGAGTACTAAGTACTCCATCAGTTACCAAGCGCTTGATTCTCTCAATGGAGATATGGCCTAATCTACGATGCCATAACATAGAGGATTCCTCATTCATAACACATCGCTTAATGCCAGCATGAACATGCATAGAAGTGTAAGAAGTGTCGTTTTGTAAATTAAGTTGAAAAAGACCATCTGTTAATGTACCATTTCCAACTATTTCAGATCTATAAGATAAACTGAACATAGTATCTGAAAAGTTAAAGGAAAATCCCAATGATACAAGCCTTGATACAGAAATTAAATTCCTTGAAAAACAAGGAATGTAAAATGTCCTTTCCAAATCCAAAACAAAACCACTACTTAAAACTAATTTGCATGTGCCAATCGCTTTCACATGTGAGCGCATCTTGTTGCCCGAATAGATGCATGACTCACTTCCTACTGGCTTCCTTAGGTTTGCTAATCCCTGCAAGGAATTAGTAACATGGATTGTAGAACCGGAGTCAATCCACCATGTGTTATGACTAACATCAACCATATTAGATTCAAAACAAACAAATGAGGATTGAGTACCTTTCTTTTCAAGCCATCTCTGATGTTTAAGGCAATCTTTCTTTATGTGCCCTTTCTTTTTACAGAAAAAGCATCTAGATTCCTTCTTGATATCAGCTTGTGGAGGGATTTTTCCCTTCCCTTTAGTGTTGACTTGTTTTGTATTCTTTCCTTGCATGGCCAGATGCACACTATCCTTTGCTTCCATGGCAAGTCTACCCTCTTCTTGTACACACATGGTCATCAATTCATTAATTGACCATTTGTCCTTATGTGTGTTGTAAGAAATCTTAAAGGGTCCATACTGCGGTGGGAGCGTGTTTAGGATGTAGTGCACAAGGAAAGATTCAGACATCTCAACCTCAAGTGTTTTTAGTTGAGCCGCTATGTCCCTCATGTGCATGATGTGCTCACGCACACCACCAATTCTAGTGAGCTTCATGGATGAGAACTTCATTATCAAGGTGCTGGCCAACGCTTTGTCTGATGTTTCAAATTGTTCATCAATAGCTTTTAACAAAGCGCGCACATTGTTATACTGTTCCAATGATCCACGTATACCAGCCGAGATCTTGGTTTTTATGAACATTACGCAGAGACGATTAGATCGCTCCCATTTATCATAAAGACCAATATCATCTGGATGGCTGGTTGCATTAACTGCAAGTGATTCATCCTTAAGGATAGCATAATCAATGTCCATCCATCCTAAATGAAGGAGAATTCTCTCCTTCCACACCTTGTAATTATCACCCATCAATTCAGGAATGTCACATTTAAAGTCAGAGTAATTTACAGGTTGCATAGCTGCAAAATAAACATGCTTATGTTACTAAATTTTAGGCTATAAATTGTAGGACATGTGTACTAATGTAAACATGCAAAAATATGAATCACATGACATAAAATTACCTGTGGGCCAAATTTTAATTCAAACAGACTCATATATCCTTATGATGAAGCTATTAAACTATATTCCTTTTCTTAATCCCTGTGGGCAAATTAAGAAAAATAATTCAATCCTTCACCCTGATTAATCACTGTAAATCTAATGGAAATTCATGTGGGAGAAAATCTATCATATGACAGATGATTAATCACAATACTATATATGTGATGAAATACCTTAGGGCACATTTACCAATGTAAAACAAGCAAGATATGAATCAAATGACATAAAATTGTCTGTGGGCTAAATTTTAATTCAAATAAATCCATATATCCTTATGAGGAAACTATTGAATTATATGCCTTTTCTTAATCCCTGTGGGCAAATTAAGAAAAATAATTTAACATTTCATCCTGATTGACCACATTAAATATAATAGAAATTCTTGTGGGATAAAGTCTATTATATTACATGTGATTAATCACAATTACTTATGTGCTCCAAAACTCTTAATTTATAATTTTGTATAATCAAAGATGCTGTGGCCACTCTATGACTATACAAATTATAAGGATCATTAGTAAATGATGAAAAAATTTTCTTTCTTGTTATACATACGATTACATTATGCATCAAAATCAATATTGACAAAATGCAATTAAATTCTAAGTAAGCATGAAAAAACCTACAATCATTTCTTGCTTGAAAAACACCAAAACATGAGTCCATAATTTTCATTTTTCAAAACAAAAACGGAATATATATCTATATATATATTTTCTTCCACATGAATCATTTAAATCAATGCATCCTTATTTCGAAAAATGGTAGTATTAAAAACTGCCATTCCAAATGCCAAAATTACTCACCCATGTGAGAAAATTAAATATTTCAAAGGCCATCAGCTTAAATTCAAATGTCCAAAATTGTGCATTTATCAAGGACCTTTTCTATACTTAGATTCCAAAGCATTGATAAAATAAATTTCAAAAAAATAGTGTTTGAAATAGACAAAACTTTATATTGATGTCCAAATCGTAGTAAAATTCCTTTTTCATGTCAGAGGATATTTCAAAAATACCACCAAGAAAAATAAAAGGTTCCATCATTAATCAACCGAAAAAAAAAATCCTCATTGGAGCATCGTGCAGCATGAAAAGGAAAAATAATATGCCAAGGCCAACATTCAACATGATAAATAGTTTACGTGTAAAATGGTTTACGTTATTTTCATAGCCATATTGAAAACTGCATGTAATAAAACTCCATCCATCGCTTACAGAAATAGCAACAGCAATATTCAATCCTTTACTCTTCCTACAGCATCCACTGCCTCAATCGGATAGACTGCCTGAGATAGCACCATTCTCTCAACGTAGCAGATCCAAGGCCAAAAGAAAACATAAGGCCAACATGAAAAATCAGGGATCCAAACGCTGAAGCACTCATTCAAATTGAGCTAAAGGGGCACCATAAATCGAGGTTCCAGATCTCACTAGATCTACTAATATCATAAAAATATGCAGACAAAATTGTAGAAACCTCGAAATGCATAGACAAAAATCGCAGAAATTTGCAGACAGAAACAATGCAGCAAAACCCAGAAAACCAAAACTAAGCATCAAGGCAGAGATCTATTGCTGGGGGACCAAATGTTAGAAATCTTTCCAGTGCATCAAAACCGGATTGCACAAGCGGAAGCATGTAAAAAATAGATCTCTTAATCTACAAATGTGCATGAAACAAAAATGCACAAATCAATTTGAAAAACAGATTGAACTGACCTCCAGCCATTGATGCCTAAATGTTCCAGATCTTCTTTCACACGGGCGCTCTGTGGTGATGGTGTATGCAGACTGTAAGCGACTGTGAAAGGAACCTGAACTGCTACACTGCAATTGATTCCATGTGCCTTGTTCTCCCATCAAGAAGTTAGAAGGTCCAGGAATCAGTTACCATTTATTAGAAAAATATGAGACCATTTCTAGATAACAATAAATCGGTTGGAACGGTTGGATTGCAACGAAAACTGTCATGTTGCTATCCAAAGCTATCACATTATTAACTGAGATAGATCTTCACAACAAGTTTAGAAGTCTTATCTCATCTCTAGGGAAAATTCTAAAACTATCCAACAGTACAAATAGAAGGTATAGTTCACCAGGGAAAATTCTAAAACTATCCTACAGTAGAAACAGAAAGTGTAGTTCGCAAATAATAAACTGCTAATTCATTATTACAAGCGTTGTTTTCCCAAGCCTAATCCCGGGCTTAAATCCAAGTCCACGTCATCGCCGCTGCGGTCAAATAACGGCAGAGAACGAGCGGGTACGGACGCCGACGGCAGCGTGTCCAGCCACGGATGGAGCGACAGGAATGTTCGTGAAGAATCCGAAGAGAGGGAGAGGGAGAGGGAGAGGGCAGCACTGGGAATAATAGGCGGCAGCTCCGCATGAACGCCCACGAGGCCGATGCTAGCATGCCACCCAATCCGTACATGTACGGCGGCATGGGTGTCGTTTATGAGGCACCGTACATGAACGCCAACGGATACAAACTGGGATTGGTGATGGGACTACCAGCGTTTTGACGGTAAGCCTGAAGCTGAGCCCGCTTAGCCTGCTGGCGCTCCTTCTTGTGCATGTTCTGGTGGCTGCCCAGTGCTTGCTTGTTGCCAAACTCTCGAAAATAGTACTGGCACTCGTACGACGTCGACGCCGCCGCCGCGGGCATTTTTCTGGTTTCGTCGTGGTCGCTGGCCAACATCTACCTCTACCTCTCGTTTGTGTCACCGCTGCTGTCAATGGCGACGGCAGGCAGGATTTGGCATCCGAAGAGCTTGAAGCTGCCGCAGTTTCCATGGCCGAGCCGTCAGAGGCAGAGGCAGCGACATTTTGCACAACTTGCTGGGCCATGGAAGTGTCCGTGGTTCCATGGGCGTCTGCTTGGAGGCCACGCCGAATTCTTTTGCTGCTGCTGCTACTGCATTGCGGGACTTGGCACGAGCGCTTGCTGCTACAATTGTAAGCAGTGCGTCGCTGGCCCCCGTCATTTGTGAGAAAGCCAAGGGAACGGAACGGAGAAAAGAGAATATGGAAATGGACTCCCCTTTCCTTCCCTTCCCTTCCCTTCCCTTGCTTTTGTCTGTCTTGGCAAGCAGGCAGCACAAAAATACAGCACGCACATATATACAGCATTGCGTTCCTGCATGCATGCCTCTCTCTCTGCCTTGCTCTGCTGGATTAAACTATTTTCCTAGTTCCAGCATCCAGGCTGCCAGCTCCACCACCCACAATTGCAGCAGCTGTGCCCGCCTTGGAATGACAAAATACCTTCAACACAACGATTTGGTCTGCACGAAATCAAAAGATTTAGTCTGGTCACCATCTTTTGCAGCTAAGATGTCGGTCGGTGGATCGTGAAATTGCAGTGTTGATAAGAGGCTTGGTAAGAAAAACACAATCTATCTTGAATCTTGATCTGAACTTGTAAACTTTTGTTCTAAATCTTGGTGAGATATAGTGTGTTGTTTGTATGTCACCTTTTGTACATGTTTGGAGAAATAGGCCGAAATCCCTAAGAAGAAGAGTATGCAAATGTCACTGTCACTGAAGTATAATAAATCCTGGAACTGCAATATTCTCTTTCCTCTTTCAAAATCTAAATTGAGTTTTCTTAGGCAATTAAATTTACCTTGAACAAATAAATCTAAAAATTCCACATCTCAATAAGTAAATCATTTGTTCATTTTTAAAAGTAAAGGCACTAGATCTCATCCTTGGTGAGTGTGTCTTTTAATTTCAAGTTGGGCATTAAAAAATTTTAAATTACCACTATTCTGGGGTTGGTCAAACATTCAATCCAAAAAACATTTTGAAGAATAATGGACAAAAAGAAAATAACCACCAAATTATAATGTCAAAGATACTATATTAAAAATCTAAGGCTATTACATTTGGCAAAGCTGGTTCTTAATTACAGTTGGGAAGACAACGATCATCATGATTAGGTTTCATGTTCTAGAACCAATGTACATGGGAACTTAAGGCCTACAGTTCGACCGGATTGTGTGTGAACACTTGTAATTCATACAGTTAGGCATAGGATATACTCGTCACTCATCAAATTCTAAGATGATGAAAAATTAAGCAAACTTGATGATAGCATTCCAATACTTGATGGGAATAGCAACTAAGAGATAGTGAGCATCTACATCTAGTTTATTAGATCTAATGTGATGTAAATAAAATGCCCCTTGCCTTTCACACTACCCTACATTTGTGTTAAAATCTTTTTCTTGACTAATTTGGAACTATGCTTAGGATTTTGTGCATGTCCTCCTAAGAGATATTCTATTTTCTCAACCATTGCATCCCCTAGAAATACCAACCATGGTCTCACCAATCCTTAAGAACTAGTTTAGAGAATTTGTCTTGCCTTAAGATATGCAAGCTATGAGTACATGTATGAATTGGCATAAGGCTTTTGCTTCTAAAGGTAATAAATCACATTCACATACTAACATTCAGTAAGCTGTTTGCATCTTCAACTTTAACTCATCAAGAAAAAAAGTTTTTAACACTCTTTTAATATCTTTTTAAAGTTTTGCACCAAGTCTAGGTCCCAGTACAATACATCCATCCAATACAATAGGATAGATGATAGTTTGAAAAATATAAAATAAATATATATATAAACATAAATAAAATATCAAAAATTAGCCTCCATTATGCTTCCAATCTAGCCATTTAGGAGCAATAAGAGTAAGTAAGGTAATTAGAAATTAAATCCAAAAGTAAAAAGAATAAAAGAATATGAAAATACCCATGTACCAAAAGTACATGTAAATACAGAGTCAAGATTTCAAACCTTATAAGCAAATATCATTATATCCAAGAAATCCCAAGTTCTAGTTTCAACAAGCATACAAAAGAATGGGTATTAGCATACATAATTGATGAAATGTAAATAAGTTTGCTACGTTAATAGGTATGCATCGACAAATGCCCATTGATGCATAAATGTATCATTTGATGTGTGGACGCATATGCGTTGATATGATTCGATCCTTTGCCTATATAAGTGCATGTACCCATCGCACTTATGACACCTTTGATCATTCTTGTAGTGATTCTCTAATAGTTTTTATCCATGAAGGTTGAAATTTTTCTCTTCTGAGTGCCCATAGCATGGTTTGAGTCAGTTGTATGGAATTTCATTCGAATGCATCAAGTAGCTAGATACTTATGCATGATGACAATAAAATTGATATTGGTTCCATCCATTGAAGTAATTAGATGAGCATTTAGTTTACTTTTCATTAGTTTATCCTTAATGCATTTTACTTTTCTGTACTTAGCAATTAAATATTTTATTTAATAGTAGCACTTGAGTACAACTACTTTGAACATAATGAATTGATGTTTCATAATCTTAGTAGTGGATACTTGATATGCCTAGTACTAGACAATTGGTAACCCAACAACATTCATATAAGTTCAAGATGTATATGGAAAGGGGAAATAGATACTCAATGCTTAGGATAGTATAGAATTATTTCATGCTCGTAGTTAATTAGTTTAATAGTTAATATTTTAATACCTTATTCTTTTAATATTTTAAATATTATAATAATAAAAATGAAACTATCTTATGCCCTAGTGAAAATTAACCATACCACTTAAACCAACATAAGTTATGATTGGAAAGACAATGACCTACCATCTAATGCTTGGTTATCTAGAACATCGTGCAAGCCCAAGGTCCATGAAATTTAATCGAATTAAATGTGAATGCTTGTGATCTATATGGTTGGGCATAGGGAACTCTCGTTGCTTATCAATAACTAGTGATGAGTGGTAGGTACCCCTTATGCCCAACCATAATAATTATGAGCATTCATGCATGATCTAGTCGAATTTCGTGGAAGGGACTAGTTTGGCATCTATATCATTAAGTATTGATTGTAGTTTGCTATCTTCCCACTTGGAATAATGGTAGCTTTGTCATGTATTATTTAGTCTAAGGTGAGCCATATGATGTTTGATGTTGTTTCTACCTTATACTACTCCTAATGAAAATAGATAAATTAACTATTCAATCTAATTAACAATAGAAAGTAAATTGTAAACTAGCCTATAGGTGATGAGTGCCTGTTCCTAGCTTTCCATACACATCTTGAACCCACGTATCCACTACTGGGATTACTAGGTGCTATGCTACTAGGTGAACCAAGTAATAACATTGTTGGGATTACCCATTGAATACATGTTTACGCTTGAAACTAGTCATGCTTATCCCACAAATTAATTAACTTGCATAAAATGTAGATATTATCTAAGTACATAAAAAGTAAATTACATGGAAAGTAAATCTAATCCAAGTCAAAGTGTTGCAATGAATAAGAATCAATCTCAATCTTATTGTTGTTCATGGAAGTGGACTTTCCTCTTTCTGATGGAAGGATCCCTATTATATTCTTCTACGCTTTCTTGTTTTCTTAGCTCTTCTTCTTCTTTTACTACCTACTTTATCAGCCTTTGGATTTGATGGGCTCTTAATTTTGACTATCTCCCTTGGGCATAGATTCCAAGAGTTCTTTTCATTTCTGATATGAGTCCATCTATGATGTGGTGAAGTTGTTTCCACTAAGAATAACCAATAGTATCTACCCATGGTAGTGTCTAAGGGTTCATGTGTTTCTTGCATCCTTGGATCTACCTTCTCAGATTAGACACTTAGGAGTACATTTGATATTTATCATTAAACAACTCTAACATTGTACTCCACCTATGGAAGGATTCTGATTCCAAGGATTAATACGAGCTTTCTACTTCCTTGATGAGTATCCTAGGAAATAGCTTTAATTTTTTCCAATCATTTTCAATATTCTATAAGTCATAGGCATTATGAAAATCTTGCATATGTGTTTAGGGATAAGAGTTATATCCCCCTTCAAATCTAGGGATATTTTTCATGTCAAGTTGCTTGATGTAGCTATCTTTCACATGCCTGGTTGAAATTTTTACTACCTCTACAATATTTATCATGTTTTAAGTGGCAACCAAAGGCTCATCATCATCATTATTTTGATGATGCCTATGATTTTCTCTACTACCCCTTCATTCATGGTAGCCTTAGTGATCATTATTATCCTATTGTTCACCTTCATCACAGTTGTCCTTCTTGCAACACCTGTCAAAACTAGAATAGAAAGAAGAAGATGTAGATGAAGAGGATAAACAAGGAGGAGGACTACCAAGATCATGGTGTCAACCACCACCTCTATGCTTGTCACGACCATGATCTTCAACTTTCTGATCATCTTGATGCTTTCCTGAGCTCTTTCTTTGACTATTACTTTTTCCTGAACCTAGATTGTTGATAGTGGACTATAGATTCAGGTTCACACCCTCATCACTAATATCAAGGAATGGAGAGTCTTCATGTTGAGAACCCCCAGAGCGAGGATCCTCATTATCATTTTGGTTAAGTATGAATAAGGGATTGGTAAACCATTTCCCCTTCACAACCTCATGTTATTTCTACTAGTGTCGATCTCTCTTGCATCGTGTTTTAGTGGGACAGTAGTCATGGTCGTGCACAACATACTCTTCTTAAAGATCCTAGATGCCCAACCTCCTAAGAGTTAATGATGTCTAACAATATTAATGATTTTCACTATGCCCAAATAGTGCACATTTTAACCAAAACAATCCCTGGCAATGATGCCAATGATGAGCGGAGAATACCCATACACTCAACCATACAAATCACTAAGCATTCACATGTAATCTGATGAAATTCCATAGATTCTATGTCTTCTGGTACACCAGTCTATAGGAAGTAAACTTGCACTAACAGTCATTCATTATCTTCCTAATTACACTTGTGATATACAAAGGTATGATTAAGTGTAATCGAGGCATATGATTTTTATTATTTTTTATGTTTTATATTTTGAGTGCTTAAAATAAAGGATAAAGGATATGGATTAATTTAATTAATAATTTAATCTAACCAACCAAGGTGTAATTATTTTTCACATAAGTATCTAATTCCACTTTCTGTACACATCCTAAACATGTATAATGCTATTGGGTTACCAAATGTTAAGCAGTACTAGGATTACCAAGCATCATGCACATGCTTGATGTGGTTGTACTTATGTGCTTAATTAATTTCTATTTAACCTAGCTAGCTTAATTCCTGAATTAGCTTAATTATTGAAAACATTTAAGGAAATTGCATGAAACATTAAATGCATAAATAAAATATTTATTCTAGCCAAAGTGCTACAAATTTTATTAGAAATCTCTTCTTTATTGCTGCACACATTGCCATGCTCAAGTACAACAATGCTCAAATAAAGATCCATACACTCAATGACTCCTACTATAGGCACTTTGGGAAAATATTCAAACTTTGTGAAAGATAAATTGAAAGATCTTTGCTAAGCTATGACTAAGATACCCCCAAACCATGTGCCCAAGCACTATATTTATAGGCCGATACACATCCTGCAACATTGGATATTTAACATCTCCTTTGAGCCCTTGATATCAAGTATCAGATATCAGGGTTCTAATATTTGATATTGGAGCTAGACAAAATATAGTTCATCAAGTGTAAATAGCAATAAAGTCAATATTTCTAATATTCATTACAATACTTGGAATAGTTTACTCTTTCCTGTCAATTAGTCAATATAGTTAATCATAAATTCATAAGTACAACCACTTCAATAATGGATATTTAGTACCTACTAATGTCCACTTGGTAACCTAATAGTGTTTATATGAGTTTGGAATGTGTATAGTAAGCAAGAACGACTACTTATTTTAGGGTAGTTAGTCACTAGATCAACTAAGTAGTTAAATAGTCCATTATTAAATATTCATTTACTCACCTAGCCCTTAGGATAAACTATATATAAGAAAAAAACCCTTATAAAAATACACATCATATGCCTTAACTCATATTTAGCCATATGAATTGATAGCACAAGTATGAGTTAAGAAGACAATAATCATATAATGCTTCACTTCACAATTTAAGACTATAGGAAAACTTAACAACTAAAGTCCATGGAATTCAACTAGATTGTTGCTGCATGCTTTTGATTTGTATGGTTAGGTGCAGGCGATACATGCTACTCATCATTGGTACCATTATTAGGAATTTTAGTTAGCTAAGTGTTCTAATTAGTAGTAGATTGTGCAATTATATAAAGATGTTGTGAAGACAACGCAATAATGACAAATACCATCCGATAAGGGAACAATTAAAGAAATAACTTATCAAAAGGCACATTGTTATTACATACAACTAATATGGCTTCTTCTTGTAAGGATGAATCTTCACCACACATAGGAGAATCCAATCAACAATAGAGTGGATCAAAGAGGCCCCCAACAACTTAGAGTTGTCTATATCCATCCAAATCCTCATAATCTAAATTTCACTTTCATCATGCATCAAGATGAATAGATGTGCTAGAGGAATATGGAAGGAAACATTGTGTTACCTTCCAATCAATCTATTCATATCATGCTAATGAAAAATCTCATTAGACTTGTCATAGCAGTAATCAATTCACCCTACTTATAGAGACTATCATCCTACAGATGTCCAAGAGAAATGAAAAAAAAAAAGATCAGCACATGGAAGTGTGTTATGAGATCTCTAAGGGCAAGAGAATCCTAATGCAATTATTCTTGTAGCAGCCCACAGAAGGTAAGGATTTCTTTTCTGGTTAATCCTAATACGTAGATTCTTCTCATTTCTTCAATGCGAATACCCTTCAGCAATAGTTACAGTTAACTTTGGATAACCTTGGTGATGAGAAGACAGTGTCTCACGACTAGGGAGGCTCGAAGAACAAAATTCCTAGTCATTCATTTAAAGGAAAAAAGAATGATAAACAAAAAGATAAAGAAAAGCAAATAGATTAAGGTAGGGATTGAAGGAGAGGGACTAGCATGCATCATTCTCCTAGTTCTCCTTCTTCACCCTCAACATCCTCTTCGTCCTCAAACTCTGATAAGAGAATCTGAGGGTAAGATGAAAGGAGATAGAGTTAAGATGAAGATGGAGATGAATAGCAAGAAAGTGATGAATAAAGATTATGCCAAGATTATCAAGATCAAAGGTAGAGATAACCACAAGGGGACTAGAAGCATCCTCGAAAAATAAGGCATAGCAGAACTTATCATAGACATCATGGCCATGAAAGGGACTACCACAAAAAACATAACTATGATGAGCCTCTGTAGGCTACTAAAAACATCCTCAATATTTTAGAGGAAATAAGAATTCATATAAGACATAAAAAAGATAGTAGAATTAAAAGGTTGGATATGAAAAATATTCTCAAATTTGAAGGGGGGATATAATGCAGATTCTCAGAATCATCTTCAAGCCTTTCATGATGCATGTGCCTTATAGACCATAGAGAATGAATGACATATGCTAAAATTATTCCTAAGAAAGTTGGTAGCATTCCTTAGAACTAGAATTTATTCATTGATGGAGTATCATGTTGGAACGTTTCAATGAAAAATACCAAATTTACTCTAAAGTAACTTGTGAAGGTAGATCCAAGGATAAAAACAAGAAAATCTTGAGTCCTTAGGTGCGACCTTGGGCAGGTACTACTCTCTATTGCATCAATGATTAGGCCATAAATACTCCCAACGGGAACAACTCCACCATATTGTAAATGGACCCCAAAATAATATAAGGAAAACCATTAGAGTTTATGACTTAAGGAGAATTTCTGAGATGCATGCCCATCAGATTCAAAGGCTAATTAAACAAGTGTCCAAGGAAGAAGAAGAGTTGATAAAATGTAAAAGTCTAGAGAAGCATAACAAGGATCCTTGCTTGATGAAGTGGTGCAAAGGAAGACCTTGTTGATACAAAAATCTCTTATTGAGATATTGGATAATGTAGAAAAAATGTGGGACTTCTTAGATGAAAAGTCTAAATAGCTCTGAAAATTGCATAGGAAAGAGCATACAAAGGGAGTAGTGGTAAAGATAGAAGGAGAAAAAAGGATACAAAAAAAGGGTACCATTAGAAAAAGGATAAAGCTACAATGGTTGAAGAGGTTGTAGATTCCAAAATTGATGATGAATAATGTGACATCTGTCACTATGAATAACCCAAGGGATGTTACCCTATTGTGTCACAACTACAATAATCTAAGGTATATGCTCTGAATCCCAAATTATCTAAATAGAAATCACTCAAGCAGTTTCCTTACCCACAAGGTAACTACAAGTAGCAATTCTACCAACTAACGTACTATCTAAGTGAAGCACCTCCTTAACCTCGGGAATAATACCAATAGTGGAAACACCCACAGTCATGGGGGATGTCACCACCGTGGTAGCAGTATCCTTACAAGCAACCATATCCTTAAGGATACTATGTCCAATAGCATGTATTCCCTCATGACTCATCTAATGACACCTCTATCCCTTACCATTACTACCCTCTAGAATATTATACAGTACCTTTAACAAGAGGACAATCTACTTTTTCTTTTCATCCTTCATATCCCTCAACAACTATGGCACCACCAACTACCACACCCTTATCACTTACTCCACTTATGTAAGGGGTAATTCCATGATAACCACAGTAAGGAAACATTGAAAGGGTAGTACACTTACAGTTGGATATTCATTCAAGTAATTCTAAACTAAAACCTTACAAAATATCATTTTTCAAAACAAACAACTCTACAAAACCCTCGTATACACCTATGGCTGTTAACCCTACCTTATCTACCTCTAAAAATACTTTGGAGCCACCCGCAAACCAACAAATATCTAATGTTCATACTATTATGTTGACCCATGCAGTCATAGATTGCATAAAGGCTAGGCACCTTTGTAGGAAACAATATGATCCTAGGAGTCCCCTAATTTATTTGCAAATTTCATGGAATTATCCATGTAAAGATTTATTAGACTCAAGCTTTGGGATGAAACTAATCTCCCAAGAAATGTGCAAGACCTAAAACCTACCTCATCTCAAAAAGAGTAATATTAGACTTGAGGTAGCAAATCAATTAGTCACTATTCCTTTTGGGTTAGTGGTGGACATTATGACCACCATTTTTGGATGGTCCTATCCTATAGATGTTCTTGTTATTTATGTAGAGAATTATAATGAAGACTTCCCTATCATTATGGGAAGGGCATGGCTGAGTACTATAGATGCCAAAATGAGGGTTTGAGACCTTTCCTTGGAAATCTCCAAGGAAATGAATTTGGAAAAATATAGAAGAAAAGGATTTCATGCATCACATACAACAACGTACGGTGTCATTGTGTGTAGAGAATATGAACAGTAAATGGTGCATTAATTCAAGCATACAATCAGTATGCCAAAATAGTAGTTATCTAGAACTACTTATATGAAACAACCACAAAATAAGAAGGTACCTAGTGGCTAATAACAAATCATCAAGCTGAATCCATAATATGCATGAAACTATTGCAAAGCCTCATGAGAGTTTACATTAAGAACATGAATGAAATCAAATAGCTCAATAGTCAAATCTTCCATACACAAAGTGAAATGGATTTGGAAATTCCTAATCAATTAAAGTAAGAGCCCCTTGAACTAAAAAATTTATTGACAACTTTAGAATATGTTTTTATTAACAACTGTTGAACATGAAAACTTTCAATGATCATTTTCTATTGTCATTTGTTGACCAAGTGTTACACACCATAGTAAGTCATTGCTATTGTAGCTTTCTTAATGGTTATAATGGCTATAGCCAAATTTTGATTGCACTAGAGGACTAGGCCAAAACTACAGTCACAAGTCCTTGGGTAACTTTTGCATACAGAAAGATGCCCTTTGACCTATGCAATACTCCTACTACCTTCACACGTTTGGTTATTAGCATCTTTCAATAGTAGAATAGTAGGAGGGTTGAAGTCTTCATGGATGAATTCTCTACCTATGGTACCACATTTGAGCAAGCCTTGGACCATCTTGAGAAAGTGCTTCAATGATGTGTGAAGACTAAATTGAAGCTCAATTAGTAAAAAGGTCATTTGATGGTCCAAGAGGACATAGTATTAGGGCATAGAATCTTGGAAAAAGGAATTGAGGTGGACCTAGAAAAGGTATAGGTTATCTAAGGAATCACCAGGAAACCTAAAAAAATGAAAGATGTCAGTTCATTCCTTGGACACACTAGTTATTATTTATGTTCACAAGAACCTCTCACAAATTGATAAGCTATTGGTTGAGCTCATAGAGAAGGATGCACCATTCAAATGGACTAAGGAATGTGAGTTAGCATTTCAAAAATTAAAGTAAAAGCTTGTAGAAACTCCCATTCTACATGTTCCTAATTTGGTCTGGATCCTTCCACATCATGATGGATATTCAATTATGATTTTTTAGTCGTGCTTACATAATTAATAAATCAAAAAAATTCCTACTACATCCATTATGTAGATAGAAGCATTGTGGAGGCATAGTTGAACTACACCACCATAGAGAACGAGCTTATGGTGATGGTGTATGCCTTAAAAAATTTTAGGCACTATGTGATTGGATATTAAATTTTTATACATGTCGATCATAATGTCATTGGGTTCCTCATGAATAAACCAACAGTGAGCTCTCATGTCATATAGTGGCTAGTAATTCTACAAGAGTTCAATCTTACAATGGTGGATAGAAATGGAACTAGGAAAATGGTCGTCAACCACTTGTCTCAGTTACAATGGGATAGTAAAGATGATGAAGGACCTCTATTTGATCAAGTTCCAAATGAACTCCTTTTCGTAAAAGCTATTGAAGTTTAGAATCTAAAAAGCCCTAACTAATACAAGGAATTCCTTTCCTATCTACTCACTTAGAAGACACCTCAAGAATGGGACAACAAGAACAAACAATAGTTTCTTTACCAAGCCAAGAATTACATTGAAATCAAGGGTAACCTTTACAAGGTTTGTGTTGGTGGATTGATATTATGTTGCTTGCCCAATGCTGATCAACTGAAAATCCTCTTGGATGCAAATAAGGGTTCTTATAGGGGCCATTACGTAGGAAGAAGGATAATCGTAAAAATCCTCATGGTAGGATACTACTAGCCAACACTCTTCAAGGATGTCCATCATTTCTCCCATTCATGCAAGCACTACCAAAGAGATGGAGGGATGATCGTATGAATGGAAGGGCTCCAATAGTGGATCTAACAACTAAAGCCTTTTAATCTTTGGGGCATCAACTTCATGGGTCCTATCAACCTTATGTCCAATGGAAAGTCATATATCATTGTAGCTATTGACTACTATACCAAATGGGCTAAAGCTATGGTCATCACCAATTGTTCATCCTCTATAGTAGTATGGTTTATTTAGCAAAGTATGGTAGAAAGGTTTGGCATGCCAAGGGCACTTATTTTAAACAATGGAACTCATTTCATAGGTACCACCTTTTAAAAAATAATACTATGTGTAGGGGTGGAACATAAATTAACAACTCCATATCACCCCCAAGCTAACAATCAAGTCAAAGTTATTAATAGGGAAATAACTAGAATAATAACATGTATCATTAATAAATATAGGAAAGACCATAGCACAAAACTCAATGATGCTTTATGGGCATATCAATCTACTAGGAAAATTCCTATTAGTTATTCTCCTTATGAGTTAGTGTATACCAATCCTTCAAATTTAAGTTGAGCCCTATATGGTTTCAAAAACTTATGAACTTGACCTTAATTTGAGCCTAGCACAAAAGAATTTTTGATGAAACTAAATGTGCTAGACAAAAATTGACAAGTAGCCTTATCAATGAATATGGTGCAAAAGGCACATGCCAAACATCATCATGATTCATATATAAGGAAAGTTAAAATCCAACCATGAGATAAGGTTCTTTACTAGAACCCCATGCATGCACCACAACAGACAAAATTTCAAATGCTATAGGAAGGAGCTTATATCATTCATATAACTTTTCCTTCTAAGGTCATAACAATTTACCATTATTCAAGCTCATAAAAACAACTATTAGTTAATACCCAATAAGTAAAAACTTTTCTAAAACCAATGATAACTAGTAACATGAACACCTCATCAAATGGACAAGCACATTTTATTTTTCGAACCTCCTTCTTCCAACTTAGTCTTGGTGGAGATGGCAAACCATATTGATCTCTCGTAAATGCTATCTAATTTTTCAACTTTTTTTTTGCACCATTCTTCATATGTTTTCAATTTTCTTAAATATTTTACAAGTTCTTTTATATATTTTACTTTGTTTGTGTTCTCTTCTATCTTGTTTTATTTTGTCTTATTTATAAGATATCTTGAGTTCTTTTCATGATTACTGCTACTTCCAAAAATTAATTATTACTATATTCAATCCAATGTTGAGATTGACTATTAAATACCCATATATTATCTTGGGATTATGTCATTAATTAATTATCATTAATTTTCTAATGATATCTAGCAGTGAGTCCACAACACCCATTGATGAGTGGCGAGGTACCCCTACACTCAACCATACGAA
>MNCI01003484.1:193221-220915 GCA_015680685.1 Gnetum montanum
TGCTCGAATAAAGAGCCGTTCACTCTAGGACTCCTACTGTGGGCACATGGGAAATTAATCTAACTCTGGAGTGTTCAAATTGCTAGAGCTTCGCTACTTCTAGCCAGGATTGGGAAATGAAGGGAGTGCCGCCTCTTATTTATAGATATGGAGGTGGACCGCGATATCACGTACGCGATATCGCATGGAGAAACATGATATCGCAGGGGATGCGATATCGCGGCTTGTGCAATCTGCATCTCATCACCCATCCATTCCATCAAAATCTACAAGGCTTTATATCATGGGAGCATGAGGTCCTTCCATAGTTAAACTTAAAAGAAAATAATGATCTTGATACTTAACAATCTTGGAATGGACCAAGTGGTATGGACAAGGATGTGACTTCAAGGGGATTCATTATTTCTTATTCTCAACTTTCTTCTTGAGTTTTATGATCCTTCTTCATCAGTCTCTCACCACTCCTACTGTTGACCATAATAGGAAGCATGTCTTTGCATGGTATAATTTCTATGATAAAAAATCATGGGAATTCAAAGCACATACCTTAGACATGTTATCCATGCCCCCCTCTAACTAAGGTCCTTCCTATCTTCTTATTTCTCTTTTCTTCTTCTCTTGGAGTGGTGGTGGTCCTTTGGAAGTGGCCATGAATTCTTATTGCTTGAGGGGTCAAGACATAGTAATGTGAAGCCATTGTAGGTGGATGGACTTGGTCTCAACTAAGGATAGAACAGTATTGGATCATCTTAATCACATATTCCACAAGGACTTTGTGTGACCAGTAATAGATTCTCTTACCACACACTCTCTTCCTCATCATTCTAACCTCATCATTAATCATCTTACTACCTTCTATCATTGTTAATTAATTTGTTAGTTATGTGGATAACATAATCCTTTGATGATCCCTCATATAAATTCAACTTTTAACTTATAATGGCTATTGATCATCCTTGGTGCCTACAAACTCCTTGTGATGAAAGCATGTAAGGGTAACATTGGCATGAGCCTAATTTTGGGAGGAGCCACATGCATGTCCTTTGGTCTCTTTGAGTTAAAACTCATATCCCTTAATTATTTTTGCACTCAATCTCATCCACTCACATTTCCAACATCCAATTTTGCATTATTTTAGTAGCCTCAATTTAACCAAATCTAATTCATTCACCTTTTTCAATGAATTTAATATCCTCTTTCATGTTTTTTTCATACTTTTATGCTTTTTTGGCTATCACTAGGCTCTTGTTTCATTCCCAAACTCTTTCAAAATCCTTGGATTTTCTAATGTGATAAATTAGCTCAAATAGCTGCATCAATGAATCCTCGTTGATGCAGTGAGATTCAAGCGTAGCCTCATCGACGCTTCCTTGTCAACATAGCAACAAAACTCTATAAATTTCCATAACTCTTAGCCAATTTTCCCTCACTTTCTTTCAAACGCCAAATGAGTTTTTGCATTTTTCAAAGTCTAGGAAATCTTTCAAGTGTCATAACTCTTGCACTGCTCATCCAATTCACCTCGTTCTTCAATCCTCTAGCTATCAAAGGTATGCTTTATGTCATGGAAGTCATAAACCTTTGGTTTCTTCCAAAAATTTGTTCTAACTTCCCAAAGGTTTACACATTAAAATAATATTAAATTACTCATCCTAAGTGGGCCAAACTTGAGAAACAAACTCTAGTAGCTAATAATTAAAATAATATTAAAATGATATTTCCTACCAAGATCACAAACAAGTCTAACTATATCCCAATCCAATAAGAAAGGTATTTAAAGAACTAAGGGTTATAGACTAAAAAACTAATCCTAGGTTACATTTGTGATCACTTATAGCACCAAAGAGAGGACCACAGGTAGGAGGGCCTTTCCAGCCTAGGGAAAAGCAACCATGAGAAGGAAGAAACCAACAACAAAAACCTCAATAGCCCCAAGAACAAGCAACCAAAGCAACACATGTGACAAGACCTCTTCAGGAGGAGCCCAAAGTGGAATCTATCTAAAAAATTCCTACCATAGACACTGACTAGTCTAAGTAGGATGAAGCTCATGGGCCAAGGCCTAATGTTGAAGTCACCCTCATGAAGGCCTACCTAGAGAGAATTTGAATCCAGGAGGTTCATAGTTTCATTTTGCAAGAACTAAACTTTGGATCCTTCTTGGAGTTGGCACATGAATATGTCTACACCCAATTACAGTGGTCTCCCATGTAGCCCATTCTTTCAACTAATGAAAAATGGTACATTGGGAAGACCTACCTATTCTAGAATAAATGACAAGGAGATGCATCAATAAAAATCAAGAACATCACTATCTCGTACTTAATTGAGGCCATTGCAAAGGTCCTCAATTTACCTAACACTGGGACACAGTTAGTAGAGATTTTGATCCAAGTGGATCCCGAAGCCAAAATGTTATGGATCTAGTGCTACTATGGGGTGGACCATAAAGAGTACAATGTACTAACCAATGTAGAACAAGCATACTTCAAGATTGTAGCCTACCACTTGAATCCAACGATGATGCCAAGTAAGGTAATAGCCTTCTCTACCCATTCATGTATCATTGTAAGTGGAAAATTCCCTATTAATCTTACCTAGATAATCTATCTGGAGATAGAGAAGCATTTAAATGAGAATGAGAAGGAAAGTAAGACACTCCCCTTTCCATGCCTGATCAAAAATCTATATAAGAGGGAAGGCATAACACACTATGTTAATGACGTGATTCTTCATGCTCCTACTACATCATGATAAGAGATGATCAAGGATAAGAAAGTAGCCAAGTTACAAGAAGAGAAAAGGCCACCACCACCACCACTTGTAGCATCAAAGACCATACCAAAAGTTCTTACAGCTACAAAAAGGCTCCAAAAACTCCATGAGTAGTAGCTACATCAATAACAAGGCTCAACAGGTGATGGAGAATCAACGGTTTATCATCCAAACTTAAGCCACCTTAATGAGATCACAAAGATCATCAATTGGTTGGACCAACAAACCATCTTGCTATTCTCAACACAAAGAGACTAGGCACATGTAAGGATAAATCCAAGTGCTTAAGAAATTATAGTATCCATCCCTAGACAAACATTCTTCAAGATTTCATGGAATGCTGCAACTTTCATAGTCCAATTGGAGAAAGGTGAGAGGGTGATTATTCTAGTGATGTAACATTGAGGATAGGAGATAGTGGCAGAGGTGGGGGTCGATAGGGTAGCTGAAACCTTAAATGCTCCTTCAGCATCTATGCTAGACATTACTATGATGGTAGACATCTAAAAGCCCACAAGAGCAAGGAGCGATCGGCTAAGCATTACCTAACATGAAAAATTGTTCAAACAACTTGTGGGAGTTAGGAAAATGCTTCCAAAGATCTCCGATCTCCTAGTTTAAACTACTACAACCCAGTCATAATTGTTAGAGATGAAGGAAAAACTTCCAACTACAAATGCCCAATTGAAGGTAGCCACCACTAAGAATCAACGGTTAACTACTGAGGTTGCAAAGTTGAGAGCTTGTCTCTCTGAACCTACTATTCTTAGCTTAGAACTCATGAGGGAGGAAGCTTTTCAATAGCTTCAACACATATTACAAGAGGCTAAGAATGTGAAAAAGGTAGTGGTTTTTAATGTGTCCTTGTCAAAGGTCATGACCTTTAACACCAATAAGGACCTATCATAACTCCCTAAGAAAAACCTTGTCTTAACCAAAGGTAATCATCACCTACAAAATGTTGAGTAATAAAAGGACTAGATAGTAAAATTCATTTACCAACAGTAAGAGTAGCTAGCCAAGGTTAACCTCAATTTGAAAAGGTTTATAGTGGAGAACATAAATCTCTCAATGAAGGAAGTTTACACGCTTCATTGAAAAATATCCATTGATGTAGTTTCCTAGAAAATTGAGGCTCTAAAATTTTAATGATCAAAGAATCATTATAAGGACTAGGTTGGACTCCTTAAGGAGGTTATGAGAAAGAGATCTAACTAACAAAGACAAATATGATCGAGGTCTTTTAGCAACTCCAACAAAGAGGTAATGTGTGGTAGCCCATCTTTGATGGACTACACATATAATAAGGTAGAAATTTACCTAAAGGAGTTGCACATCGAAGATATGATGGACTACATGAAGCTTGCCAACCTCCACTATGCACACCTGTCTATGCTAACTACAAGAAGACTAATGATGAAATTGGAGAAACAAGTGGCCAATTCCTACCTCTTGTATGAGGTAGAATTCAAGCATCATAAGGAGACCAAGTAGCAATTGGAGATAGCTAACATTAAGCTTAAAGTTCTCAAGAGTATAATCATTAATCAATGATCTATTGCTAAGAAACTAGCTAGAAGGATGAATGACTACCATGAACTAAAAAACCTAGTAAACACATTCAATGTTGAACATAAACAATTTGTAGCATGGTTTGTCAACAGGAAGGAATTTTTTCCTTTGATATCATGCCCATGGGAGATTTTTTGTACCAGCCCACATCAGTGAAGTCACATGGACTACCTATAACCCACATGGAAAAGAGAAGAAATAAAAGCATTACTAGATGCTTTCAAACTTTCACCAAAATTAGCATTAGTAGGAGGTTAGCCTCAACCTCCTCCATCGCTACTTGCATTAGAACTAGGTAAAGGACATTCAGCACCATAAGAGCCTTCACCTCTGAGCATTATTTGAGAATTTTCCCCATCTTCGATAACTTGGGAATACCTGCTGAAATTTATATAAAGTATGCAATTTTTTTAAAAGGATGCTAATTTTTATAATCTCTTATAATCTAGCACTCAAAGTTAGTGGAGTTAGTTATTTAGTCTATTTTTTTGTTTAGTAGTTAATAAATTCCATACTCCTCCAAATTTTTTATGAAGCTTGATCATACTTTTATTCAATAAAGAATGAGTTTTTAGTCTGTTGTGGGGGTATAATGAGTCATGAAACAATAGGTTGCATCAACAAGCATGTGTCGACATAGCTCCATCTATGTATCCCCATCGACGCATGGTTACATGCATCAATGTTGACATAGGCAAAGCCTATATAAATGTGATCGTCACTAGCATTTATGACATTTGAAGTTAGTAGCATAGAGAAGCCCTTAAAGTTTAGTTTCTCGAGAGTTAGCATATTTTTCCTCCAAGTGCTTGTAGTGTGGATTAAAGAGATTGTATGGAGCTTTATCCAAACACCATGTACCTGAACATATTATCATGACCAACAATAAAGTTGAGATTGTTGATATTGATTACAACACTTAGAATAGCTTAATATTTCCTATTTTTAGTTTACTTTTATAGTTTCTAATCAATATACTTAATCATAAATTCATAAGTATGACCACTTCAAGCATAACATATTACACTTGGTATCTTAGTAATAGATATTTAGTGTGCCTAGTAATGTCCACTTCATAACCAAGTAGTGTTAATATGAGTTCAAGATGTGTACGATAAGTGGGAATGGCTACTTATGTTAGGATAGTTGGTCACTAAATCAACTTAGTTAAATAGTCAATTATTAAATCTTAATTTACTCACCTAGCCCTTAGGATAAAATATATATAAGAAAAAATCACTTATATAAATATACATCATGTGCCTTAACTACACTTAACCATACAAATTGATAACAAAGTGTGAGTTAGGAAGACAACAATTATAGAACCCTTTGCATCATAGTTTAAGACTATACGCAAACTTAGAAACTAAAGTCCATGAAATTTGAACAAATCACTACTGCATGCTTGTGATTGGTATGGTTAGGTGTAGAAGATACATGCTACTCATCAATTATCAAAAAATACTTATTCATAAGAAAGGTGATAAGAAAAATCTAAATAACTATCAAATGATAATTAATATCTTTCTCAAGTTATTAGGTACTATTATTGAATAAAGATGAGGCACTTGGGTAGAAATTCATAACATTAGGACAATTTTCTAAGCAACTTTCAAACTAAACCATTCTCCTATTGATCAATTAGTTACTCATATAGATTGTATAGATGTTGCAAAGAAACCCAACAAAAAATGTTTTATTTGTTATGTTGATTTTGCTAAAGCATATAATTTTGTTGGGCATATAGCTAGATGTGTGTAGTATAAGGACTTGGCTTGGGTCTCTTAATTATCAATGTCTTTTTTATGTTTGCTAGTACTCTTTATGAATGTTATGCATGTGTGTTGTGTTAGTCCACATAGTCTACCTTGAGTCCACTCTTGAATACTTAGTGACTTTGGGGTTCAAGGGTGGTACCAAATGATGCTTCCCATAGCAATGTTGTTACACTTGGTATCAAAGCTAAGGTATTAGTTCAAGTCAAAGATCCATTTAGACACTTTTGCAAATCAATTACAAGTGAAATATAAGATGCTAAAGACAAGTGAATAGATCCTAATACTATTGCTATGGAAGATCTAATTATGGAGATGATTATTACAAGTAGATAACATAATCATTTGTTGTCTACTTAGGGTAGATGGCCAAATGATTCAAGCATTGGTTGATCCTAAGAAAGTTCCTTTCTTGTTGGGGTTGCGCTTAAAAACTAGCACAAACTTGCTTAAACTCAAAATATTTTATTAAGAAATCATGTGGTGTGCCAAGGGAATGTTATCCATGATCTCATGTTTGTGTAAAGACAATTATGTATGACCAAATTGGTTGTGGTGAATTATGCAAGAAACACATTATTTCCTATCAATTGATCCTTATGATAGTTTAAGACGATGGTTTTGTCATGCATTAAATATGAGGCAATGTGGAAATGATGCTTCTTATTGTGGTGTGTTGCTTCTATATGTATAGTTTTTCTTACTTCCATTAATGTTGTGTCAATTCTAACTTAATTACCTTAGGGAATTAGTAATTTGGTGTTAGGTGTGATGGTTTTATGTTCATATATTATGGAACAACACCTAGATTTTCATTCAAGGATCCTTTGTTAATGATGCCTTAATGGATTAACTCACAATTCTTAGAAGAAAATTGACAATGTTTTAAATTATTCTATTTGCAAATATTTTGTTTTTAGGAAGTTTCCTCATGAAATTATTTTTGGATAGGAATTTGTATCATATATGGATGGTGGTCCATTCCTATATAAAACAACATGATGCATGATTACCAGCTTGTTATTATTTAAATAGAAAAGGATTCATATGCTTTTGTGGGGTGTTTAACAATTGGAAAATAATGGAGTATGTGATGACACTCTTGGAAGTGAAATAACTTTGGTGGATAAATTTCTATATTCATTTTCTTCCTTCCATGTCCACATCTTACATGGTTGGGGAATTAGAGCAGTTATTGTCCATCCATGTGATGTATTATTTTCAGTTTCCTATAAACATTATGTTAGACAGTGGTCCTTATTTTATGAGAGATCTTGGAAAAGGTTATTTTCAATGCCAAATACTATATTGAGTATGATAATAACAAGAAATTGGATTTTATGTCTAACCACCTTAACAAAATCTAGATAATCAAATCTTCTACCATGATAATTTGTATTAAGGAGGGTGAAAAATGACTAGCCTAGTGCTACCAATTCCTAGATGGATTGAAGCATCAATAAGAGAGAAAAGATAAAGGAAAAAAAAGAGATTCATATAAAAAATAGAAATAGAGATAATGTATGTGTATGTATGCATGCATGCACATGGATGAGAAGAGACAAAGGTGAAGGGAGCACATGTTCTTGGTTGTGACTTCAAGAAAAAAGCACAATTTTCTATTGTGACTTCAAGTAGGAAGCATAAATTTCTTCATTGTCTCTGAGATGGGAGAAAAATTGCTTACAGAAGAAAGAACATCCCAAATAATTTTCAAAGTGGAGGGAATATCCCAAATTGATCAAGGCAGGGAGAATATCCCCAAGTTTTTAAAAGGAAGTCATATTGTTGTCTATATATAGAAAATAAAAGAAGGATGTTAAATAGGTTATATGACACCAATGGATCTGAGGTTAGACCACATTTAATAGATAGAGAATCAACATGTTCTTCCTTGATTAAGGAATTTTTGGATGATGCCACATCCAAGCTAAAGTCCCAAAGATCCCTACTAGTGCTAGTGCTAGGCTTTCACTATGCATCAAACATCAGTTTCCCCAAGGTATGTGATAGACTTTCCTTAGATGTAGAGGATCAACTCTACACCCTTGTATCATTGCAATGGATAAAGGAACGAGTCACATTTAAAGCAATAGATTGTTATGCAAGTAGAAACCTTAGTACCACTTGTTAAAACAAGCAAGCATATTCATCCTTAATGTGAGTTACACAAGCATTCTTATGTCCTTTTTGGATGTCAAATTAAGTTCAACATTCATGCTTTATGATTGGTAATCCTAGTCATTCAACCTTCTTGTCTACAACTAACAAATGGACTTTGAGTTGTTTAGTGCTTTCTATATCCACTTTGCTCTCCATGTTTTGGAAGTCCATGGATAAAGACTTAAGCTCCAAAAATTTTGCTTCCTTCAAGTAGAGAAGATAATAAAGAGTATGTCTTGTTGATGGTTCAAACAATACTTCCCTTTGAAACAAGGATCAAAACAAGTATTGAGATCCACTTAGGTTCCATGCTATCTTAACCATCATTCCCTAGGAAAACTATGTGGCCTTGATTCTTTTGAGAATGGCATCACAAGCATGTATAGACTATTGAAGGCTTTGGCCTTTTGGCTTAGGTACCACTCCTTCTCTATAAAGCTAAGGTATAAGGCTAGATGTGTATAGTATAGGGATGTGTCTTATCTTTGTTAAGGGTTGATGTTTCTTCTATGTGTTTGCTAATGCTCTTTGTGAATGTTATACAAGTATGTCATGTTGGTCTAATCACTTATATGATTACCAAGGCATCCTCACGATGCTCCAAATCCTTGGACTAATGGATAACCTTGATGTTGTGTATTCTTGCTATGCTCATAAGTTCCTAACAATGTTAAGGTGTAGTCCACCTTGAGTCTACTCTAGAACACTTAGCAGCTTCCAAACTCAAGGGTGATGTTGATGGACACTTCCCAAAGCAATGTCATTACAAGAAGAATTAAAGCTCTTTATGCATTTAAAACAAATGCAAAGCATTAGGAATATGGACTTAAAACATCATAAAATAAATTTACTATACTATTATTTATCTTAGTCTGTTGTATGGTTGTATAGCATGGGAATCATGTCTCGATGCAAAAAATTAACAAGCTATTGAAGAGGTGTAAAATATCTTTTTTAGTAGATGAATTAAAAGCTATGACTCAAACATTGTATCCCATGCTACTTTTGAAGTGTGATCTACTACCCTTAGCATTTGAAGCTCTTTATCAATTTATTACTACTACTCAAAATCTTGTAGAAGCAAGATAACCTAGGATTTCTAAAGCCCTTGAAAGTATAAAAGAACAATGCTAGTACTCTCAGGAAATACAACTCAAGACTTAGTATATCTCAAAAGAGGAAGTGCAAAGTAGTCCTAAGTACATCCCAAACCTGGTGGAACAATGGCTATTAACAAAGTTATAGCCAAATGTAAAAGGAAAGCAAAATTTGTTCTCAAAGGACATTAGGGGTAATTCTTTGGATTTAGTTGGCCAATATCATGCACTTTTGTGTCTCAATTAGAGCTCATGGGTTCATCAATAAGATTTATTTGAGTTCACATCATCTATAGATATAAAATGGAAGATGGATTCAACTACCAAACAAAGAGCATACATGTAGGTTATGTGGGTTTGAAGTCCTAGAGAATGAGCAACATGTTTTCAATAGTTGTCATATGACTAAACATTTGAGGAAAAATATAATATTTCTACCAAAAATTTGTTGGATTTATTTTTGTTGTATCCTATAGTGCTTGCCCACTTTGAGTCAATTTTTGTTTTTCATGACATGAATGTATTGGTTGTTCAATAGATCCTTTGGGCCTACAAACATAATAAAGCCTCCAATTTTATTTTCATAATATACTCTACCTATACGTATTTAATTGAAACTAAAACTAAAATTTTTACCTACGTCCACCAAGACCCCTTACCCCTTGGATCTATTACACCAATCTTAGAATTCCTTTAATGCAATTTTAATTATTTTTTCAAAATTGATAACTTAACCCAGTAGAATCGAATCAAGCTAAGACCCATACCACTAGGTTAACACCTCATTAGCTAAACCTTAAGGCCAAGAACTTGGCTATAAAAGATCATCACCTAGAGGCTCAATGCTCATCTTGCCAAGGTAGGGTCCTAGGAGGGCTAAAGACAAGCAAAATCCTAACCTCTTTCAAGGTGAACCCAAGTCTTACAGCTTGAGAAACAAACACCTTATCATCACTCCAAGTGGTGGTCCCAACGCCAAGAACTTAACTACGATTTTCTGAAATTGAATTTTTACTTTATTCATTAAGACCTTCTTGAATCTATCCAAGAGAATAATTTCAAAAATCCTTTAGGATCATTTTTTAATTCATAATTTAATATTGCTTATTAGAATTAAACATTTGACCTAGGATTTCCATGTTAAAGCTCTTACCACTACTACTAAGTTTAGAAAAGGTGACTCAATTTATTATTGTATCAAGTCTTTACCTACATATAACCTAATTGTTCATTACGTATCATCACTTGTCTCTTTCCATGAGAAGAATAAACTACTTTCCATTCGAAATTTCAAATTCTAAATTTCAAAGTATGAAAGGAAGAAAATAGTCAAATCCTCATGCCAAATGGGTATTCATGTTGTATCGAAAATCAACCTTAGTTTTTTCCCACCTGATTTGTTTCCCCACAAGGTTGCCCCACCCCAACTTGTGTTACAATTCATTTCCAATGGTAATAATTAAACACCTCTAAAATCTTGAAATAAAAACTTTGGATTGTATTGTTTTTAAGATAAACATTTGTAGAAGCATAACTTTTATTTTCAGTAGCATTGTTTTTAAGTTTTCAAATCCATAGTATTTTGAAAATCAAAATCCTTAAATTTGACTATATTATTTGCAAGCGCTTCTTACGCACATGGTAAAGGTATCGAAAATAACGATGCAGTTTTCCAACGCAACGTCAATAGGGTTGTATTGCACCACAACATTAATACCTGCATTTGGGTTTACCTCAGAGATTTCAAAATCCAAAGGTCCAAAATTTCAATGTAAAGATTTTAATTAATAACTCAATCTATCCCTAGGTTCAAAATCTTTACCTGGAATATCCATACTCTATAGTTTCTATCTATGATGTGTGTACATTTCCGAAAACACCAGCATGGCTTGCCATCTAACACAGCAAAGGCCAGTAGAAATGCAATTTAATTTTGCTACATTGCACAATAAAAACTGCATGTTACACAAACCATTTCAGAACAAAAACCGTACAGGTACAATTCTATATCGTCCGTAACCTGACGTTTCAGAGACGTAGATACCACATCAATTACAATTCTGTGTTGTCAATAACCTAATCTTCAAGAGACGCAGATACCACATCAAACAAACAACATCAGATCATCTGTAGCATGACTCAATCAGGCTAATAATATGCTACTCTTAATCAACTTCTTCCATCATCGATTCCTCTTCGCCAATGGCTTCATCGTCTAGGGTGGGTACGTCAGCGTCAACATCAGTTTCCTCATCAATATTCAGTCCCAATTTCAGCATCCTATGAATACGCCCGGCAAAGATGTTAGGATCATCAAGTGAGAATCCAGATGTCAGCAGTGCAGCCTCATACAGCAGAAACACCAAGTCCTTGACAGACTTGTCGTTCTTGTCAGCCTTTGCCCTTTTCCTGAGCTCCTCCATGACAGCATTCTCGGGATTGATTTCCATTGTCTTCTTAGAAGTCGTGTACGAGGACATGCTGCTGTCTCGAAGAGCCTGGGCCTTCATGATACGTTCCATGTTTGCAGTCCATCCATATTCACCTGTGACCAAATAGCAAGGAGACTCCACAATTCTGTCTGAAACAACCACCTTCTCAACCTTGTCACCAAGAATGTCCTTCATGACCTTACATAGGTTTTCAAAGGATGCTTTCTTCTCCTCTTTCTTCTTCTTTTCCTCCTCAGTCTCTTCAAGCTTCAGCCCTTCTTTGGTAGTAGAAACCAACTTCTTTCCATCGTATTCCTTCAGCTGAGTCACAGCATATTCATCAATGGCATCCACCATGAAAAGCTTGGCCCTGTTTTGGCTATCTTCGTGAATACCCAACTTGATGTTCTTTGAGAAGGCCTCATAGAACTTGGCATAGTCCTCCTTGTTCTCTGCAATCTCATTAAACATCTCAACACATTTCTTCACCAAATTCTTTCGGATGACCTTCAGAATCTTGTTCTGTTGAAGCATTTCTCTGGAGATGTTGAGAGGTAAGTCATCAGAGTCCACAAGTCCCTTCACAAAGCTCAAGTATTCAGGAATGAGTTCTTCACAGTTGTCCATGATGAAGACCCTCCTAACATACAGTTTGATGTTGTTCAGCTTTTTTCGGGTGTCAAATAGGTCGAATGGTGCCCTCCTGGGTACAAACAAGATAGCCTTGAATTCTAGCTGACCCTCCACAGAGAAGTGCTTCACAGCCAAGTGATTTTTCCAATCGTTGGTCAGGGATTTGTAGAATGCTGCATATTCCTCCTTGGTGACTTCCTCTGGCTTCCTCATCCAAATGGGCTTCTGCTTGTTCACAAGAACCCATTCATGGGTAACTTCTTCTTCTTTTCCTTCTCCTTTTTCTCCGGCGTTCTTCTTCTTCGTCATCGCTCACCTCTTTCTCAGTTGTCTTCTCTGTACACAGATAGATCGGGTAGTTGATGAACTCAGAGTGCTTCTTGATGAGATCCTTTAATCTCCTTTCCTCAAGGTATTCCAACTGTAACACCCCAAAAACAGAAAAAAAAAACACAGGTATTTAGATATTTACAAATGATCGCTATTTCCCCAAGTAGTTCGTCATAAAACTTAGTTACCAGAATGATCGCAGTACAAAAATCACAGAATTAAACAAATCCACAACATAAGTGTAAAAAACCCCTGAATTGTACAAGCGTTTAACTTTCAAAAAAAGAATAATAGCCCACGGAAAAATATCGCAAAAACATGAGAATAAGAAGAATATTAATCACTGATCATAATACAATCCAAAACTTTAAAGTACTATTTTACCACAAACACATGGCACAACCGAGGTCTCTTTAGCAGGGATACTAAGATCAACGAGAAAAGAAATAGGGCATTCATGTGACAGTTCAATAAAACCGTTAAAAATTGTGTTGAATAGCAATTTCTCTCCAAAACCCCTAAAACAGCAGTCTAAGCTAATGCAAAATGAATGAGAATTTTAACAATGCAACCCTTTACTGGAACACATCTTTCCTAAAACCAACTCAAGAATCTACCGTGATGTAACAATGTAGACACCAGTAATCCAGTATAGGTGCATCAGTAATGCAAAAATGCAGGTCAAAATTACCTGGTCTTCCTTTAGGTAAAGAGTGATTTTGGTGCCTCTGCCTAAAGGTTCACCACTAACATCTCTTGTTACAGTGAAAGACCCACCAGCCTGAGATTCCCAGATATACTGCTCGTCGTCATTGTGTTCCGTAGTCACAACCACTTTTTCAGCAACAAGATAAGCCGAATAGAATCCCATACCAAACTGACCAATCATGCTGACATCCGCCCCAGCCTGCAAGGCTTCCATGAACTCTTTGGTCCCAGAACGAGCAATTGTCCCCAAATTATTAACCAAGTCTGTATGCATTAGTTGGACTTTGCTATGGAAAATAAATAATTATCATCAGGCTAAGAGATAAATTTTCATGTAAATAAATTATTATGGGTATGTGATGGCTAAGCCAACAATGCTAGCATAAGAGATTAACTTTTCATGTAAATGAATTTTAGTATTTCATTTATCTAAAAAATAAAAAGATTCTCTCTAACAAATTATAGATATAAAGCATAAATATATAGCTAAATGAGTTCTAACAATATTTTTACCCCAAGACATATAGTTAAAAATGGAACTTTACAGCTCGAAATTGCCCACCAAAAGGGAACTTGTAACTTGGAGTTACCAAATTAAGAGTTTTACCATTAGGCTAACACCTCATTGTAAAAGTTGCTTATTTAAATCATGCTTGATGCATCATTATATTTCCTAAACTTGTATATAAGAAGTTCCAAATTACAATCACGATTAAGGTACTTCATGTACATTATCTTGTAAATTCATTTATGCTTCTATAATTGATTGAATTGACAATAGTTTCGAAGATCCTAAATTTTGATATTTTTAATTATTATCATGCTTTATGGGTTATTCAAAAGTAGACTCCTAGAAGGATGTTGTTGCTTGAATTAGACCAATTAGGCAATCTAAAATCCTAGTTGCAAATAGTGGTTTCCTTAGAACTCAATATATGATTAAGGTGAATCATGATTCATTTAAGCCAAAAATTCTTTTACATGCCAATGAAATTGATTGTATGTTGTAGGTTTTATATTATAACCTTTTAAAGTCATGTGACTATTACCATTAAGAACAATAATATGTTAGCTTGGTGGTATGTGTCTTGGCCTAGTAATCCTAGGTCACAAGTTCAATTCTACTAAATAGCCTAAGTTATAAAATTTTATAAATCTTAGAGTGTACCTATGTTTCACTTATTTTGGGTTCCAACACCTCTACTATTGTCATCAAGAAGGTCAAGGTCACATGTTTAACTCGTATCTTTTTATGTTTTGAAGAAAAGAAATGTAAGTACATCAGTAACAAGGCAATGCATATCTTACTAAGTTTACTTTTATTGAAATTTTGGAAGTTAACTCTTCATTCTCATTTAATGCTACTCAATAGAATATGTTTCGGTGCCAATTAGTTCAATTCTAAAGAATTCTTTAATAGCTAAGAGAAAACAAATATACATCACTAAGATCTCATAGAAAGTTATTTTTTATTCAAATACTTAATAAAAAATGCTAAGGAAATTAATTTTTCTACAAATACATACAAAATCTTCATGATGGTCTACATTTTCAAGATATTTCATTTACTAATAAAAATTATAGGTTTCTGTCAAAATATGAAGATAAATTTGTAGTATTGGTGTTGTTACATGGCACTGGCTGGTAGGCAAGCCATTCCTTGTATGTGTTGTGCCATGTAATTTTGATGATGGGGAAGTGGCCATTTTGGTTTCCTACTTTGGGCATGCTGAGGGTGGCGGAGAAGGAGAAGCCATGTATGTATGTATGTATGATGTTCTCGTAGCAGTAGTTGTTGTGGTTGCTATTTTAGACTACAGGTAGTGCTTATAACCCACTACTGCTTGCCTCCCTACTAGTTTAGGAACAATTGCTTCCTTGGAAATTCAAATTCAAAGGGTTCGCATTGTTACATCATAACCATAGTTTTTCTATTCCACAATAGATCATTGGTTCAACGATGGTCGATTAGAAATTTTATTGACTTGATTTAAGTCACCACAACCTTTATAATAAATTTTATTTTATTCTATGGTGATGGATATTCATTCTTGATTTTTCATGGGGGAAACCTACCTTTTTTGGAACAATCACAAGTAGAGACAACTATTAAAATCAAGAACATCAGTGTATCCTATTCAGTTGAGGCCATTGCAAAGGACCTCAAACTACCAAATACTAAGGTAATAATGCTATGGGATAAGCCGTAAGGAGTATAACACACTAACTAAGGTGGAGAGAGTTTATTTTAAATTTGCATCCTCCCACCTAAACCCAACGATGCAACCTAGTAAATTCACTATCTTCTTCCCCCGTGCATGCACCACTCTAAGCGACAAATTTCCCATCAACCTCCCTCAACTCATCTTCCTTGAGATCAAGAAGCATTTCAAAGAAAATGAGCAAGGGAAGAAGAAACTCCCCTTCCCATGCCTAATTAGAAAACTTTGTCAAAGAAGTGGCATAGCTCATTATGCTAATGATACCATCCATCATGCTACTGTTGCCTCTTGGCAAGAGATGCTGAAAGACAAAGCACTAACAAAACTACTTAAAGAGGAGTGACCTCCACCACCATCCACCAGAGAGACAATGCCTGAGGCTTGTGTAGCCATTGAATGCATGAGGAAACTCCATCTACAGCTCTTGTAGTAGTAGTAAGGAGAGTTAAGTGGTGTTAAACCATTAGTCTACTGGCCATTGTTGAGTCATCTCAACAAACTAACTAGAATAATAAGCTGGATGGAGGATACTACCCCACTATGTTTCACCCAAAGAACATAGGGATCCACAAGATCGAATCCAAGCACCAAAGAGATTACAATGTACATCCCCAGACAATAGGAGTTTCCCAAAATTTTTGGAAATGCCATAACCTTCTCAATATGCCTAGAGGAAGATGAGGGGAATACCGTCCTAGTTATGCAACACCGAGGGTAGGAAACAATGATGGATGTGTTGGTCAACAAGGTGGTAGAAGCATTAAATGCACCAAATTCATTGTTTCAAGTAGGATTTTTGGAGACTTAAAATTTTTTATGAAATCTTGTGCGGTAAGGAAAAAAATGAGAGGGCTGAGAAAAAAATACTGTAGAAACTGTAAAACAGAAAAAAGTGTAGGAAACTTAAAATTTGTTTTAGGAAACTTAAAATTTTTTTAGAAAACTTAAAATTTTTTAGGAAACTTAAAATCTTTTTAGGGAACTTAAAATCTTTTTAGGGAACTTAAAAATTTTTTAGGAAACTTACAATTTTTTAGGTAACTTGAAATATTTTTAGGGAACTAAAAACTTTTTTAGGAAACTTAAAATATTTTTAGGGAACGTAAAATTTTTTTAGGAAACTTCAAATTTTTTTGGAAACTTAAAATTTTTTAGGAAACTTAAAATTTTTTGGAAACTTAAAATTTTTTTAGAAACTTAAAATTTTTTGGGAAACTTAAAATTTTTTGATGTGATCTCCTACGACAAGGAAAAGAATGAGAGGGCTAAGAAATAAATACTATAAAAATTGTAAAATAGAAAAACTCTAGAACAGTAAGTAATAGGAAGCTCATAGCATTGCACAACGTATGTTGTTACACAAAACATTTTCGGGGACTTGCACCCCTCATCAATGTGTTTAGGCAGTTTCCTACATTGCAGTTGAGACCCATTGATGTTAGTGTGGTTATGTACATTTGTAGCACAAGTGGCATTCATTTGTTGATATTGGGGTGTTGAACCTTCTTGTGTCATTGGCGATGGCCTATAATGTAGTGGAGTATGAGAATATCAAGGGTAGGATAGATGGTAAGAGGTGCAAGGTGGTGATCCTTTAGGGGATGTCATGGGTTGATGATACTCGGGAGAGTGGTAGTGGTGGTTTGAAGTAAAGAATGTAGAACTAGTTGGAAAAATAGGGTGTTGAACATAATATCCATACTATTTTGATGGATGGGAAGGATAGGGTTGATTTGGTGATGGCCTCCCCCACAATTGTAGTTGTTTCCATTGCAGTTGATGACCATGTTAAGGCTAGTAATAAGTCCCCCTAGGATGGTAGCATCGATTATGAGACTATCTATAATTACCTTGTGGAAGAGGAAACCTCCTGGGCATGTGCTTTTGCACAAACTTTGGATTTAAGGCACCTACCCAATACTCCTATACATGTAACAAGACTGGACAATGGCCCTTCAGATGGTCATATATATAGATGTCACATCCATTCTTTTCGTTTGTGGTTGAGTCTATAGCCTCACTTTCCTTAGTCATTTTTCCCATTTTCCGAAAAGTGTTCTTGGCTGTTTCTTAGTTGTGTATCCTTTGTTGATTGTGATCACCTAACTTATTTTGCTTGATTCTCTCCTTAATCATCTCAATGAGAGATGTAACATTTTCACATATCCATATAGACATCCTATTAAAATTTGTTTTAAGTTCATCAATAGACTCTTGTATCAACAAGATTTGTTACAGAATCACCTTATCGAGAGTGGTTTCATTCTTCTTACCATAGAGCTAGACCTCCTTCTGTTGAAGAGTTGGGTCCCATTGATATTTCTTAACATTCTACCATTTTCTTATCTCTCCATCTTCATTTGGCACATGCTCTATTAGTTCGTAGATCTTATGGACTTGGAGCTCGTATAATTCCCCTGAGGCATACATCCCAAGGGTCTTCCTTGTTTTATTAAAAAGTCCATCAATGATGTGGAAGAGTTGCTTTTCCTTAGAGAAACCATGGCCTAGGCATTTATTCAATAAGGCATATCTAAGGCCATGTCCAAGGGTTCATGTTGTTCTTGTTTCCACTCTTGGATCTATCTCCTCAGGTTGGACACTCTTGCATAGGTTTGGTATTTCTCATTGAAACATTCTAACATTGTAGACCATCATTGGATTGAATTTTGTCTCAACAATTTATACCACACTTTAGCTCTATCAATTAGTATCCTAGGAAAGAGCTTAAGCTTTTTCCACCCACGTTTAATGTTGTAGAAAGCATAGGCATCATGGAAGGCTTATAAATGATGCTATGAATATAAATCATAGCCTACTACAAATTTAGGAATATTATTCATGTCAAGCTTGGGTAGATGACTCTTTTTTGTGATGCCTGTGAGATATCTTTACTATCTCTATGAGGTGCATTAGGCTCTTAGTGGCTAGCAAGGGTTCATTGTCATTAAACAAATTATGAGAAAAATTTTTGTCGCTATTCGCTTGATCATGATGATGCTATCTTCGACCTTTCTTGTGGGTTTGATTTCAGTTTTTAGCTTAACCCTTTAGTGGAGCCTTATCTCTATACCCACATTCATCTTCATCAGAACTCAATGTTGAAGGGGAAGAGGAAGATGAGGGACGGGAAGGATTGCCATGGCTTCTATGGTGTTCCTTGGGGTCCTTTGATTTATCATTTTTGGACTTTGAGGAGGTCTTAGGCCTTGAGGCCTTCCCTAGTCTAGGACTTATGTCATGTCATCCAAGACTATCTGCCTTAGGTGAATGTAGTCTTGGGTGTCGTCAAGGTGGTCATGATCATAAGAAACCTTTGCATAAGGTTGATCACTCCAATTGTCTTCATCATATATCATGTTATTTCTCCAATGAATGTATTCACTATATAGTGCATTGTCATTCCCATGTCGGAGAGACATTGTTGTTGGTTTATAGAGTGTATGATTTAATATTTTTTAAAAAATATATAGTTAATACCTTTTACAGTAATCATGTATGGTATAACTAATCTAGATAACTAGCACCATCCTCGACAATGGCACTAATGATGAGCAGTGAGGTACCCCTACATCCAACCATACGAATCACAAGTGTTCATACACAATTTAATCAAATTCCATGGATGGAACTAGTTGTGGTATCTAGATCACTATGCCTTGATCGCAATTCACTATCTTCCTACTTGGACTAGTGGTAGCTTTGTCATGTATGGTTTAGTCCAAAGTGAGGCATATGATGTTTTCTAATTCTAGGCTACTCTTGATGATGATAAAGAGATAAATTAACTAAGCTAATGAATAGTGGAAAATAAGATCTAAACTAGCCTAGCTAGCCTGACACAAGTACCTGTCCCACTTTTTTGGACACATCCTAAACACATATAGTGTTGCTGGGCTACAAAATGTTAAGCGTTGCTAGGTTACCAAACACTATATGTATGCTCAAAGTGGTCATGCTTGTGTTCATTAATAACTAAAAATTAATTGCTTAATTTAAATGTATTAAAGTAAAGTGCATTAAAGGAAACATTAATCTATTCTCAAGGCTACAAGGATTGTCAAAAGAGTTCATTTTTATTCCCATCATAGTGATGCACTTAGGTACATCAATTTTCAAACAAAGAACTATACCCACTTAGACTCCTTCTATGAGCACTTAGAAAATATTCTAACTCTAGAGGAAATAAACTACAAGAGCTTTGCTACTCTTACTAGAAACTGCAAAACTAATGCCAAATCAAGAGCCCAGGCACTATATTTATAGGCTAGCGTATACCCCCTAACATTGGATACCCAACATCACACCTTGGCTCTAACATAAGAGTTGATGAAACATGATTCATCAATAAGGAATGGTGGTTGTTCTATGTAAGCACTCTTGTGTCTCAAGAGGGTGGACCAATCTTAGAGTGGTAATGCAAAGTCACTGAACATGGTTGATTTTGGTCTAGACTAAGGATGGATTTTATTAGGTCATTTAACCACAAAATTTAAAAGGGACTTCATGTGACCTTAATTGAGAACTCCATTTCAATTTTTCTCTCTCATCCATCTATGTTTTCCATGTCTCACCTCACTGCCAATGTTCATGTCCTTGTTCAATGTCTTGGCTCGATGTGTCAAAATTCTTAGGTAGTTTCTTCTAGATTTTTGTATGTAACTTTCTGTCATCATTAATCACCCATGGGGCCCATGGACTTCTTGGTTTAAGGATATGCAAGGGCAACAAAGGGCATGTGCTTGCCTTGGGGAGGATCCACTTGCATACCTTTTGGTTAGGTTAGTTGAGTTCTTTATCCTTAGGCATTCTCATAATTAAATCCTTTTGCATGCCCCATCAATGACATCCAATTATGCTTATCTTCACAATGTTTTTCAATGAAATCCTATTTTTTGTTGTGCATTCTTTAACCCTCTTCAATAATTTCATCGCATTTGGGCTTTTCAGAATCTAATAATTAACCACTTATCCATTTCATCCTATTTTTTAGTCTTCCTGCTAATGCTATTAAAAGAATCAATTCATCATAATCACAACCTAGCTAGATGTAACTACCAATGAGACAAGGTACCTAAAAGCTATAAGTTATACATTGCACACTAATATGTGATTTTGTTGTGATTGCAATGGGAAGAGTGGACTGGAGGTAGGATTGTCTTCACCAAGGAATTAGCAGCAACAACACAAGGCAAGGCCTCTTCATGATCAATGAATCTTCTCCCTCATTCTTCAGTTGCTAAAGGAGTTGGATGCTATTTTTGGCTAGGGTGTTTAATTTTATTATCATGAACACCTAATTTTGTAAAAGATTGTAAATCTGCATACCTAGACACTTAGAATATTTTTTTTTAGTCTAAGTCAGTTTGCATGTCAGTCAGTAATCCCATTCCTTCCCAATATTTTATAAGTGATGAGTCATGATATTGGACCCCTGATATCGAATCCCCGATATTAGACCCTCAATATCGAATATGTGATATTGGAGATGCCAAAGTGATATTGGGCATGCGATGTTGGAACCTATCTCATTGGCTATAAATAAGAGACATGGGCAGTTGGTTTGAGCATTAGTTTTTAGTACCTTAGCCGAACTCTTGCAATTTTTCTATTCCAAAGTTAGAATTATTTCTAAGTGCCTGTAGTAGGAGTCATAGAGTGGATGGATCTTTATTCAAGCATTGTGTACTTGTGCACACCTTGTGATTGGAAATAAAGATGAACTTTATGATAAACATTGCAACATTTAGAATAGCTTAATTATTGCATTTCATGTTATTTACTGTTATTTGATGCTTTCAATAGTTAATTGATGTTATTTATATTTAATTATTAATTATTACTTATCAACGAATTAGCACACCTAGCATGACCACTTTGAGCATACGTGGAACACTTGGTAACCTAGTAATGACTAGCGTTTGGTAATCCCAGTAGTATTACACTAGCTCAGAATGTGTCCAGAGAGTGGGAACAGATGCTAGTGTTAGGATTTGATTCATATTAAAGTTACAAAAACCCATTAGTTAATTAAATCTTTTCATTTCACACACTTAGGAGATTAAGATAGAAAAGATAAAAAGCATAAAAATCATATACCTCAAGTTTACTTAAGCATATAATTGTGCCTTACAAGTAAGCTTAGGAAGACAATGACTACATAACCCATACTTGTTCTATGTAAGCTCATAAGCACTTAATCCTTGGAGTTCGACCGAATCGCATGTGAACGCTCTTATTCATATGGTTGGACATAGGGGTACCTCACTGCTCATCATTGGTGCCATTGCCGAGGATTTTGTTGTTTGTGCACTAATTAGAACTTAGGAAATCTTTCCATCATTGAGACAAACCCTTAGAGTCAACTATCCTACAATCACCAAAAAATGGTCTCACACATTGAATAATCAATCATGTATCCTTCTTCTTATGAGAGCGCTTCACCAACTAGGTCTGACACCATGAATAATCGAAGGCAAGATGCACATGATGATCTGCTAGTGCCCCAACAATTTTTCTTGGTATATGCTCATCCTAATGAGTATATACTAGACTTTACCTTTATCCTCCACTAGGATGAACAATTATGATAGCATGATTTAGAAGGTAACATATTGTTACCTCTTAATCGCTCAATCCCAAGCATGCTTCTTCATGCTCTCACACGAATTGGCATGCAACACTTACAATCAGAGTATGTTGTGCATGAACATGATTTGAGAGAGTATCGACTCATGGAGGCACAATATTAGAGGGACCTGCAACAAGAGAGACATTACAAATCCATGAAGTGAAAGTGGTCTTAGGATGTCTTGTATTTCCTAAGTGAAAACAAGGGTGGTGAACCTATCTCAGGAGGTTTTCCACAAAATGATGTTCCTCTCATTGACTTCAATCAAGGAGTTGGGTATTAAAATATTCATTCAACTATTCATAACCTAGGTTTTGGTACCAATGGACACAAAGGATCCTAAAAAGGAACACGAACACATGACAATGATGGACATTTCGATCATAACCACAACTGAGGCCATGATCACCAAAGAGAAGATGATAGGCATTGTCACGGTGTTATTCCTCCTTCCTCTTCACCTTCATCATCTCCTTCCCCCTCTCCTTCAATATCTAAATGCAATTGCAAAGGATGAGACCATGAGGATAAGGTTAGGTGAGATAGGAATTAGTGACAAGATAGTAAAGAAAGGGGGCAAGGGCATTCCAAAGAGACACATCATGAAAGAAGGGAGAGTAGGGAATAACACAAGCATCATAGATGCCATAGAAAACATGATTATGATGAATCCCTACTCACCACCTAAAGTATGTTAGATATCACAAAGGTTGTTAGGATCCCAACCAAGCACTAGAAGGACAATAGGATCAAAAGACTAGACATGAATAACATCCCCTGATTTGAAGGGGGATGTAATGCTGATCCTCAAAACCATTTACAAGCATTCCACAATGCATGTGCCTTGCAAAATATAGAAAATGAGTGGCAAAAGCTAAATTTGTTTTCATAGACACTGATCAAGGAAATGGAAAGTTGGTATCAATCCTTAGAATCAAAATCCATTCGTCGATGGAGTACCATGTTAGAACTATTCAATGATAAGTATCAAATGTACTCCTAAGTGTCCAACCTGCGTAAGCAAATCCAAGGATGGAAACAAGGAGGACACGAACCCTTGGATGCTACCATGGGTTGATATTATACATTATTACATCGTTACCCTGGCCATGGTTACTCACAAAAGGAACAACTACGCCATCTCATAGATGGGCTTAGGTATGAAATGTGAAGAACCCTTTGGACTTATGTCCAAGGAAGGCTATTCGAGCTCAGAGCCCACTAAATATAAAGATTGTTGGAGCAAGTTACCAAGGAGGAAGGAAAGTTGAGAAAAAGAGAAAGTGCGGAAGAGTACAACAAAGATCCTTCCCTCCAAAAGAAGGAAATTAGATTTTGCAAAGATGAGGAAGAGTCATCACTTGAAGAGATGGTGAATAGAAAGACTTTTCCCATTTAAAAATTTGCATCAAAAGTATTGGCAAAGGTGGATCAAATGTGGAATTCCCTAGATGACAAATTTTAAACTATCTTAAAAATAGTAGATGAGTCTAGAGAACAAAGTAGTGACTAAGAGAGAATAAAAAAGAAATAAGTTGAGTATGCATGTAACAAGGGTAAGTGCAAGGTTACCATCATTGAAGAGGTTGTGGATTCAAACATAGATAATGATGATAGATGTGAGATTTCCAAATATGACCATCCTAAGGGATGTTGCCTAGTGGTGTCACATCTACAAGAGTCTGAAGTGTATGCACTAAACTCACAATTAAATAGATAGCAAGCACCTAGAATGTTACCTTATCCTCAAGGTAACCCAAGACAATTCCACCAACCCTTGACATATTATCCGAGTGGAGCTCCACCACAATCGAATAAATAGTATCAATGATGGAAACACCCACAATCATGGGGAATGCCACCACCACGTCAACAGTACCCTTACCATCAACCTGACCCATACAGTTATTACATTCAGCATCTGATCTCTCCACGTGACTCTACTAGTCACGTTACTCTTTAGCTTCACTACAAGACCCTTGAGTACTATAGAACTTCTTCTTTTAGGGGTGATGCTCCACATACATACTATCCTTCTCATCTGTCCACATCTCTTCCACACTTAGCTCCATTGCCACTTGTTCCAAATATGTAGGGTAAGCTTCCTGCCTAGCTGCAATAACATAACACTACAAGGGTTGTCAATCCTCAGCCTATTGTTGGTTTGGACAACCAATCAAAGAAGAGACCTTTCTTTAGAACCAACAACCCAACCAAGTCCTTACAACCACAAGTAGCTAATTGTCCAAATGCCTCACCATCATTTGAATCTTCAAAGCTTCCTTCAAACCAAACACCACACTCAATGCATACTGTTATGTTAACCCACACCATCACTAATTGGATTAAAGCTAGTCATCTTCCTAGGAAATTCTCTAATCCTAGAAGTCCTCTTATATATTTGCAAATCACTGAAAATGAGCCTTGCAAAGCTCTTTTAGATTCAGGTTCTAGTGTTAACTTAATCTCTCAAGAAATGTACAAATCCTAGAACCTACCTTTGTTAAAGAAGAGTAATATTCATTTAGAGTTCGCTGATCAGTCCATCATTCTTCCATTGGGACTAGTGGAGGACATTGTCACCACTGTTTTTGGGTGGTTGTATCCAACCAATTTCCTAGTGATTCAAGTTAATAACTGCAAGGGAAACTTCCCAATCATAATGGGAAGAGCATGGCTAAGTACGATTGATGTGCACCTAGGAATATGTGATCTTTCCCTAAAGATATCAAAAAAAATATGTTTGGGAAGATCAAGAAGAGGAAAGTTCCATGCATTACATACAATGATATAGGGTGCAACTGCATGCATAAGTCTTGGTTTGTACAATGCTTAACATTGCCTACATACAACAAGTGTGCACAAGTAACTGACATACAAAGATGCCTATATGCAATAACCACAAGATAGGAAGGCACCCAGTGGTTGATAGCTAACCAAGAGAGCAATTCAACTTTATGCATGGAACCAACTAAGAGTCTAACTTGTGCCTATATTGATAACATGGATGCATTAGAGAAAGTTCACTGCCAACTTCCAAGTACTAACACCGAAAATATCAACTAGGGGAAGTTGGAAATCCTTGATGAGTTTAAGCAAGAACCCCTTGAGTTAAAACCATTGCCCACTAGTATGGAGTATACATTTCTCAAGAATGGAAAATCGGTAATCATTAATGCTAAGGTCGCTCCTCAACAAAAAGAAAGATTGTTGAAGATGGTAAACAAATGGTTGAAAGCCTTTGCTTGGTCATATCCCGAATTAACCGGAATAGATCCTAGGATATGCCAACATAGAATTTACACTGACCCCTCTATGAAGCCTCGACGACAACCTCAAAGATACTAAACCAAAATCTTAAGCAAGTAGTTAAAGAAGAAATTGAACAACTTCTGAAGGCCGAGTTCACCTACCCCATTGTTGACAGTGAATGGATTAGTCCATTAGTCATTGTGCCTAAAAAAGATGGTAAATGGAGAGTGTGTATAGACTTTAGGCTATTAAACATGGCAACATTTAAAGACCATTTTTCATTTTCATTCATTAACCAAGTTTTAGATACCACTGAAAGGAATTATTATTATAGTTTTTTGGATGGTTACAGTGGGTACAATCAAATCCAAATCGCACAAGAAGAGCAAGTCAAAGCTATATTCATGAGTTCTTGGGGAAAATTTGCATATAGGAAGATGTTGTTTGGCTTGTGTAATGCTCCAACAATGTTTCAATGTTTGGTTCTCAGTATATTTTAGTAGTAAATAGGAAATGGTGTGGAGGTTTTTATGGACAATTTCTCCACCTATGAAGCAGACTTTGAACAAGCCTTGGACTAATTAGAGTAAGTACTGAAATGATGTGTTGAAACCAACCTAAGGCTTAATTAGTAGAAAAGCCATTTAATGGTCCAATAGGGCATTGTATTAGGCATAAAATTTCACAAACAGGGATAGAGGTAGATCCTAAAAAAGTTAAAGTCATCCAAGAAATCACTCATCAAGCTAAAACTATAAAAGACGTCTAATCATTCCTTGGACATATTGGCTATTATAGACGCTTCATTAAGAACTTTTAGAAGATCACAAAACTGTTTGTAAAATTAACAAAAAAGGATGCACCCTTTGAATGGACCAAGGAATGTAAGCTAGCTTTCCAAACCTTGAAGCAAAAGCTCATAGAAACACACATTCTACAAGCTCCTAACTGGTCCAAACCATTTCATATAATGATTGATGCATCCAATTTTTCTTTAGGATCCATACTTACATAGTTAGATGAATAGAAACATCCCTATTACATTCATTGTGCAAGTCAAAGTATTGCTAGTACACAACTCAACTACACCACAACAGAAAAAGAGTTAATGGCTATGGTGTTTGCATTAGAAAAATTTAGGCATTGTGTATTAGGCTATAAAATATTTGTACACATGGATCATAGTGCAATTCGGTTCCTGATAAATAAACCAATGGTGAGCTCTCACATCATACGATGGCTCATGATCTTGAAAGAGTTCGATCTTACGATGATCGATCATAAAGGCACATAGAATGTTGTTCCTGATCATTTATCTCAGTTGCAATGGGATAGTAAAGAGGACGAATACCCAATTTCTGATCACTTCCCTGATGAACTCCTCTTTGCAGGTGTAATAAACAATCAATTACCCATAGATACAAATTGGTATAGTAGCATTCTTACCTATCTTCTTACACAAGAAACACCACAAGGTTTGGATGTTAAAAAGAAACAACAATTTCTTCACAAAGTCAAGCATTGGAGATCAACAAACACCTTTACAAGGTATGTTTTGATGGCTTGGTTTGATAGTGTGTTCCTGATGTAGATCAATTGTGAGTTATTCAAGATGATCATGAGGGTCCTTGTAGGGATCATTATGCTAGGAAATGAACAGCCATTAAAATCTTGCTTGCAGGATATTATTGGCCTACATTATTTCAGGACACCCATCATTTTGTCCAATCTTGCAAGTGCTGCCAATGTGATGGGGGAATGACTGCTAGAATGGATGGTCCATAACAATGGATTTAATACTTAGAACCTTTGACATATGGGGTATTGATTTTATGGGGCCTATTACAATGATGTCTAATGGAAAAGCATACATTGTCGTTGTTGTTGACTATTTTACAAAGTGGGCAAAAGTAGCCATTGTTACTGATTGTACATCATCTATCATTGCACGATTTGTTCAAAAACAAATTGTAAATAGGTTTGGCATGCCTCGTGCACTTATTTTTGATAATGGTACACATTTTACAGGTGCGACTTTTCAAAAGTTGATGCAACACTTAGGAGTTGAGCATAAACTTACTACACCATATCATCCTCAAGC
>MNCI01003484.1:223811-252732 GCA_015680685.1 Gnetum montanum
AATATTTTCATTGCACACACTTAGGAGATTAAGATAGAAAAGATAAAAAGCATAAAAATCATATAACTCAAGTTTACTTAACCATACAATTGTGCCTTACAAGTAATCTTGGGAAGACAACGACTACATAACCCATCCTTGTTTTGTGTAAGTGCGTAAGCACTTAATCCTTGGAGTTCGACCGACTCGTGCATGAATGCTCGTATTCGTATGGTTGGATATAGGGGTACCTCACCATTCATCAGTAAGGGACTTGTTCCTCCTTTTTTTTTCACTCAAGGACAATTCTTTATTCAGTCATGGGGTTATGATGAAGTGCATTTTGTCTGCCTTTGATATCAAATTTGATACTGGAGCCCTAATATTAGATACCCGATATTAGGTGCTCAGAGGTGATGTTAGATATCTAATGTTGTGGGATGTGTACCGACCTATAAATATAGTGTTTGGGTGCAAGGTTTGGGGGTATCTTATTCATAGCATAGCAGAGCTCTTGTAGTTTTTCCTCCCTAAAGTTAAAATATTTTCCTAAAGTGCTCGCAGTAGGAGTCATTCAGTATACCAATCTTTATTTGAGCATTATTGTACATGAGCACAGTAGTATGTGTGGCAATAAAGACAAGCTTTCTAATAAACCTTGTAGCACTTTGGCTAGATTAAATATTTTATTTATGCATTTAATGTTTTATGCAATTTTCTTAAATGTTTTCAATCATTAAGCTAATTAAGGAATTAAGCTAGCTAGGTTAAATAGTAATTAATTAAGCACATAAGTATGATCGTTTCGAGCATGCACATGACGCTTAGTAATCCTAGTAATGCTTAACGTTTGGTAACCTAGTAACATTATACATGTTCAATATGTGTATGGAAAGTGGGATCAAATACTTATGTTAGGAATAATTAGACCTTAGTTAGTTAGTTAGATTAGTTTAACAATTAAATTACTCCATTTCCTTCAACCTTTATTTTAAGCACTCAAAATATAAAACATAAAAAATAATAAAAATCATATGCCTCGATTACACTTAACCATACCTTTGTATATCAAAAGTGTAATTGGGAAGACAATGAATGATTGTTAGGGCAAGTTCACTTCCTAGAGATTAGTGTACCGGAAGATATAGAATCCGTGAAATTGGATCAGATCTCATGTGAATGCTTAGTGATTCGTATGGTTGAGCATAGGGGTATTCACTACTTAGTAACGCCAATGCATTCAAGTACATGGTGTTGGAATAAAGCTCTGTACAATCTTTATAATCTACATTGCAAGCACTTAGATGGAAAATATTCTAACTCTAGATAAACTAAATTGCAAGGGCTTTGCTATACTACTAACTTTGGATATCATAAATGCGGGTGGTGGCCATATTTATATAAGCTTTGCCTGCATTAGCATCGATGAGGATATACCGATGGGATTGCATTGATGCATGCTCATCGACGTAGCTTGTCTTTTCACAACTCATCAATAATCTTCCATCACTAGCTCAAACCAAACTCAACCATTGTGTTCAATCTTTGAAAAAATTCTTTATGAATATTACTTCGTATTCATTAACATAATTCAACATACAAACAAGAGAAATTTGGAACTTTACTGATTACCAATTATTTGATGTCATTTGTCACCTCATCTATTGTGAGATGAAGAAATGGTTGAGCAGGATTGAGGCAATAACTATCATCCTCCGTTAGAAAAAGCTTATCATAGAAAATACATATATCATAGAAGGAAAAATCAAGTGATTATCCTCCTTTTTTAGAAAAAGTTTATCATAGAAAATACATGTCATAAAAAGAAAAATCAAGTGATGATCCTCCCTTGAAAACCCATGTCTGGGGATCATGTAAAATGGTCTCACTAGTTTCTAAAATTAATCCTCTTATTATTATAATTTTATAAGATGGTAAGAAAAGCATAGTTAAAATTATTTATCTTTACACTTAGCTCAATTGATTTTAACAATGTTTATTAATAAATATAGGAAATTAGAAACTAGAAATTTTTAGTATGTCCAAGAAATCACAAAGGATTTGTTAAATAGTTACAAAGCCTTAACACATTTTTGAATAAAGTTGAAAACATCATTGATGTAATGCTCCAAGGAGATAGGGTCAATTTGAAATAAAATAATTAGCATATTATAGTTAATATTATAATTCATTTGAATGTGAGCCAAAGATGAGCAAAATAAAGAAATGTGTTTTTTATCCTCAATGCTATACGCTCTTGTCTCAATAAGGAGACGATAAGAACTCGTTCTTGCTCTAGCAATTTGATTCCTTAAATGAATAGGAATAGCTAAGGATAGGTACTTTTGAGTACTAGATAACAAATCCCCTTAAATAAAATGTAAATAAAAATGCTTTTTTTAATGTGTTCAACTAAACTAACTAAAACTTTCTCTTTTATAGTCTTCCAACAAAACCTTTTATTTAAAGAAATATCCTCCACTAAAACATTCTATAACTAAAGTCATACTTTTCTTCATACAACCCTCAATGCTATATGCTCTTATCTCAATAAAGAGACGATAAGAACTCGTTCTTGCTCTAGCAATTTGATTCCTTAAATGAATAAGAATAGCTGAGGATAGGTACTTTTGAGTACTATATAACAAATCCCCTTAAATAAAATGTAAATAAAAATGCTTTTTTTTATGTGTTCAACTAAACTTTAACTAAAACTTTCTCTTTTATAGTCTTCCAACAAAACCTTTTATTTAAAGAAATATCCTCCACTAAAACATTCTATAACCAAGGACATACTTTTCTTAATACAACCCTCCATTTTCAACGAGAAGTGGGTAATGCAAATCATACTTTGAAAGAAAACAACGTTTCGGGTTAACCAAAGAAAGATTTTATATTTTGCGGCAAATGTGGGTTCGAGTCTCTCAGAGACATAGGTCTATAGATTTTCTGACAGCATACGTGGAAATACAGATGGATATGTCGAACCATAGGTGAACTGGCATTGTGAGTATATGTGAACTCTGCGGACGCGATACTTTAGTTGCACGGACATCGTTGTTGGAAAGTGGAAACGACGTAAAATTTGGGGAAACCGTCGGTCAATGGTCAATGCTGAAAGAGGGGCGTAGAGAAGGCGATGGGGGTGCGCACAAGGTGCCGCCCGTCGCTCCATTCCACACAGCCGAACAGCGCAGCAGGTGCCTTCCGCAGAGCCTTCAGCGACGTCACTTGCATCGTCACTCTGAAGCTGCGTTTATCGCCCTTCTTCTCAAACCGCAGATGCGCCGGCTCCACTGTCACCGCCACCGCCTTGGGAACCAACACTCTTGCGCCGTACCTGGATCCCGTATTGGCCACGTTGCTCAGGGTGCGCACGTACGTCACCTGCCTTCGGTCTTCCCGGAACACCGCCGACAGCGATGGGTAGTTGAGGTCGCCCACGCTCCGCACTGTATTGGCGTTGTTGCAGCGCACCGGCTGCCAGGCCACACCCTCCCTCTGCTTTGCCGTGTAATTCAGAGCGCACAGAAACTCCAAGTACTCCGCCTCGCCCACGTCGTAGACGAGCCCCGGTTCCAGCGCCCTGTTTGGCTGAATGTGTCCGCTGCCGTACGCGTAAGCCGTGGCTTCCACGTTGCCGGCTGTGCCGGCGTCGCGGATGGGGCGGCCGTCCTTGTCGAGTGTGGTGGCCGTGGTCATGAGCGCCGAGCGGATTGCCGCAGGGCTCCAGTCTGGATGCGCCGCCTTCAGCAGTGCCGCCACTCCCGACACGTGCGGGCACGACATGGACGTCCCCGAAATCACGTTCACCGTCTCGTACGGATACGTCAGTGGACTCCAGGCCGCCAGGATGCTTACTCCGGGGGCCGTCACATCTGGTTTCAGGAGATGCTGCGTCACCGGGTTGGGTCCTCGCGAGCTGAACCCCGCCATCGTGGGCGCTGCCTTTTTTCCAATCACCGTTCCCCCGGGTGCCGATATAGATGCCGTAGCGTTGGGCGTGGACGACATGTACTTTTTGAGCGCTACGCCGTCGTTGTAGCCGAGGCTCACGGCTGGCAACACGTGCAGTTCAGCTAAATCGGAGCCCCCATCTGGTGCGTTGCTCATCAGAATCATGCCCACACCACCAGCTGCTTTCACCACCACGCCCTTCTCGATTCGCCCGATGCGGCCTCCGCGATCGCACACCACGATCTTGCCGGCCACACGAGCGGGGTCGAGGGTACCTTTGTTGCAGAAGCTGGCCTTCGCGGTACCGGCGCCGTAGATGAGAGGATATTGGGGCTTGGGTAGGGGCTGGGCGATGTACATGGCTTGGCCCTGAAAGGTGTGGCCGTCGCCGGTTGTGGCATTGACGGGGAAGTAGCGGTCAAGGGTGCTGGCGGCCACAGTGGTGATCCAGGGCGCGGAGTTTTGCACGGTGGAGAGTCCCGGCCCGGAGTTTCCGGCGGAGGCAGCAACGAAGATGCCTCTGCGTAAGGCGCCGAAGGTGCCGATGGCAAGTGGGTTCTGGTAGTACTGCACAACACTCTTGAAGCCAAGTGAAAGCGAGAGCACGTTGACGCCATCGGCGGTGGCGTCGTCGAGGCCAGCGATGATGTCGGCGCCGAAGCAAGTGAGCCAGCAGACCTTGTACACGGCCAGCCACGCCTTGGGCGCCATACCTACGGCGGTACCCTTGGCGAAGCCATGCAAGGAGGATTTGACAACGCGTGCGCCAACGGCGGTAGCGGCGGTGTGGCTGCCGTGGCCGGCGGTGTCACGGGGGGAGAAGCTCAAGCGAGATGAGTTGACGCCAGCCGCGACGGCTGCCTTGTAGCCCTTGCTGTAGAAGCGGGCGCCGATGATCTTGTTATTACAAGTGAAATTGAAGTTTTTGGAGTGGCAGCGGCCCTTCCAACGTGGCGGTGGAGGCGGCATGCCAGCATCTCTGAAGCTGGGGCTTTCTGGCCATATTCCGGTGTCGAAAATGCCCACGATGACGCCGCGGCCCTGCCGGGACGCCTTCCACAGTGGGCCAGCTGAGGCCGCATGAGAGGAGAAGGCGCGTCCCAGGCCCAGGAATTGGGGGGAGCGCGTAGTGTGCAGTTGATACTCGATGTCGGGAAGGACGCTAATGATGCCCGGCTGAGTGGCCATGTGGGCTGCCTCCTGTTGGGTGAGTGTGGCGGAGAAGGCATGCATGACGTTTTGGTAGCGGTACAGCATCTTGGACTTGTGGCTGACGAGGGAGTCGTACCAGCCCTCCGTGTTGCTGAACAGCGATGGCCTGTCCACCTCGGATGTTAGCACGATGTATATTCGCGCTCCCTGCGCCGCCTCCGCCGTTAAGGCCGCGGCCACGACCACTGCAACAGATACCATGACCGGCAACAAAACTTGGCCGCCTCTCTCCATGTTCATTTCTCGCTTGAAAATGATGTTGCTGTTGCTGTTGGTTTAGACACCATGCTTTATATTGCGTTGCGTTCTGCAGCAGGCTAAAATGCTAAATTTCTTGCAAATTCCTGGTGTTGGCATTGCTATTGTTGAACGTCTTACTTTGTTACCTTAACGTCTTACTTTGTTACCTTTTTGTTTTCATTATCGTTTCCAGCTGTGATATGGGCCTAGTCTGTACCTTTCTTGCAGGGCTTTTCGTCATTGTTTTCAAGGAAAGTATGTAAGACCAACGTCATTGTTTTCAAGGAAAGTGTGTAAGAACAACGAAAAATCATGGACCCATTTCACAATGCTTCATGGGTCACTTCATATAACTTATTCATATACATTTTCCCAACATCCTGACTATGTTTATATGTGATGTGAATCAGTTTATAATTTGCGGTAAAACGAGTCCAAAACAGAACCGACGGAAAAACTTTACATTAAGAAATGTTGATTTGAAAAGGTTTATCAGGCCATAATGTGCATCAAAGTGCTGCCTGCCAGTATATGCTTGATTTAATTGTTTTAAACAATTTTTAAAAATCAATGTCTCACAAAACATGCATTGAAAGGTACGTCAATAAGACAAAGTTGCAGAAACAAAATCAGATAACGAGAATATCGACAAAGAACAAGTTGACCAAGTGACAATGCGATTAAAGAAAAGTTCAGAGATAAGACAGTTGCAGAAACAATATCGACAAAGAAAAAGTTAACCAAGTGACAATGCGATTAAAGAAAAGTTCGAAAGAGAGACACACAATGTGAATGCGGGAGAGTAACAGTTGGAAAGATACTGGAAGAGAGATGAGAGAACGTAAAGAGTTTGAAGATTAGAGAAAGACTGAGAGATACTTGGAAAGAGAGTGGGAACATATGAGGGAGGGAGTGGGGGCAGTGTATTTGGCCTGGGATCTCCTCTGACGTTGCAATCAGTACGTCATCTTCATTGCTGCCCATGTCCGTGTAACCAACCTCTGCGCGCTGCCCATGTTCGTGTAGCCTATCTTTGTTTGCGCAATGATGTAATTATGACTTGGTCTGTCTTGAAATGCTATATTAAATATATAAATTTTTATGAACTTTTGCTCTTTAATGAAAGAAATGTTTGTATTCTGTCATCTCTAGCAGCAATCTTACCTAAAAATAGCTAAAAAAGAAAAGAAAAGAAAAGAAAATTGTATCTTGTTATCTACATCTTTAATTTAAAAATAAAAAAGGAAGAAGAAGAAGAGTTTGTTGGTATTACTTTCATAAATCTCATAACAAAATGAAAGCTCTAATATGCAATGTCTTGCTCTTTGATCCATACTAAAGTTATAATATGTGTATGCTCATTAAAAAATGAAGAAAAGTTTGCTAGTACTGCTTTCACAAATTGGCTAGAAAAAGAAATGAAAGCTCTAATATGCAATGCCATGCTCTTTGATCTGTACCAAAGCTATAAACTACAATGTTGTGTTTATGTTTATGTTCACAAAAAAAATGAAGAAAATATAAGCTTTGATGTGCAAAATGGAAATGAAAGCTTTAATATGTAATGTCATGCTCTTTGATCCATACCAAAGCTATAATCTAAAATGTTGTGTTTATGTGTATCCTCCTAAAAAAATGAAGAAAATGGAAACTCTAATATGCAATGGTACATGAAAAAAATTGTAAAAAAATGGAAACTATGATATATTAAAGAGAGAGGGCAGAATAAGAGAGCATGATATAAGGTTTGAATTAAGAACCTCAATATTCTAGGTAGAACAACATAACCACAAGATCATGAAGAAAGTCAACAAAATTCCTCTATCAAAAATATATTTAAACAATGTTATCTATCCCATCATTGCTCAGGTAGCATTACATGGACAATGGTGAGACCATTAAAAGAATGGATAGACAGGGACATGGAAGAGAAGATCATAGAGGATTTAATCAAATCCAAAAGTATTGAGAGAGAATGAAGGAGCAAGAGGGAATGTTGAGAGAGAAGGCAAAAAGAGGAAAGATATGAACAAGGGAGGAAAGGGAGAGAGGTAATGTTGGGAACAAAGAAGGAAGGCTAGAATTTATTATTCTTTTCTTTGTAAAGTTAAAAAGTATTGTAACTTGGCGTAAACTTAAAATTTTTACTTACATTTATGGAGATCCTTTAGCTTTATTAGACAAAATAATTTTAGAACTCTTTTTATTGAATTTTTTAAAACTTATAATTTAGTATTTTTTGCTAACATTTAACTTGGGTTTCATGTTATTAGCTTATTGAAAATTAATAGATTGGAACTGAACCTAGAATTATTATATAGACATTAATTTATTTTATTAATAATTATTGTTATCCTTAATTCTTGTTTGCAATAAACTTCAACTATAATGTACAAGAATTACTTAGAAAATTAGAAGATTAGAGATGAGATTATATCCTCAACATTGAATTATGAGTGTGGTTGATTGTGAGAACCCATTCTATTCTAAAGTGATGTTAGATCATTGTTAAAAACCTTGTTTCTTTGCTTGTTAATTTTAAAGGGCATCTAAAATGAAGTTAATTCAAGTTATAGTTAGAAACATGGATGGCTTGAAGATGACTATCAAAATGGTTATAGATTAATTAAAGAAGTTAATTCAAGTTATAGCTATAGATATAGATATTGAAATGATAATAGATTAATTGAGTGAGATTGTACCAAAGGCACCTACACTAATGAAACTAAAACTAAAATTAAATACCTCAAGTGAGGAGGAAATAATGTAAAGGATTGCTACATTGAGTTCTACAAAATTTTAGTTAAGCTAATGTCTCATGGTGTAAATATGAGTAGGCTTCAAATTTCGTGAAAGGGTTAATGAAAAGTTGATAAAGTCAATTTTTATTTGGCTACAATATTGTAGCTATGATATCACATATTCGATATTGTAGCACAAGCTACGACATTATTGATTCGATATTGTGGGATACATGCCATCCTATAAATACAACAATTAGGCCCACAGATATGTAATAAGTTTCATTTAGTAGTAATAGAACTCTTTTAGTTTGTTTTCGTGAATTTAGTCTTAAGTACTTAGATGTGTGAATGTCCACAGTGTAGTGTGACTTAGTGAATGAAGTCTTTATTTGAACATCTTGTACTTGGGTGCAAGTGTGACCTATAATAAAGATCGAACTATTTCATACTATTGCAGCATTCTCCTAGTTTGCTACTTTACTTAAAATAATGTTTACCATTTTCACTTAGACTACTAATTACTACTTCCCTAGTTAATGTTTTACTATTTCATGCACTTTACTTTTACTGTTGTTAGTATGTGGAATGGATATGATTGATTTTAAGCATAAAGTGTGATTATTTGATAACCTAGTAGTATTATTGCTTGGTTTGCCTAGTAGCAAAGTACTTGGTAATCCCAGTTACAGTTACACAAGCCTAGGATGTGTATGAAAAATTAAGAATGGATATCCATCACCATAGGATAGAATAGATTTGTTTACTATTTTATTTTGATTTAGAAACTATTTTCATTTCATCATGTTCACTAGGATTAGTAATGGCCCAACAACATCATTTATCATATACCTCACTGTGAGCTAAACTATACTCATAGATTTCACTAGCTTCACATGGGAAGACAACATTATCAAACTTAAACAAATTGGTAGAATAATTACATTGCCTCATCCATGAATTACAATCTAGTTGCACATGAACACATGTGACTTGTATGATTGGGTGTTGGATTACTCCACCATTCATCATGAGCCCTATTGTCAGGGACAAGTTAATGTATGATGAGAAATTGATTTCATAAAGTTTATTGTATCAAAATTCAAAGAAAAATTCATAACCTAAACAATTAAGCACACTTCAGCAAATGTCTTAAACTACAATGTGGCTTCAAACAAGGATACATCATCACTTGCCAAAGGGACAAAAAGGAACAATGACAAAATGAGTGATGAAGAAAAATGGGGGATGTTGATGCAGATAAGAATCACATATGTTCACACTAATCCTTATCATCCATATTTTACTTTCATCCTTCATCAAGATAGTCAAATGAGATGGAGAGGCATACAAGGCAACACAGTCTTACCTCTAGACTGTGCAACACTCAATATGCTCCAAACTACCTTAAGGGGAATGAATTTGAACCAAATCCAGGAAGGGTTCCATGTCACTAAGCACATGACAAGGCCCTACAAGCCCACAAAGGAGTAGATGAGGGGAGATGCTACCATGAAAATCAAACATGTACACAACAAAGGAAAGTAGGTTAACACTTCTATTGTCATAGAAGAACTTGATGCTAATGTGTTTATTACAAAACAACTCCACCAAAATCATGAAGAATCTTCAAAAACACCTATAATTAGACTTGAGGAACCTATTAAAGTTCAACTACATTCCACTCTAGCAGAGACACCTAAGAGGGAGGCTATTGACTTCAAGTATAAGTAGGGCTCAGGGCCAAGAGTTTCTACTAAATCCTACAAAGAAGAATACCAGAGTCATGAAAGGAGGACAAGTTAGCATTATTCTCCTAGTACCTCATCTGCATCATCATGATCATCGGTGGACTCTAATACCGAGACCATGATAGGGAGGAGAGAAGGACTCATGATCATCATGAACACCATCCATGACACTCTAATATAGAAGATGAAGACTATGGATAAAGAAGATGTAGGAATTGAAGAGAGGATCAAGAAAGATATGAGCATAGAAGGGGGTTATCACTACAACATGAACCTAATCATGATGATGAACTCTTGATGGCAATCCATAGCATGATCAACATTTAAGAAGTTGTACATATTCCAACTAGGCATGTGAGGGATAGTCGTATCAAGTGGCTTGATATGAATAATATGCCAAGATTTGAGGATGGTTATAATATTGATCCACAACACCACCTCCAAGAATTCTACAATGCTTGTGCCCTACAAAATATTGAAAGTGATTAGTAGAAGTTAAAGTTGTTCCCACCAACACTTGTGAAAGAGGTTGAAAGTTGGTACAAATTACTTGAACTTGAATCAATTAGAAGATGGAGTACCATGTTAGAGATCTTCAATGACAAATATCAAACCTACTAACAGGTGTCTAATTTAAAGAAAAAAATCCAATGATGGAAGTAAGGGACTCATGAAACCCTTGATGTGACAATGGCTAGGTACTCTTCACTATTGCACAAATGCCTAGGCCATGGATTCTCACAACAAGAACAACTAAGGCACATTGTAGATGGGTTAAGGAAAATAAACCCTTAGGGTTTATGCCTAAGGCTGATTATTTGAAATGATTGCCCATCAAATCCAGAAACTTATTGATCAAGTGATAAAGAAGGAAGGCGAGTTAAGAAAGAGGAAATCATTAAATAATATTGATGAAATAATAAATTAGGAAAAGATATGTAAGATTTTGTGATACTCAAGAGGAAGAAACCTTGGAATAAGTAATTCAAAAGAAGACTCTACTAATTCAAAAATTTGTAACTAACATTGTAGCAAAGGTAGAGAAAATGTGAAACTTAGTTGAGGAAAAATTTGCAATGACATTGAAAAGTGTGGAGGAGAGAATGGAGCAAGCCTTTGGAAGAGGCAAGGATAAGAAAAAGAAGAAAGATTTTGGACAAAAGGGCAAAGTGGCTTTAGTGGCTGAGTTTTCAAACACAAGCTGTGAAGAAGAGGAAGGATGTGTTGTATGCTAGTATGAACATCCCAAGGGATGTTGTCTCATGATGACACACTTACAAGAAATAGGGACATATGCACTCAACCCTAGTTTGTTCAAAAAAAAAGATGCCCAAAAGATTACCTTATTCTCAAGGTAACTACAAGTAGAACTTCCAACCCATGTAATATTCCAGTGGAGCTTTACCATAGGCACAAGAGTAGTATTATTAGTAGTGACAACAACCCCAATCATGGGCCATGCCACCACCATGCCAACAGTATACATATTGATAGCTAGATCCATATGGATATTATGTCCAACATTTAATCTTACCAACAAATGTAGCCATTCAAACTCCACATTATTATCTACTTGAGTACCATAGACCAACACCACCAAGGATAGATCCAAACTCATACATGCATCCACCAAGTTGTTGATTCATCAAATCCATCTCATCCTTTGCTATTAATGCCACCGCCCACTATGTAAGGGGAATTGTCATCACAACAATGATAGAGAAAAACTATAAGGGTAATGAATATATTAATAGAGGATCTTATCAAAAACACTCAGGGCTAATCAAAGAAATGTCCTTTCTTTAGAACAAGTCCAAGAAAGGGTAGTAGAGTTGGAACCTCATTGAAAAAAATTCTTCTATGGAAGATCCTCCTAGAAATGACAAGCTTCTACTATCATCAAATACGAACATGCAAACCATCATGCTAACAAAGATAATATTAGATTGGATTAAGGAAAGAACACTTTCCATGAAAAGAATGGATCCAGGAGTTCCTTTAATTTATCTATGAATAGCTAGAAATCTACCATGTAAGGCTCTACTAGATTTAGGTTTTGGAGTCAACTTGATCTCTTTATAAACATACAAAGCATGGAACCTAATGATCTTAAAGAACTACAACATTCAATTAGAGCTTGTAGATTAATTTCTCAACATTCCTTTGGAATAGATAGAAGATGTAGTGACCATTGTTAATGGGTGGTCCTATCTAGTAGACTTTTTGGTGATTGACATGAAAAATAATGATAAAGAATTTCCAATCATAATGGGGAGGGCATGGCTTAGCATAGTGGATGCTAAGTTAAACATGAGAGACTTGTCTATTAAAATCTCTAAGGAAGACAAGAAATCCATACATTCATAAAAGATTCCATGCATTACTACTAATAAAGATGGGTGTAATTGTGGACCAACCATCTAGAATGTCAACATAGTCATTATACTAGTCCACAACAAGTGTGAAAAACAAGTGTGTGCAAAAGAGAGAGCAGTGGCCACAAAACCAAAAGACACCTAATGGCCAACAACTAAGAAATTTCAATTATCCAAAACATGCATGAAATAATTTGAACCATTTATTAATTCCCATTCTAAAAAAATGACCCCAACTAAGAACTTACAAATCGAAATACTAAAACATAGTCATACACCAACAAAAAGAGGAAATGAGGACTTAGATGATGAAAATTTGTAGCAGGTTCACTCCACAATTAAATCACCTTCAATGCACTAAATTCAGATATTATGCAAAGACAAATTTATTTGTTAGAAAAATAAGGAAACTAGCTATCTTCAATTAAATTATTGAAAAATTACAATAGGGTTCACATAACCCATAAGCATCCAAAAACCTATCACACTCAAATGATATTGTAGAGCATGAGGCTCTATAATTACACACTAGTTGTTCTTAATGCAAGATAACCAAGAGTAATCTCTTCCACAACCTGGGAGTGAGATCTCAACTCATAAGTGAAATACAAGAGAATAAAACACATAGATCAATACATCACAAGATGATCTTGGAGCTGTAATTACCTATTTCACTCATCCAATGTGCTCATTCAATCTCTCTTGCCTAGTTGTCCCTTGCATACCAACTCTCCTACTTCTCATGGATGAAGGCATACATAATTATAAAGATCCAAAAACCCTAGGAAACTTTCCATTTGCCTCCCTAGCTATTTCTCACTTGGATCTATAGTCTTTTGGATGTTTCCCAATTAAAATGCCACATTAGAGCTTTTCTTCTTTACTAGCATAGATGTTTCTTATTTCATGTAGATGTCTCCTATGAGAGCTCTATTCTTAGGAGAGACATTTGCTATTTTTGGGAGATGTCTTCTTTGTACTATAGACATCTACACTTTATGAGAGACATATTTGAGGAAACGTCTTCTAGAAAAGCCTTGCTCTCGAGAGAATCATCTATTTTTTTGGTAGAAGTATTATATGGACTGGAGAAATCTACACTTTAGGGAAGACATCTCTAGAAAGGTGTCTATCTTTTTGAGGAGACATCTATCCTAAAGGTTCCAAAAATAAAAATGCTTGTTTTGATGTTGGGAGCCTTTGGATGCCTCCCAACAAGTACCCTTAGATTCTAGAACCTCTTAAACTCATCAAAATAAGCCAAAACACCTCCAAACATGCCAAAACATCCAAGAATCTTCATCATACACATTCAACACAAAAACACACACAAAAACTAGACACATGCACCCAAGCCTTTTCCAAGCATGAAACTTGCAAAAATAACTTGTAGGACAAGCACAAGGGAATTGGAAGAGGTGTTCCTACACTAGCTCTCCCACCCTTCAAAAAGTGAACTCATGTGAATAATGGAGTAGGGGTAGAAGTAATTCTCCACTCAACAAGTTTGGGCTCATGAACCCGTACAACATCATCAGCTGATTGATCCTCCTAATGGATCAAATATTCATGCCTCTTGACTCCCTGAGTGCTAGAAGCTTCCCTTCACTTGAGTACGATTGCCTTCTTCCCCATTGAAGGCTTTGATTGATCAATATGCCCCTTCAACTCATCGATGCTTTTCTATTTGGTCTTTTCATTAGCTAGTCCATGATAGTGCACAAGATCTAAAACATTAAACACAAAAGACATACCAAAATCATTTGGTAAATCAATCTCAAAAGGATTGTCATTCATTTTAGCCTTGATTTTGAAAGGTCTAATCTTCTTACTTTCAATTTGAAGAAGTTAACACCTCTGAATTGCTTCCTCTTCAAGTGCATCCAAACCAAGTCACCAATATCAAAATTAGGATTCTGCTTGCCCTCATTCCTCTTGAGGACTCTCTCTTTAGCCTTCTTCTCAAGATTTTATTTTACTTATGCATTAAGATCCATCATCTCTTACACAAAATCAACACTAAGTTGAGCTTCACCATCAAAGCTCTTCAAAGTATCCACCATCTTTGGACAAAATACATAATTCACCTCAAATGGGCTTTTGCCAATTGCAACATGAAAAGCATTATTATATGAAAATTTAGCATGGCACAATTAGTTTTTCCACCTATTTGGCTATCCATTACCTAAACATCTTAATATGTTTAGCAGGGATTTATTCATCACCTTTGTTTGATCATCAAATTGTGGATGATATGCACTAGAAGAATTCAACTTTGTCCCTAAAATCTTCCAAACGGACCTCCCAAAATGACTTGTGAACTTAGCGTCTCTATCACTAATAATATTCAAAGGAATACCATGTAACTTCACAACATGCTAAAAAAAATAAATGTACAGCATGAGAGGCATCACTCACCTTCTTATATGGAATAAAACGTGCCATTTTGGGGAACTTGTCCACCACAACAAAAATTGCATCATTCCCACTCTTGGTCTTTGAAATACCACCCACAAAGTCCATTAACACACTTTCCAATGGACCTTTGGGAGTTGGCAAAGGCATATAGTGTTCATTCACACCTTTACCTCCTTTGAACTTCTAACATGTCAATAACTCCTTCATAAATTTTAAGACCTTTGTTGTCATGCTAGGCCAAAAATAGTACCTACCCACAAGTTCCAATGTTTTATTCCTACCCATGTGACCTACCATGCCACTATAATACTTTTCAAACAAAATATTTTTTCTAAAATCATAATTAGAAACACATACCTTTCCATTCTTAAATAATAGTTCATCTTGAATATGATAGTCCCTTCATTGGTCTATCCTATTCATCAACAGCTCTTTGAGGCCCCTCTAAACCTACCCAAAATCAATATCATGCTTGATGAAGCATCCAATTGAATGTGTTGATTGGGTTGCGTCAACAAAGTCTCATTAATGCGGTCGCATTGACGTGACCTCATCAATGCATCCTTCCATGCTTTGACATGGCCTTGTCAACACAGAGTCCATTTGCACTCGTGCATTTATGATACTTTTTTTGTCAAGTTGTAGCCAAGCTCTTGCAGTTTGTTTCCACAGGAGTTAGACTATTTTCTCAAGTGCATGCCCATAGTGTGATGCTTGTAATTGTATGGAACCTTTATTCAAGTGTGATGTACTTGGACATGCACATGATCGATAATAAAGATCAAGATTACTCCATCATTGCAGAATTCACTTAGTTTTAATTATAATTGTTATTATTATTTATTATTTTCTTAGTTAATATTTCTTTACCATTGTTTACTATTCCTGTTGTTAAATGCGAAATGAGTACGACTTAATCATGAACATTGAAGTGTAACTACTTGGTAACCCAGTAGTGTATCTAGGAGCGCTCAAGTAATGTGCACTTGGTAATCCCAGAAGTAGTACACAAGGTCCAAGATGCGTGTGGATGATTAAGGACAGATGCTCATCACACTTAGGCTGGCTTAGACTAGATTTCCTATTGCTTATTAGTTTAATTAAGATTATTTTCCATTGTCTCTATGAGAAGCCTAGTGTTAGAAATCATATCATACACCTCATTCTGGACTAAACCATACATAACAAAGAAAATACTAGTCTAGGTGAGAAGATAGTAACTCCGATCAATGTGTAACTATCGAGATACCAAAACTAGTCCATCTACAGAGTTTGACCAGATCGTGTATACACACTTGTATTCGTATGGTTGAGTGTAGGGGTACCTCGCCACTCATCATTAGCATCGTTGTTGGGGATGGTGCTAGTTATTTAGATTAGTTACATCATCCAAGATCACTGTAACCAAGCCTTGATGATATATCTTTTAGAAAGAAGTAATTGCAAATAAGTCACATACAATTCACAATAATGTCTCTCTCATAAGACTATGCTAATGCAACAACTAGTGAGGCAATTCATTAGAGAACCAATGAATTATATGATGATGAAGAAGAAGTTTGGAGTACTCAATCTTATGCAAGGATCCCCTATGTTCATGAACACCCCAATGGTACTCAAGGATACTTGTCATCCAACTTTGAAACCTCTAGTGAGGATGGGACATCCCATAGAATGAGGGGACCCATAAGTCATAGGACCCTCTTAATGGGTAATAGGAACTTATCTGGGGATGATTGGGAGGCTTACAAAGGCCATGACAAGTCTTTCAGTTCTTTCTATTCCTCTACTCCTTGGACTTTAGGTTGTAACATGGATGACCATCTCTCAAGGGGTTGGCGTAGAAATAAAAATTGAGCCCATGGGCAAAGTTAGGAATGCCAACATGAATGGAGACAACATCATCCCAACTCACAAATTCATAACCTACCTAGTGATGATGAACCCCTACTAGCCATTAAGAGCCTAATGCATATACAAGAGGCTATTCAAATATCTTGTAGGCATTGCAAGGAAATTCATCTACCCAAGCTTGATTTAAATAACTTTTCCAAGTTTTCAGGAGGCTATGATTTAGATTCACAACAACATTTGCAAGCTTTGTATGATTCCTGTGCATGGAACAATATTGATAATAGGTGGCAAAAGCTTAAGCTCTTTCCTATGACACTCATTGACCAAGCAAAATTATGATATAGATCCTTAAAACCAAAATTAATTTGACGTTGGTTGACAATGGTAGAACTATTCAATGAGAGATATCAAACCTATGCAAGAGTGTCAGCCTTGATGAGACAAATCCAAGAATAAAAACAAGGGAAACATGAACCCTTGGACATGGCCTTGGAAAGATATTATTCATTGTTAAACAATTGCCCAGGCCATGGGTTCTCTGAGGAGAGGCTAATGTATCACATCATGGATGGGCTTTGTGATGAAACAAGGGAGACCCTAGGGATGTATTCCCCAGGTCAACTATATGAACTACGACCCACCAATTTTGAGAGCTTATCTAGTGGGTAGAAAAAGAAGAAGAAGAGATGGATAAATGGAAGAATGTTGGGAGATTTCAATAGGACCAAAATCTCAAAATAGTAAAGGTCCATGATCATGAAGAGGAGAAATCAACTTACCTTAAGGAGGTGGAATCATCTTTTCCAATACTACAATCACTAGATGAAATTGAGGTAAGGAGGGATTAAGAAAATTTGAACATAAACACAAAATACAAAACTTGTGAAACTCATGTGGTTCCTAATGGTGGTGGCTCCTCCATGGCTACCTCTTCTTTGTCTTGTGCTCTAAGCTTTTAAGATTAATACCATCAAAGTAGCACCTGACATTTCTCCTCTTCTGTCTAAGGATCATGAGCCGTCCATGCTGATGTTCCAATGTTTGATGGAGTCGACACTTTTCATGGACATGGTAGCTATAGGAACACTTGATTGGCCTTGACATACCATGCCACAAATAGTTATCATTCCTTATCATAGGCTCTAGCCCTATCCTCTCCACCTTTTTCTTAGCTAGATTGTGCAGTGTCAGGAGTTTCCTAATGGATGTTGAATGATTGTGCCTCCTGCTCTACATGTTCTTCATGAGTTCCTTAGCCTCTGCCTCCTCTTGGGCATCTAGTTGCACCTTGAGAAGGTCCTCCTTGTTTTCCTCTTTTAGGGGTCATATGTAATCACACAAAGATCAATTATTAGTAAGTTTATTTAAAGAAGTTAAATTATCTCATATCTTACTCACTGCCTTTAATAAATGTTGAATTCTTTACTTAGTGTGATTTTAGAGTTAGAAATTTTCCAAGGAAGTTACCCTAAAAGTTTAATGTCAGACCTGATTTGTTTAGGTGACACATGAAAGGACATGTAATGGTTTTGAGGAATGTTTGATAAAATGATGACAAAGAAAAGAATAGATTCAGCAATAAAGTACTCAAAGGGTATAAAATGATGTGGTGGTGTGCATAGAAAATTCCACCTCTTTGAGGTGAGTTGATTTCTCCTCTTCATGATCATGGGCCTTTGCTAATTCGAGATTTTGGTCCTGTTGAGAGCTTTTAACATTCTCCCATTTAGCCACTTCTCCTTCTTCTTTTGCTACTCACTTAATAAGCTCTTGGAATTGGTCGGTTTGTAGCTCATATAGTTGACCTCGGGCATACATCCCTAGGGTTTCTCTTGTTTCATTACAAAGCCCATCCATGATGTGATACATTAGCCTTTCCTCGGAGAACCCATGGCCTAGGAAACTGTTTAATAATGAATAGTATCTTTCTAAGGCCATGTCCAAGGGTTCATGTTGTGATTGTTTCCATTTTTGGATTTGTTTCCTCAAGGCTGACACTCTTGCATGGATTTGATATCTTTCATTAAAGAGTTCTACCATTATTGGCCAATGTCGAATTGATTTTGGTCTTAAGGACTTGTACCAAACTTTTGCTTGGCCAACGAGCATCGTAGGAAAGAGCTTAAGTTTTTGCCACCCATTATCAATATTGTTCCATACAAAGGCATCATGGAAGGCTTGTAAATGATGTTGTGGATCTAAATCCTAGCCTTCTAAAAACTCAGGAAAGTTGTTTAGATTAAGCCTGGGTAGACAGCTTTCCTCTCGATGCTTGTGGGATATTTGAACAACCTCTTATATATGCATTAGGCTCTTAGTGGCTAGCAAGGGTCAATCATCACTAGGTAAGTTATGAATTTGAGAGTTGGGGACGATGTCATCTTTGTTTATGTTGGTGTTTTTGACTTTTCCTATGTATTCAATTTTTATTTCTACGTTGACCCCTTGAAAGATAGTCATCCATGTCATGACTTGACGTTGAAGGAGCAAAGGAAGAGAAGGAACTGGAAGGCTCATCATGATTTTTAGAAGTCTCCCAATCATCCTTGGATAAATTCTTGTTAACTATTAAGAAGGTAGGCCTTACAGCCCCCCTCATTCTATGGGATGTCCCATCCTCACTAGAGGTGTCTGGGTTGGATGACAAAAATGCTTGAGTATCGTTGGGGCATCCTTGAACATATGAAACTCTTGCATAAGATTGAGTACTCCAAAATTCATCTTCATCATAAATTTCATTGGTTCTCCAATGAACTTCCTCATTAGTGTTTGTGGTATCATAGGCTTGTGAGAGAGACATTGTTGTGAATTTTGTGTGACTTATTAGCAATTACATTCTTTCCAAAAGATATATTGTTAATGCTTCTTTGCAATGATCTTGGATGATATAACTAATCTAGATAACTAGCACCATCCTTGGCAACAGTGCCAATGATGAGTGGATAGGTACCCCTACACTCAACCATACGAATATGAGCATGTATGCATGATTTGGTTGAAATTTGTATATGGACTAGTTGTTGTATCTAGATAGTTACATGTTGATCGTAGTTTGCTATCTTCCCACCTAGACTAGTATTTTCTTTGTCACATATGATTTAGTCCAGAATGAGTTGTATGATATGATTTCTAACACTAGGCTACTCCTAGAGGCAATGGAAAATAACTTTGATTAAGCTAAGAGAGAATGGGAGAAGAGAATCTAAGCTAGCCTAAGTGTGATGAGCATTCATCCTTAATCATCCATACACATCTTGGACCTCATGTACTAGTTCTAGGATTACTAAGTGTATATTACTTGAGTGCTCCTAGATATGCTATTGGGATACCAAGTAGTCACACTTAAATACTCATGATTAAGTTGTACTCATTCTGCATTTAACAACAAGAATAGTAAATGATAGTAAAGAAATATTAATTAAGAAAAAAATCAATAAAAATTAAATAATTAAAACTAAGTGAATGCTACAATGATGGAGCAATCTCGATCTTTATTATTGATCATGTGTGTGTGCAAGTACGTCACATTTGAATAAAGGTTCCGTACAATTAAAAGCATCACACTATGGGCATGCACTTGGGAAAATAGTCTAACTCCTATAGAAATAAATTGCAAAAGGTTCGCTACAACTTGAATAAAAGGTTTTTTAAATGTAGTGGATGCATGCATATTTATAGTAGAAAATGGACTTTGCGTTGATGAGGCCATGTCAATGCATGGACAGATGCATCTATAGGGTCACGTTGATGCAACCATGTTGATGGGACTTCATTGATGTGACCCAGTTGACATAGTTGAATTGATGCTTCATCAACAGTGAACTGTGATCAATGTGTAACTATCTAGATACCACAACTAGTCTATTTGTAGAGTTCGACCGGATTGTGCATACACACTGGTATTTGTATGGTTGAATGTAGGGGGTACCTTGCCACTCATCAATGCTCATATAAAGAAGCAAAATCACCCATACCTTCCACATGAGGTACACTAAAATTTACCACATGCACACTGGATAATGCATCAACTACCACATTGGTTTTTTCACTTTTGTGCTTCAACACAAAATTGAACTATTGAAATTGTGCAACCCGCTTCATGTGCTTTGCACTCAACTTCTTTTGTGAGTTTAGAAATTGAAGTGCTTTGTGGTCCATCATTAGGGTGAATTCTTTGGGCAACAGGTAATGCCTCTAATGCTTGATTACTTGAAGAATAGTGATGAACCATGTTTTTCCTGGCTCTAATATCAGATACCCAATATTAGAGCTTTGATATCGGATACTTGATACCAGGCCTTAGAAGAGATGTCAAATATTCTATATCATGGCATGTGTGTTAACCTATAAATATAGTGTTTGGGCACATCGTTTGGGCATTAGATTTTTTCATAAGTTAGTCAATAGAGTAGCTAAACTCTTGTAGTTATTTTATAATCTTATATTATAGTCAGTGAGTGCTTGCAGAGTGGAACTAAGTCAGTTGTACGGAGTCTTATTTGAGTGGAAATGTACCTATACACATTCTATGAATGGTAAGAAGATCAAAATTGATTCTTATTCATTGCAGTACTTTAACTTAGATTAGATTTAATTTCCATGTAATTTACTTTTCATGTACTTAGTTAATATTTACATTTCCATGCATATTAATGAATTAGTGGAATGAGCATGACTAGTTTCAAGTGTAAACACTTATTTGCTTGGTAACCCTAGCAACGTTATTTCTTAGTTCACCTAGTAGCATAGTGCTTGGTAATTCCAGTAGTGGATACATGGGTTTAGGATGTGTATGGCAAGCTGGGAAAAAACACTCATTGCCCATAGGCTAGTTTAGACTTTATTTTTCATTGTTAATTAGTTTAAATAATTTATCTCTTCATTATCGTTAGGAGGAGCATAAGGCCTAAAAAACATCAATTATCATATGCCTTACTTTGGACTAAACCATATGTGACAAAGCTACCACTAGTCCAAGTGGGAAGATAGTGAACTATGATTAAGACATAATGATTTAGATGCACAACTAGTCCCATCCATGGAATTTGAATGGATCATGTATGAACGCTTGTGATTCATATGGTTGGACATAGGGATACCTTACTACTCATAATTAGCGTCATTGTTGGGGATGGTGCTAGTTATCTAGATTAGTTATATTATACATGATTGTTGTAAAGGTATTAATGATCTGTTTTTTTGAAAAAATATTAATATTTTATGTCACATACATTATCAAGTAAAATCATGTCTTATTCATATAGGATCAACAATGAATCATATGATGGGAACACTCCAAGGAGAAATGATAGGATATATGCTAAAGAAAATTGGAGTGGACAATCTCAAGTAAGGGTTTACTATGCTCATTTAGACCCTTAGTACATTCAAAGACTACATTCAACTAGTGTAGACAATCATAGAGGAGATGGAGAAAGTCCTAGAATAAGGAGGACCTCAAGGCCTAGGACCTCCTCTAAAGCTAGACAAGATAAATCAAGGGACCATTAGGAGAACTATAGGAGCCATGGAGATTCTCTCAGTTTCTCATCTTCCTCTACCTCTTCAACATCTAGTTCTGATGAAGATGAATGTAGGTATAGAGATAGAGCTCTACTATGGGGTTAAGATAAAGATAGAAATCAAACCCAAAAGCAAAATCAAAGACATCAAAATGAGCATAGACAAGATTATCACAATCAAATGAATAGAAATAGAAATTTTCATCACAACATGTCTAATGATGATGAACCCTTATTGGCCACTAAGATCTTGATGCAGATCACAAATGCAATTAAGATACCTCACAGGCATCATAAGGAAAGTTGCCTACTCAAGCTTGATATGAATAATATCTCTAAGTTTGTAGGAGGCTATGATTCTAATCCACAAAATCATATACAAGCCTTTCATAATGCCTGTGCCATATAAAACATTGAAAGTAGGTGGAAAAAGCTTAAGCTCTTTCATAGGATACTAATTGATGAAGCTAAAAGTTGGTATAGATTGTTGGAACCAAGTTCCATCCACCAATGGTCCACAATGCTAGAATTTTTTAATAAAAAATATGAAACTGATGTGAGAGTGTCTAACCTAAGAAAACAAATCTAAGAGTGGAAGTAAGAAAATCATGAACCCTTGGAAGTGTCATTGGATAGATACTATTTGCTACTACATAGATGCCCTAGTCATGATTTCTCTCAAAAAGAGCACTTTTTTCACATCATAGATGGGCTTCGTAATGAAATGAGAGCGACCCTTGGGATGTATGCTAAAGGTTGATTATATCAATTAAAATCCCATCATATACAAAGGCTAATTGGGTAGATGGAAAAATAAGAAGGAGAGCTATGTAAACCAGATGATGTAGAGGAAAATAGGTGGGACCTAACTCTTCAAAAGAAAAACATCCATATCTATGATAAGGAAAAAGAGGTAGCTCTTGATGAGGTGATTTTACAATGGACCTTGCCAATAAAAAATTCTATTGTTGAGATTAATGAAAAGCTAGATAAGATGTCAGAATGGATGAATGAGAAAGTTAAAACTTGAGAAGAAATCATAGAGGAGAGACTAGCACAAAATGAATCAAGTGATCACAAAAAAAGGAGGAAAAAGAACCAAGAAATGACTAGGAGCACTTATTGACAAGAAGGGAAAATGACCGTAGAAGAAGAGGCTATAGACTTGACCACAAACGAAGATAATGAATGTGACATCTACATATATGACCATTTGAAGGGCCATTGTCCAATCTTGTTGCATCTACATGAGTATTGAACAGGTGCACTAAATCTAAATTTTGTATAGAAGCACATGCCTAGGAGATTTATTTTTCCACACGGTAATGACAACCAGTCCCACAATCAATCATACTATCCTTGGGGACTTCTTACTAGCCCCAACACTATCATCCAATGCAGTGGGAAAGCCCACAGTCATGGGGGAAGCCATCATCAAACTAGCACTACCCTTACTACTAGCTGAACTCGTACAGATATTACGTTCAACATTCTATTTCCCAAACTAGTTTTACTTCCTCTACCTCAAATCACTACTACCACACTCCAAATATCATCATCCCACAACATCTTATATGAGGTCACCACCTCACACCTCTTCTCCTTCATCATATCCTTGACATCCTCATACTCCACCTCCTCATGTGCCATTGCTAGAAACATAGGAAGGTTCAACACTACAACATCAATGAGAGAATGCCACTTTTTTTGCAAACACACATAGAAATGATAATGCTAGTAGGTATCCACCATAATCTTAGAAATGTCCTTTCTTTAGGAAGGGCCCTAGGTGGAAGTGTAACACTCATGGAGCTACCACTTCATCTGAACCAACACAAGGCCAATTTGATGCAACAACCTTCCTCACAAAAATGATGTCTCCTAATCATATGTAAAATCCAACACTCATTACCACTCCAACACAAGACATAAATGATAAACCTATCATTGTGAAGATATAGAAGAATCCATGCATCACCAATAATGATAAAGGATGTAGTTGTGGGCTAGAAGTTTGAAATATTAACAAAACCCCTATATTGACCCACCATAAAGTTCAAGAGTAAGTGTGCAAGCAAAAGCTAGTCTATGTAGTAGCCACTAAACCAAAAGACACCTTGTGATTTGAAAATGAGAATATAAAATTGTTTCAAAGATGCATGCAAGTAACTGATTTGCTTATTAGTTCTAGAATTTTTTGATTTTTCATATGTTTTTCATTTATTAATATATTTTTCTATTTTGTTGAGTCATTCTCTTTATGTCTTTAAAATGTATTTCATGTTTTTATTAATAAAATTGCCAAGTCTTGATGCAAAATTCAACATTATGTGTTCGGTTTTTGTGCTATGCTATTAAGATGATTGGGTAAGTAATTATGTAATGAGTGGCGAGGTCCCCCTACACTCAACCATACGAATACGAGCGTTCACGCATGATCCGGTCGAACTCCGTGGACAGGCTAGTTGTGGTATCTAGATAGTTACACATTGATCGCAATTCATTGTCTTCCCACTTGGACTAGGATTTGTTTTATCATGTATGGTTTAGTCCAGAGTGAGGCGTATGATGTGATCCTAAACTAGTGCTACTCCTAGAGACAATCGAAAATAATCTTGATTAAACTAACAAGCAATAGGAAATGAAGTCTAAGCTAGCCTAAGTATGATGAGCATTCGTTCCTTAATCATCTGTATACATCTTGGATCTTGTGCATGACTACTACTGGGATTACCAAGCATAGATCCTAGGTACGCTACTGGGTTACCAAGTAGTCACACTTAAATGCTCACGATTAAGTCGTACTCATTCCGCAATTAACAACAAGAATAGTAAATGATGGTAAAGAAATATTAACTAAGAAAAAAATAAATAACAATAAAAATTAACAATAACAATTAAATAATTAAAACTAAGTGAATGCTACAATGATGAAGTAATGTTGATCTTTATTGCCGATCATGTATGTGTCCAAGTATGTCACACTTGAATAAAGGTTCCATACAATTACAAGAATCACACTACGAGCATGCACTTGGGAAAATAGTCTAACTCCTATGAAAAAAATTGTAAGAGCTTCCCTACAATTAACCCAAAAGATGCCTAACTGTAGCAGGTGCGTGCTTATTTATAGCTAAAAATAGACTTTGCATAAACGGGGCTGTGTTGACACATGGGTGGATGCATCGACGGGGCCTCATCAACACGGCTGCGTATACGTGGCATAGTTAATGTAGCCCTAATATTAGGGGTCCGATAACAAGCTCTGATATCAGGACTCATCAGATAATAGGGCTCTGATAATAGGGCTCCGATATCAGAACTCATCAGATAACAAGGCTTGGATACAGGGCTTCGATAACTGGGCTCTAATAGACCATGACTCATCATACCCCCATGACTGAATAAAAACTCGTCCTCGAGTCAAAGAAAGTGAGGAACAAGTTCAATTGATTACACAGTTGATAGGTATGGGATTATTGACTGGCTAGGAATTTATTCATGCTGCAGTGGAGGATTAAACAAAATTTGGACACAGACACAAAAGACAAAAGTTGTGGAACTCATGAGATTCCCGGTAGTGGTGGCTCCTCCATGGGTGCCTTTCCTTTGTTCTATGTGCCAGGCTTCTGAGATTGATACCATTGAAGAAGTGCCTAAGATCTATTTTCTTCTATCCATGGATTATGAGGCGTCCATATTGATGTTCCAATGTTTGATGGAGTCAACACTTTCCATGGACATGGGAGCTGCGGGAATACTTGATTGGCCTTGACATGCCATGCTACAAAATAGAAGTCATTCCTCTTCATAGGCTTGAACCTCTATTTTCTTGGATATATTATGTAGTAATAGGAGTTCCATGATGGATGTTGAATTATTGGGCCTTTTGCTTTGCATGTTTTGCATGAGGTCCTTGGCCTCTGCCTCCCCAAGGTTGTTCAGTTACACCTTGAGAAGGTCCTCCTTATTGTCTTCTTTTAGGGGCCATCTATAATCACAAAAAGATCAATTGTTAGTAAGGTTATTGAAAAAAAGGTTCAATGATTTCATACCTTACTCATTACCTTTAATAAATGTTGAATTCTTTGCTTAGTGTGATTTTAAAGTTAGAAATGTTTTCGAGGAAGTGGCCCTAAAAGTTTGATGTCGAAGCTGGTTTGTTTAAGTGACACATAAAAGGACTTGGTTTTGAGGAATGTTTGATAGAATGATGACAAAGGAAAGAATAGATTTGACAATGAAATACTAAAAGGGTATAAGATGATGTGGTGGTGTGCAACAAGTACAAATTACAAAAGTCACACAAGTGGGTCCTCCCCAAAGCAATTTCTAACCTATAATGCCCTTGCGTAACCACACCTTAAAATGTCTGTAGGCACTAGAAGGGTTAAATGTAATCTATGCCAATGCAACAAAACACACACATGTTAATACCACCATGATGAGATAGGAATTCAATGCTATAGAAGACACGAGTCACATTTGCATGAATAGCAAAGATGAGACAAATTGTAGAAGGGATTGTAGAGATTGGGACATGAGGTAACTGACTTAGGGAAAAATGAATTCTTAGTGTAAATCATGATTAATGTGTCATTAACTTGTCACTCAAAAATCAGAACCAAGTCTATTCCTTTGATCAATGACATCGCATTGTTTTTTTCCCAATGATAGACAACAATAAGAGCACCATGATAGCAAGGTGTACGATCACTTGGCATTTTGTTGAAGGGAGGAGTGATTTGGAATTGCTTTGCAGAACTTTGATCTTGATCTTTTCTTTTTTCTTCTTCTCTCTCATTTTTTTCTATGTGGCTGCTATGGCACACTCTTCTTACTTTTTTTTTGAATGTTTAATCTAGAGAAGCCACCTACCTTCAAGCATGGGTGCATGTCTTTCCAGTGGAACCCCCTAGAATAACATTGAGTGTCCTTGATTGAGTGCCTTTTGATTACTCTTACTCCCATTTTTCGTTAGATCTACAAATATCTTAATACAACCAAGCTACATGATAGCATCTATAGATGTCACGAAAGAGAATCCACGAGTTCCCTTGATGTCACACCCTGGCCATTCCCTCTTAGTCCATCATTTTTTACTCTGGGCATAATGAGCACAAAATTACTTTTAAGTTTCATGATGACAAGAATATCATCGTATCCAAATTAGAACCTCTTATTAATAGAATGGTTGGGTGGATGTGGTGGGTTTGCTATCCAAATAATTAATCACATGAGACTTGATAGCATAAAACAACACCTCAACCAACGAGCCACATGAGTGTTTATTCATAGATGAGATTACTCATAAAAGGATAAAAAGAAAAAAAGATAAAACAATAAATTTGAAGGTGAAAAACTGGAAAACAAAAAGTTGAAAAATTAAAGAAACAACAAAACATTTATTAATTCTGTGTTGTTAGAATGGAGGGTACTCCCCATAACTAAATGGTTGAGCATGGCTAGAATTAATAAATGGAAGGTTAGGATCCTTGCATGTTGTAAATATTGGGACTTGGTCATAGTTACCTCATTGGGGTTCATACACTTGATTAGAGTTGACATAGTTGCGCAAGTTATAAGATGTGGTTAATTTATAAGGAGTTGACCCACTATGGTACTTGTGATTGAAAGATGGTATGCAAGGATCAACATGTCTTCCCATGTGGTAATATTCATTGGGCCCCATGGTTGTTGGAGTGTTGATTGGTGGCCCAGATAGAGTAATAAGAGGCATTGAGTTTGAGGGGGCAGATGCATCACAACATTGAACTTGTGCTAAGTTGGAGGATGTAGTGGTTTCGGAACTGTGCTGTCTCTTTCTACGGTCTTGCCTAAAGAAAGGACACTTTTGATGTTGTGGAGGGTTCCCATTGCTATTGACAATAGTAGCAAAAGTAACGTTCATGGGTTGGTGTTGTGGTGCAAAGCCTTCTAGCACAACTGGTGGCGATGTAGAAGAGGGTGATGTATGAAAATATTGAGGTTGAGGAGAAGTGTAAGGCACATGAGGTGGTGATTTTGTTGGAGAGGACATGGGTGCATAGTACTTGGGAGAATGATAACAATGAGGTGAGGTAGAGGATGCTGATTGCATTGGAGAAATAGGGTGTTGAACATAATAAGAAGTTGGCATTGGGACATACAAAGGGTATGGTCTCGTTGGCGATGGCCTCCCACACGACTGAGGTTTTTTGCCACTGTGGTTGAACCTGATATTTTTGTACAAAATTTGGATGTAACATTCCTCCCCAATGCTCATGTAAATGTGACAAAACTATACATTGGCCTTTGGGGTGATCATACAAATAGATGTTACATTGATATGTCAAATTGGTAGTTTAGTTCTTATTCTTATTAGCTTCTACCCTTTGTTTTGATTGTCGTGTGGTGTCCTATCCTATTTGTCGATTTGGCATAGGTCTTCCTATAATAATGTTGGCATATTCTCAACATCTTTCATGTACCCAGTCTGTCATCTTATTGATCTTTGCCTCAATTTCATCTAGTGATTGTAGGATTGGCAAAGATGATTCCACCTCCTTGAAGTGAGTTGATTTCTCCTCTTCATGATCATGGACCCTTGTTAAGTTGAGATTTTGGTCCTATTGAGAACTTTAAAAATTCTCTCTTTTGGCTATTTATCCTTCTTCTTTTGCTACCTACTTAATAAGCTCTTCAAATTGATGGGTTCATAGCTCATATAGTTGACCTCGAGCATACATCCGTAGGATCTCCCTTGTTTCATTACAGAGCCCATCTATGATATGGTACATTAGCCTTTCCTCGGAGAACCCATGGCCTAGGAAGTTGTTTAATAGTGCATAATATCTTTCTAAGGCCATGTCCAAGGGTTCATGTTGTGCTTG
>MNCI01003484.1:253679-278364 GCA_015680685.1 Gnetum montanum
GATGGTAAAGAAATATTAACTAAGAAAATAATAAATAAAAATAACAATTAACAATAATAATTAAATAATTAAAACTAAGTGAATCCTGCAATGATGAAGTAATCTCGATCTTTATTGCTGATCATGTTCGTGTCCAAGTATGTCACACTCAAATAAAGGTTCCGTACAATTATAAGAATCACATTGTAGGCATGCACTTGGGAAAATAGTCTAACTCCTATGAAAAAAATTGCAAGAGCTTCCCTACAACTAACCCAAAAGGTTCCTACATGCAGTGGGTGCATGCTTATTTATAGCTAAAAATAGACTTTATGTAAACGGGGCTGCATCGACACATGGGTGGATGCGTCGACGGGACTGCATCAACATGGTTGTGTATACGAGGCCCCATATACACGGCCTAGTTTACTTAGCCCTGATATCTGGGGTTTGATAATAGGGCTTTGATATTAGGACTCATCAGATAACAGGGGTCCAATAACAGGGGTCCAATAACAGGGCTTCGATATCGAAACTCATCAGATAATAGGGCTTCGATAACTGGGCTCCAACAGACCATGAATCATCAATAAAGTAGTAAGGCCACCTCATCCAACCCTAAATTTCTTTGAATGAAAGGTCTTTATCATGGAAACAATTTGGTTCTTATTTTTGAAACTAAAATTAATCAATGATCATTGTACCTTAAAGAAAGATGGAACGACCAAGTGGGAATGGTAAGGGTATGACCTCAAAGGAACTTTTTGGGTTCTCTTCTTAACTTCCTTCATGTGGTTTATGACTCCTCTTAGGATGTATCATCACTCCTCCATCAACCAATAAAAAGAAAGGTCTATCTTTGCATGGTATGGCTCCCATTGAGAGAGAGAGAGAGAGAGAGAGAGAGAGAGAGAGAAACAAAAAGAAAAAAACATAAATGAAATAAAAAAAATAAGAAACAATAAAAATAAAAACAATAATGGGAATTCAAAGCACACCCCTTAGACATAATAACAAGCTATAAGCATTGGTTATGGGCCTAGAAAGACATGTTACCCATGCCTGAAGGTGCCCCTCTAACTAAGGCCCTTCATTCCTTCTTCTCTTTTATTCTCTTTTTGGAGTGATGATTATTCTTTGAGGTGGTTGTGGACTCATGTTGGTTAGTAGGATGGAACACATTAATGCTAGATCACTATTCATGGTATGGAATTAGTCTGAACTTGGACAGATAGGTCTGCTAATCATTTTAATCACATTTTTCACAAGAACCTATTGTGGACATGGTCAAGTACCTTACATTCCAATCTCTAAAATCACTTCTCATCCCATTATCCACCTCACTACTACATGTAGTTATGAGCCTTTTTGTTTTGTGTAGTATAGTGGAACATCTTAACCATGACAATTTTGTGTTGTTTAGAACAAAGGCATGGTCTACATTTAACTTCTAGGGTGCCCACAGGCATCTATAGAAGTGGTATGCAAGGGCATTATGGCAAGAGCTTACTTTGGGGAGGACCCACTTGCATAACTTTTTTTGATCATGGCTTTGAACCAACCTTCACATCTTCCAAAACATCACTGATGGTTTCTCTAAATTTATGCATAATTTTGGGACTACTTCACATCCATTTCATTAATTTTTCCTACTTTTCTATTTCCATATGCATTAATATTTCTTGACCATCTTTTGAATTAGACCTTTTGTTTCAATTGTTACTGATGTGATTCCAGAGGTATGCCTATTAGTCATGGAAGTTAGGGATGTCCGCTTTGAAATTTGTGTGATCTCTTACTACACCTCTCATTACTTATTTGCCCATCATTTCTACCACCACTTCCTTTCTTCTTGCCTAGCCTATTTTGCCACTCTATTGCATTCTATGGTTATGTCCCATCTAGCCCCTTATTGTGAGTGTCTCTCCTTCATATTGAGCTCTTGGTTTTGTGTCTCTCCTATGCATGTTGTTATTGTCCTCACCACATGTTCCCTTCCCTAGGATCTTGTCCAGATTTCCTGCTGCTTACCTCACGATCTAGAGTAAATGAGCATGGGTTTTAGGGATAGAATTGGCATTCTTGCATACCAGAGTGCCATGATAACCCCTAGGTGTCTCCTAGGTTATCAACATTGCAAATAATCCTAGAAAAATTGAGGAATATTAATGAATGTCCCGTGCCTCATGTGCTTTAGAAATGTGAAGTGGACTCCCACTAGTTTGTGGGGGTATCTAGACTAGATGAAATACCATTCAACCAAGTTGGAATATTTCCTTCACATACATTGTAATGCTAGTCTTCAAATGTGCCCACTAGCCATCTTGGGGATGTTTCCCTGGAAGAATTTGGCCACGTCTGATTACGCATGTACAACCAGCCCGATAACCATCCCCTCAACTTGGATACCCAATGTGTTCACTAGCATAGTAATTGAAATAGTGATTCACCTACCACAGAATGTAGGTTATCATAAAAATATGCTGTGGGTAATCCTTGTTCCCTTTCCAGGCATTGTAACATGTTGTCCTAGCCCATTTGCTAAACTATAGGCCATAACTCACTGTGTTCTCTAAATTTCATGATTGAGAGCTTAAAAAGGAGTTGCTAATCCATAGCAATAGAAACCTCAGTCTAGGACTACTGAATGGCCCTGGCCATGGTCCCCAGTGATGGTAGCTTTATTCCCTTGAATATCCATGGGTTCTAGTGCTTCCATAGCACCCACAAAGTCGCCAGAGTGGGAGAGTCCCCGTGGTAGAAAAATGATGGAAGATGGGTAATGTGCCAAATGGCCATAGTGAAGGGACATTTATATATAAGGTGTTGTAGTATTTTTGTGTCTGTAAGACATAAGGAATAGGTGGGCTCCACCTATAGTCCACATTCACATAATGTGGCATGTACTGGAAGTGCATGGTGCATAATCAACCACCTGAACGCCTTGACTTTCTCTAGAAGGTGACCCTTCCAAAGTTTTCCCTAGGTAAGAGTAGATGGATATTGATGTTTAATGATTTCCTAAGAGTGTTGATTGATCAAGCCCAGTGGTTCTATCCTACAAATGTGTTGGCATAGGTTTTGCCATACGTGAGAGTTACTTACACTTGTCTCCCAACAATCATACTTTCTATTAGGCAGTTGCACCCATAGTGCCTGAGTTCTATCTTGGTTCAAGAATTTGCATAGAATTTTTTGTAGCCCCAGTGCAATCTCATCATTAAAATTTAAGAGGCTAATTCCACCTGTTGATTGAGGCTAAGCTATGATGTTCCATGACACCAAGTGCATTCTTTTATCACCTTTTTCCTTCGACCATACAAAATTATGGATAATGCCATCAACTTTCTGTATCACTCCCACTAGCAACTTGGCCATGGAGGTAGTGAATTGGGATATGGCCATTAATACTGTAGATGCTAGGATCATCTTCCCCTTGCATGAGAGGAAGTTGTTGATCTAGTGGGAAGTCTTTATCTAGAGCTTTTCTAGCAACCCCTGCCAAGCCTTCTTCCATTGCTAGTGAAAAATGGGCATGCCTAGATACATTTCTTTAGCATGCCCTAGTAAGATACCTAGCATTTGAATAATTTTTTCTTCCACCATGTTCGTGGTATGCACCATGTATATGGTAGATTTTGTAGTGTTAATTCTGAGGCCCACTCCCTCCATAACTGATCCAACACCCTCAACAAAGCCTCTACCTGAGGCACTCCTACTTGGGTAACCACTAGTATATCATCAGCAAAGTGGATGGTCAAGTAGTGCACTCCTTTTTCCATGTAGTAGGACTTGAGAAGGTCCATGACCAATAGGAATAACATAGGCAATAATGAATCTCCTTGTCATAGGCCTCTCCTAGTGCTATGAAAGCCCCATAGTCACCCATCAATGTCCAAGGAGTATTTTCTATCTTGTTGGATTTGGATGCACAAGTTAATAAATTTGGCATCGAATCCATTCACAAGCATGAAATGAGGAGCATAGCTCAACTGACTAAGTTGTACACCTTATTAATATCAAGTGTGATACATAGTTTGGGAAACCAAGCCATTTGAAGTGAATGCAAAATCTCCTGTAGTAATGGGACTTGGTCCTGTAGGGATCAACCCTTAACAAACTTGGCTTAATGCTTGTCGACTAGCCTAGTCATGAGGAGGGCCACTCGATTAACCAACATCCATGAAAAGATCTAAAGGAGTGTGTTGCACACCCCAATGGGCCTAAGGTACCCAAGAGATGTTGGGTTTGGGAGTTTCAGTAGAAGGACCACCCAAGAGTAGTTAATCTTTTTTCTCACCTGTTGCCAAATGAGAATGCTATTGAAGGCATCTAATAGGTTTACTCCCAAGAGCTCCTCAAAATCCTAGAAGAATTTGATGGGCCATCCATCTAGACCCAGGGCTTTGTTTGTAGGCATGACTTCCATGGTTATATGAAGTTCTACCCTCGAAAATGGCTTGAGTAGTTACTGGTTCTCGGTAGGAGTTAAGATGCAAGGCACTAGAACCAAGATGGAATTAGTGCATCACCATTGCCATATATCTTCCTAGTATGTCTGTAGCTGAATGAGCCCTTGCCTTATACTTGGTCGCTCTCCCAGATCTAAACATTGCAGTAGGTGTTGCAGCTTGCTCTTGGTGGCTTAATGTGCTTTTGCAATGACAAAGAAAAATTTGGTGTGTTGATCTTCCTTTCTTAATCATGTTACCAATGATCTCTATTTCTATTAGGCTTCTTCCTCCTTGTCTAATTCTTGGAGCTCTGTAAGGAGTGCTTATTCTTCTTGGCCAATATTTCCCCTCCTCCTGTTGATGTTGTATTTCTCATAACTATTTCTGCACTTATGATGGTAGCCTTTGAAACTATATTTGTCATTAGTCGCTATGTTCTTGATGTGTTGCTTAATTGATCTTAGTCCTCTTTTGAGGAATTCTCTGGGCTCTTGTATGCCATTGTATTTTTACCATGTATTATGCACTAGATTTCTTAGCCATGGTTTGTTGAGCTAGGTTCATCTAAACTGAAATGGCTAGGGAGCTTTATCCACCATGGTTTGGATCTTGCAAATGATAGACTTATTATTTAAGGCTTGTCTTTCCTAGCTTTTAGCCTAGATATCAAATTCCATCATGATGTTGGAACTGACCCAAACATTGTCAATCCTTGAATGGACTTGATTTGCCACCCATTTGTTGTTGCTCCACATGTATTTGCAACCTATGATTTCTAGATCAACCAGGTCATATTCATGTATGAATGCTATGCAATCTATGGTGCCCTAAGGGTTTGACTAGTCTCCCCTAGACTTTTCCTAGCAAAACATCCTTTTTTTGAAGTCCCTAATCATTACCCACTTTATTGTGTTGTCAACAAGGGTTTCCATGCACTTGAACTCTTACATGCAAGACTTCCAACTCTGTGCACTGTAAATGTTGGTGACCTAGATACCTATTTCTAGTATGCACACCATAAGGCTCTAGTCAAATGTATCTACCAACTCCACAACATCCTTGGTTAGGACCATCAATCTTCCTACTCTCCCTCTACTAGGAACCATGTGCAGATGCCAACCTTCCCACTATAATAGCTACTTCTCTAAAAGTTGTAGCTTGTCTCTTGGAGGTAGACCATGTTACATCCTTCCTCCCACATAATCCTTTTCAAGGTATTTCTTTTATATGGGGTACCTTATCCTTGGAAATTCCAAGAAAAAAATTTCATGGGGACATAGAAAATGCCTATGATTCACCTCCCAGAGTGTGTGTTGTACTCCCAAATATAGGTCCAACTATGTAGACTTTTTTCTCGTATTAGCAACATCTGGGTGCCCAACCTTAGGGATGGGCTAGGTGCCTTTGGTGCCATGCATGTTGGCCCCCTTCAAGCCCAAGATGTCTTTCATTTTTAGCTTAGTTGATCCTCTACTAAGCATGATCCATTCCCCTAGCAAGGGTAACTTTGGTCCATGTCCTCCTGATGACTCCTTTTTTTTCATCAAAGGGATATGTGGGGACCCTATATCTCCATTTCTATGCTTAGTTTGGCTTGGGAGCTCCATTTTTGCCTCCATGGTTTGTGAGCATCCCTCACCCCTCTCTATATCCTATGTGACCAGGACCTCATCCCCAGTCGATCTACTCCTCTATGCTTGATGTGTAGCTAGAGAGCCACCCCCAGGCATCAAAGGTTCCTTCTTCACAATATAGTCATTATGGCCCACCAAATTCCACACTTGCTATGACTCTAGTTGTGTGACCCCGTGGTCCGGCTCCAAACATCTTGGGCCTATAGCATCCTTTGGTGTTGTTGGCATGTTCTCAAACTACACACAAACCTTCTTCTTGGCTGTTGTAGTGTCTAATATGAGCTCGTTGATCTCGTCCCTTGATCTTAAGGATTGCCACATGAAAAATCATGCATATTCCATTTGATCCATGGATGTCATGAAGGTGTTAAACTCAATAAATATGCCAAACAGTTCAACCAACAATTTCAAGAATTTAAGAGACTAGTATTCCAATGGTAGGTCATGAACCCTCACCCACATTGGAGTGCACTTAAAAAGCCTCACATTTTGGTATGCCCCAAGGCATCAAGGGGCAAGGGTCAATCCACAAGCCCCATAGAACCAAGGCCCCCTCCATAAGAACCCTTTCTTGCTCCTTCATTATCTAGAAGCTAAAGAGTAGTCGATCTACCATCAGGCTTTGCACATAGATGTTGTCTAGTCCCCAAACAGCCTTAACCCATCTCCATATAAGATCCATCTTGGGTTGTGCCCCTTCAAACAAAAACTTCCCTAGTAGGATCTATTCCAACCTTTGTAAAGTGCCCTCAAGAGGGTGGCCCCATCTTAAGATGCATTGTGGCCTTGTCTCGAGAATAGGCCATGAAATCCTTGGTCCTCCCTGCACATGAACCAAAAATTCCTTGCCAGGCCCTAGCCCACCCACTATCTATAGCGTGGGACTTCCCATTGTGTCTAGATCCTCCTTGCATTCTAGAGCCCACTCTCGATCCTATACATGCACCAACTCACATGCCTACTTTGCATCCAACTCCAACCCCATGGATTACATTTGTACCCTCACTCGTGTTCATGCTACCACTTGTCCCTACTCCCATGCCCATGCATGCTCCCTCTCCCATTCTCGACATTTCAAAATTTCCCTCGTAATTTTCCCACTAAGTAAACACTTAGCCCCAATCTAAAATAACAATTTCCTATCAACATGATATTCTCTATTGACATTCCCCATGAATGCATAAGAAACATTCCCAATTTTAGAGCATTAGGATTACCTCTTTGAGGAGCTCAGCTTGATGTCTCCTCCACCTACATGGTCTACACAACTTTATCGTTGGCTACCTTATGAAGTGGACACTGCCATTGCTTATGTTTCCATTCTCCACACTTGAAGCATTGAAATTTTGACGAGTTCCTACCATGACCCTTGCCTTCCTTACTTAGGTCCTTCATATTTTTATCTTTCTTATCATCTCCTTTAGTCTTCTTATCTTGGCTACCTTCCTTATCTTTAGGTTTGTATTTAGATCCCTTATTAGATCTAGTTCCCTTCTCCTTACCCTTAAACATTTGTTTTCTCATGTTTCTGAAGCCACATAATTTATTCTCATCTTTGAATAACAAATCATAAGCTTCATCAAGTGTTTGTGGCTCATAAAAGGACAACTCTTGCTGGTACATCATTTTGAGACCTCCTAAAAAGAGTAAAGCTTGCTCATACTCCTCCTAGTTTACCTTAGCTTGATGGAATAGATTGCAAAATTCAATGTAAAATTCTTTGACATCCTTGTCACCTTGCCTTAGGAATTTCAAATTCATAATGGTCTCTTGTCTTTGATGAGATTATTAAAATTTCCTTTTCAAGTTGTATTTCATTAGATCCCAATCTCTAATAGGTTGACCATTTCATCTTTCATAATCTTGAGATGCCTTTTTCCACCATGTAGAAGTCATACCTTCTAATCTAGATTCAACAATAGATCCCATTAAGTTATTTGATACCTCTTCCAATAGAAAATGCTTCTCAAGTGCTTTTAGCTAACTTGCAAAAGCATTAGTGTCATCTACACCATTGAAAATCTTCAACTCTACATATTGAAGTCTTAAAGCATTTCTAAATTCTCTAGCAAGCCTTGCCTCATCTTCATCATCAAGCTTGCTAGAATAAGTATTGTGCATCATTGGAGACCTTGAAGTTATTATTTGAAGAATAGGATTTCCTCTTCATCTACTTCATCTCCACTGGGCTATGAAACTTTTTCATCTGAATGTACATGCTCTTCACCTCCATGTGTTAGAATATGGCTAGGACTTGCTTGTCAGTCCACCTTTGCACTAATTTCATCCAATCAAGAAACCATCATCTTGAAGGTTGACTTCATGCTCTATATGTCATGATTTATGGCTTGCACATATTTCTTCTTGGGCGCCATTTGAAATTAACAAAATTCTCAACCAAAATCCAAGCAGCAATAAAACTAGGTCATAATACTAATAACATTGGAGTAGGTTCACTTCATACCTTCAACACACTAAATCTAGATATTATGCAAAGATAAATTTATTTTCTAGATAAATAAGAAAATTAGCTATCTTCAATTAAATTATTTGAAGATTACAACAACATTCACACAACCCACAAACATCTAAAAACCTATCACACTTAAATGATATTGCAGAGAATGAGGCTCTACAATCACACAATGGTTGTTCTCAATGCAAGACACAACCAAGAGAAATGTCTCCCACAACCTAGGATTGAGATCTTAACTCACAAGAGAGATACAAGAGAATAGAACACATAGATCAATACATCACAAGTTGATTTTAGAGTTACAATCACCTATTGCATTCACCCAATGTGCTCACCCACTCTCTCTTGCCTAGTTCTCCCTTGCATACTAACTCTCCTCCTTCTCATGGATCAAGGCATACATAATTATAAATATTCAAAAATCCTAGGAAGCTTTTCATTTTCCTTCTTAGATGTTTCCCACATATATTTAGAGTCTTTTGGATGTTTCCTAATTGAAATTCCATGTTAGAGCTTTTCTTCTTCACTAGCATAGATGTCTCTTTTTTCATGTAGATGTCTCCTATGAGAGCTCTATTCTTAGGAGAGACATTTGCTATTTTTGGAAGATGTCTTCTTTGAACTATAAACATCTATACTTCAGGGGAGACATCTTTAAGAAGATGTCTATCTTTTTGAGGAAATGTCTTCTATGCAAGCCCTACTCTTGGGAGAGATGTATACTATTTTCTGTATAAGTATTTTATGGATTTAAGACATCTATACTTTAGGAAAGACATCTATCTTTTTGAGGAGACATTTATCCTAAAGGTGCCAAAAACAAAAATGTTTATTTTGATGCTGAGAGCCTTTAGATGCCTTCCAACAAGTTCCCATAAATCCCAAAACCTCCTAAACTCTTCAAAATAAGCCAAAAATGCCTTCAAACATACCAAAATATCCAAGAATCTTCATCATAAAAATTTAACAACAAAACTCACACAAAAGCTGGACACTTGCATCTAGGCCTTCTCCAAGTGCGAAACTTGCAAAAACAACTTATAGGACAAGCACAAGGGAATTGGAAGAGATGTTCCTACACCAAAATTCAATTACCATCACAATTATATGGGATGATAACTGAAAAACTAAATCAATAAGGATGATAACTTAGAAACCTCAAGTCTATGATCTAGGGAAACTAGGGTGCATTTTTTGAACACTTTCCCATGAGTTTAGTCATGAGGAAGATACCTTATTTTGATTCAATAATTAATAAGTGTTTTTCAATTTTTTATCTTAAAATTCTCATTAATTTCTAATTTCTTGATATATATTTTCACATTTCTTAATATAATTTTTCATTCTTTTATACTTTTCCATTTCCTAATAATTTCTTAATTCTTTCACATTTTTCTATTCTTTGATGATTTTTAATTCTTTTAATATTTTTCATTCTTTACATATTTTTCCATTTTAGTATCTCTTTCATCCTTTTCATACTTTGTTTCCATTTTATTTGTACATATTTTTTATTGTTAATAAAACACTCTAAGAATAAGGCAAGATGTAGTCCAATGAAGCGAAGATTTTTCTATGTTATCAAGTCATAAGGAATTGATTATTTATATAGTGAGACCACAACATTCATCCTTCCATTCTGATGAAGTGCATTTGTGCATCTGCTCCAACGTCAAAGCCCAGATGTGATGTTGGGTATCTGCTGTCAAGGGGTATACGTTGGCTTATAAATATAGCACCTAAGCTCTTAATTTGGTAGCATTTTTTGATCAATTTTTTTTTGTAGTTTTTAGTTAGAGTAGCAAAGCTCTTGCAGTTTATTTTTCCTAGAGTTAGAATATTTTTTGAGTGCTTGTAGAAGGAGTCTAAGTGTGTATGGTTCTTTGTATGAACATTAATGTACCTAACCATAACAGTGTGATGGGAATAAAAATGAACTCTTTTGATAATCCTTGTAGCATTGAGAATAGATTAACATTTCTTTTAGTGCACTTTACTACATTTCAATTGAGAAATTACTTTCCAGTACTTAATGAACACAAGCACAACCACTTCGAGCATACATATAGTACCTAGTAGCCTAGCAAAGCTTAATGTTTGGTAGCCCAACAACACTATATGTGTTGAAGATGTGTCTAGGAAAGTGGGGCAGTTACTTGTGTTGGGATAGCTAGGTAGTAGAAGAATTAGATCTTAAATTACTTTACCTTTCATTCTTGTTGTGGGTAATCAAATTTATAAAACATAAAATAAGAAAAATCATGTACCTTAATTACACTTAAACCATACCCTTGAGCCTCACAAGTGTAGTTGGAGAGACAACAAATGTTCTCAACACCCATTTCACTTCCTAGAAGAGCTACTGCACTAGAGAACTATAGGTTCATGGAATTTGATTGAATCACACATAAATGCCTTAGTGATTTGTGTGGTTGGGCATAGGGGTGCCTCATCGCTCATCATTGACACCATTGTTGGGGACCTTTTAGCTATTTTGTGCACTATCTAGAACCTAGTGAAAATTATTTAAATCATTGGAACAAACCTCAGAGTCATATCACATTTTAAGATTAATACAACAATATTTAGAAGAAAATTGTGATTTTTATTTTTCTAGTATAAAATGTCTTCTTTTCATAGGACCAATTCTCTACCCAAGTTTGATAGAGCTTATCAGCTGGTGCCTTAATAATATTGAATCATATATGCTCATCCTAACAAGTATGTACCAAATTTGACCTTTATCCTACACCAAGAGGAATAGCTACAGTGGCATGACATGGAGGGAAACATTATGTTGTTACCCAATCAATCCATTCTTGAATGCTCCACCAAATGCTTACATTATATGGTCTCCAAGAATTTCATGCTGAGTATGTTGTGTAAGATACCAATGGTAGGGATTATCATCCCATGGAAGCATAATGTCTACAAGATCAATAGATAGAACAATGCTATGAATTTTTGAAGGAAAAAGGATTTAACAATTCTCCATTTCTATTATACCAACAAGGTGGTGGAGAACCTTTCTCTAGGGATTTTCCATTTAGTGAAATTCCTCTCTTTCACTTCAGTGAGGGAGGTCAAAACTAGAACTTGTAGTCCATAATTCATAATCCTGGTTTTGGTAAGAATGGATCCAATGACAAAGAAGGATCTAGAGAGGTAAGTCAAGGCAAGGATGCAGACAAAAAACACGACCATGATCACAATTGCAATTGTAGATGAGGTGGTAGCAGGCATCATGATGATGCTAGTCTTCCTTTCTCATCATCATCTTCTTCTTCTTCTTCTTCTTCTGGCTCTAATCACAACTATAGAAGCCAAGACCATGATGGGGGTGACCAAAATGAATGAAATGGCTGATGGGACCAAAAGTATCGAAGGGACCATTAGGAAAGGCAAGATCAAGGGCATGGACATTCAAGAGAGGCACATAACCATGCATGAAGGGGTAGTAGAAAGCATAGTAGGCACCATGATCAAGGCCTCAATGAGCCTTTGCTTGCTACCCAAAGTATGCTTAATATTGTAGAGGTAGTGTGAATTCCAACAAGGCATGTGAAAGATAGTTGAATCAAAAGGTTAGACATGAACAATATTCCTTGGTTGGAAGGAGGATATAACTCTAATCCAAAAAACCATCTCTAAGCTTTTCAAGATGCATGTGCCTTGCATAAAATAGAGAATGACTGGTAGAAACTTAAGTTGTTCCCTAGGATACTCATTAAAGATGCAAAGAACTTGTATTGGTCTTTAGAGTTGGAATTAATCAAATGATGGAGTACCATGCTTGAATTGTTTAATGATAAATATCAAACATACTCTAGAGTGTCCAACTTAAGAAGAAAAATCCAAGGATGGAAACAAGAAATACTTGAGCCCTTGGATGCTATCATTGGCTAATAATATTCCTTAATGCATAAATTCCTTGGCCATGGTTATTCTCAACTGGATCAACTTCACCACATTATAGATGGGCTTTGATCAGAAACAAGGAGAACCCTTGGTGTCTATGCCCAAGGAGACTATCAAAATTATGTGCCTATCAGACACAAAGATTAATTGAGTAAGTTGCTAAAGTGGAGGGTGAATTAAGAAAAAGAGAATGTGTAGAAAATTACAACCATGATTCTTCTACTCACAAGAGGAAAGTTTGATTCTGGAATAGTGAGGATGAATCTGCATCTAATGAGGTGGTGAATAGAAAAACCTTGCCACTCCAAAAATCTCTATGATGTCAAAAAATGTTGATGGTTGAAACATCGAGAGGTTGATAGGTGTACAGCCTAACTCTGAATCTGTGTAAGGGCCATGTTGGGAAATAGAAACAAGGTTCCTTGAACAGTCTAGTCGGTCAAACAAGGACTTACGTAGTGTTAAGATGATCATATGTAAGAAGGGTTTATACTGCGTTACATGCAGATACTGGGACTAGCTAAGCCAGAGTGTAGTAGGGTGTTCTAGCCTAAAAATAATGAGATGAACATGTAAATATGTATTAAACAGTAGAAAAATGTAAGATTTATGCTTAATATCAAAGAAAAATGCTTGGAAAGGAAATGAAATAGAGCTTAAGAAAAAAGAAATGCACTACCCCAAAAATGGGGAGCGTAACTTTTTCTAGATAAGAGGTGAGAATGATATGCAACATTAGGCAGGCACAATGGTAGTGTAGCAGTGTAGTCATAGTCTTTGAAATGCCCAAGATGTAGAGCTAATAGCTATAGTGGAGAATGAACTTGCTAGGTTGGTTGTTGCCATGTTTTGTGGGTGCAATGCAATGGTGGACTATGTTTTGGGGGCACCAAGGTGTGAAGCTCAGATGCTCAAGTGTGGAAGTGTTAGCGATGCTTGGAAAACTAAAATGCCTAGTGCTCTTTTGATTTTCCCACCACTAGAGTGCTAAACATTAGAGTATTTATAGGGCTAGGTTTAGCATGAAATGCAGATTGGGCATCATGTGGCATGGATGCCACATGGCATGAGCGTAGATGGGGTTACGTTGACATGTTACACTCTCATGAGAGTAGCAAAGTGTTACACTCTAAAGAACAGCAACGAGTCCCTAGAGACTACTAAATTATGACTACACTACCTAGACTACATGTGCCATAGTTTGAGAGATTGCAATGTACCTACAAATAGTCCAAAATAGTACAACTTGGAGGCTATGGACTACATCTTCCCCTCTTTCGTGTAGGGTTAAGCATAGGAAAAATTTTGGGGACCAATTGGGGAAGAAAAAGAGATACAAATTAATGATCTTAGTTGCCGAAGAAATGTTGGAGCTAAGATGAAGGCCAATGTTAAGTTCTAGAGGCTTTCAGAGTTGTCAGAGGTTTTTCTCTAGTGTCAAGCTGGCTATGATCTAAAGTGTAACACAACACTTAGTGAAAATTTGCAAAATATTGATTTTTCACCTTGATTATGTTGGTTATGTTGGGGAGCATAGTAGAGTGTCTTAAGGATACTTAGCCAAATTTTGATGAAATTTGCAGCCTTCCTTCATGGTACGCTAGCTACGCTCTAGGGCATAGTAGGAGAGCTAGCCTTAAAAGTTAGAAAATGTGCCAAATGTGTCTTCCATGTTGAGCTAGCTTGACAAATCTATGTCCAACACTTAGGCAAAACTAGGCACTAGAACCTATGTCACACTTGCTACGCTGTGGAGCGTAACAAAGCGTAGCACCCCAAGAGATAGAAAATTCGTCAAACTATTTTTTCCATCTCAAGAAATTTTGACAACCTTTAGCCTGGTACCTGGGAAAACTGGATTCTAGAAGATGTGTCACAGTAGATACACTAGGGAGCATAGCAAGCATGACAACCTAGGAGATAGAAATTTTGTCAAACTATTGTACCGTCTGAAATCGTTGGTGCCGGGTTGGAACGTTAAGGGCACTGAAAGATTCACAAATAAGCATAGCTGACCCTGCCTCCACTTGAGGGCAAGCTAGAAACGGATGAAGGCAGAGTGCCTTGGATGGTCCACACACAGATCAAACAAGGACTTCCCCAACATTTGCCGCTACAACATGTTGGGTTATACGTAAACTGCAACTAAATGTAAACTAGTACGAAACGTACAAAATGTAAACGTGGGTAAACATAGAAAACGATGTAAACTGTAACAAAGTTTGGCCAAATGTATCAAATGTATTCAAAAAGAGTGTGTACAAAGCACCGGTCTGTACGTAGTTATGGATCTACACAAGGAGGACGTATAGCCCCAGTTGATGAGGATGGGTGATGACAACTACTGGGAATTTCTGCAGGCACAACGTGAATGTTGTATGCTCAGCGTGTAGGATGTATGCCCAGGATGAAGGATGTATGCCCAGCATGTGAGATCTGTGATCCCATGCTCTATGTGTGGAAATGACCCACTTTTCAAACCTTGCCTGAACCGACTGACCCGAACTGAACCGAACCCTGATTTAGTCAAAAATTGGGATTTTTATATGATCTTAGAGCATGGAATTCAGATCTGGAGTGGGATGATTGGCTATGGGAGGTGAAATTTACAGATCTAGTGATAGGTGGGCCATTTATAGGTGTGAAAGAATAAAATTTTACAAGTGTATAACATGAACACTATCCAGTTCACATGCTGGGCTTGCAGACCCTCAGCATGTGAACTTTCATGCCCACAAAAAAATGAATGAATGATAGTTGTACAACAGATTTCATGGTTCTAGCCTGTAGATCTAAGATCTGGCATCTTTTTTCTAGCTTTATCATGTCATTCTAAGCTTCGGGGTTTCCTGGCATGTCCATAGAGCTTCCAGCGTGTGAGTTTGGGCATCTGGCGTGTTTATGTACCCTCATACGTTGGGCGTATACGCTCCATACGTCAGATAGTGGGTGGTCAAGAGGGAAATATTTTGACCTATATTTTGATGTTTGAAGCTAGTTTTGACCATGGATATGGATGCCTAATGTCCTAAGGATGCTGCCTATCAAATTTTTACTCATTTGGTTTTGATTTGGCAGGGTTTTGGGAGGCCTAAAGTTGAGCATGTTGGCCACATGTTGGGCATATAGGCCAGAGTGTGAGCATGAAAACTACAATTTAGGAATTAGATCTGGTACAATGGGGTATGTACAATAATCCTTGAGTCTTGGTGATCCTCCAAGTCATTCAGGAGCTGATTTTGACTTCGTTTCGATGGAGTTTTGGGCTCATGTTTGAGGTGCATGCTGGCTGTACGCTGGGCGTATAAGTTAGCATGTGAGGCCAAAAATGATACTTTTGATGCCCAAAATGGAATTTTTCAAATCTTGTGATGATTTATATTATATTCCCATGTCTCAAGGGTCAGCCCCATGCCAAAAAATTTCCTAAAAGTTCTTGTTTGACCTTGTCCTTGGTGCCACACGCTGGGCGTGCAGGATGTACATGCTCAATGTGTGAACTCACAAGTGCATGATTTCAAGGTTAAAAATTGATTTTCTTGAGCCCATGATGATGCCTAAAAATTTCCCTGTCTCTGAGAGTAGATTCCTTGTGAAAATATTGCTCTAAAGTGCCTGTTTTGGGTCACCTTTGAAGTCATACGATGGGCGTGTGAGCTAGTGTCTAGGCAGGAAATGACCCATTTGGTGCCCAAAATTTGATTGTTAGGAGCCTGAGACCTACCTGGGACCTTAGGAAAGGTCATGGGAAGTCTAGAACTTCAATTTTGGCATATTTTAATTAGTTTTTGAGGCTCAGAAGTTGCTGCACACTGGGCCATACGTTGGGCATGTATAAGCTAGCGTACATGATGCATACTTAGTGAAAACCAAGTATTTTGAGCTTAAAATTTGCCAGGTTTGATGCCAGATGTCACTATAGTCTTCTGTGGATCCCAGGGAACCATTTCTTACTTAGTTTGACTCCGTTTGAAGCTATATGTGAGGTCCTCAAGCTTTAGTCATGCTGGGGAGCATCATGACTTAGCTCGATTCTTATTGAAGAAGTGCTAAGCTTAGAATTTTGTGGTGTTTCATTGGCCCCTCTTTGTTGATGCTTGGAGGAATCGACCCGAGAATCATTGACAAAGAAGTATAAAACACCACAAGCAACTTGGTAGAAATATTGTCCTTTAGCACTTGGCCAGATGTCATCGCACCGTGTTCAGTAGTACATGGGATTGGGAAAATGAAGTTTGTAGCTGGATAGGGAAATGAAAATTATGGGGATTGGGAACTGATCAAGGGATTGTGCATGGTGAAGGGGATGCTCTAGTGTGTATACAGGTCATGTTGATCCTTGTCCATAGCCATTGTCTAGCAAACTTGGAACTAAGACATGAGGTGTACGTCCTTTGGTGGAACAAGACTCTTGTTTAGTATTTAAGAGGACTTGTTGGCATAACCAAAGCCACGTGATGATGTGTTGCATTCTTTGGAGGAACAAGGCCTCTATTTAGTGTTAAAGGAAACCTATTGGTGGAGAGCCAAAGCCACGCAATGAGATGTTACTTGAGCATTTGAGACATGAGTACTTGCTTCCAAGACAACTGCCTTCCTGCCTGGGGCTTGTATGTGAAGTGCCAAGTGTCTTGTGTTTCTTTTTATTTTTTTGTTTATTTCTTTATATATATTTATTTTGTAAAGAGTTTTGTTTTGATCTTGTACTCATGCTCAAGTGCCATGTTGTGTGTTGCAACTGCTTAAAAGTGTTGCAGTGTGCACTGGTGTGCTCAATGTTTCAGGGTGCACTGGGTGTGTCAGGGATGTAACTAAGTAGAGTATGTTGAGGAATAGATGGGAAATGTAACGGGAAATGGGAATGTACTAGTGAATGGCTTGATTAACCTTGTTATGCATGTTAGGAACAATGTGGTACCTTGCCGCTATGACAAAGTGCATTCTTGTACGAACACCTCTGAGTATCATCCTGCAAACACAACTCCAAGAAGATAAGAAAACCACTGGTGAGTGAGTAAGCTTAGATTTGAACAGAAACTGATGAAACAAAGGCACCAGATGAGATTTTAGGAACTGAATATGAATGGAAGTAATGTTGTTAGGATCAACTAATGATGAGTGAGGCAACAGCTTTGATGAAGTTTGAATGCAGCTACAGATCAGGAGGCTAGAAATGAAGCTGCCAGTTTATAGTCGTAGTGGACTATCATGGGTTAGTTTTTATGTCATAACCTAACCGTCGTAGTAGATGGTACATTGCTAGTTTATAGTCTTGGAAAGCTATGGAGAGGCAAACCAGTTTATAGTCTTAGCAGACTCTGACGAACAAAATTGTGGTAGTTTAATGTCGTACTAGACGGGTGCTAGTTTATTGTCATTGCAAACGAACTGTGGCGCCAGTTTATCATCATAATGCCAGGACGAGTGGTATCAGTTTACCATCATGATGCCAGGATGAATTTGTGGTATTAGTTTACCATCATGATGCTAGGATGATGGATTAGATGTGTTAGTTGTGGTGCTAGTTTATCGTCATAACACCAGGACAAGTGGTGGTTACATGTGTGTGCATCTGTATGATCTTGTAAATAAAAACAACTAGAGAAAACAATGTTAAATAGCAACTGTAGAAAACATGAACTGAAATGCACCAATAAATAGAAAATAATGTGAAACAGTGGTAGTTTAATGTCTTTTCGGGCCATGAACTAGTTTAAGGCCTTTTCAGGGCACAGTTTAGTTTAAGGCCTTTTCGGGCCAAATGTAAACGCGTAAGCTAGTATAATGCAAATGAAGGTGATGTATGCACAATGAACAAAGGTGAAGAGTGGGTGGGGATCAAACGTGTTTTTGGCCACAGGGGAGCCTAGATCGTGTGGTTGTTTCCTAGCCAGACATGGTCTAGGAGGTGTGCTAGTTTTTGGTTGCTTTGGGAGGCTTTCGATTTTTACCACTTGTTTGGGCGTTTTAGCTGTTGCGTTTGTTGCCGTGAGTGTTGCTTCAAGAGGCTCCTCTTTCAAGACTTGTGACATGTCTATGTTGTGGTCAGCTTGAAGGGGAGTGTTGTCGCCATGTATAATGACTTGTCCACCTTCGTATGGAAGATAGATTTCTTGATGTATCGGTGAGGAAACAGCTTGTTGTTGTGCTAGCCAATGTCTAACTAGAATCATGTTGAAACTAGACATCTCTTCTATGATAGTGAATTCCATGCTAGTGGGGAATTGTTATCCTGCCACAAAGGCTAAGTTGATTGTGCCCTTAACTGTGACACGTGATCTGTTGAAGGATTTTAGACACATAGTTTCTGTTGGCATGATCTTGTCTGCCATGCCTAGTTTGTCGATGACAGAGTATAGAACTACGTTTGTTTCCATGCTATCATCAACGTGCACTTTGCGAATGGTACATTGCCCAACACATATGCTAATCGACAATGGAGCTGTTGTGACCTCCCCTCATTCGGGATTGACTTTAACTATATCATCATAGAAGGCTAAGGTGTTTGAACCTAATCCTTATGGTGTGTGTTTTGAAATCGTTGCACAGATGGATTCCATGTTAGCAGGGATGTCCTCTGTAATAGGAATGGATGCTAACATTTATGCTAAGGCTTTGCGATGAGCTGATGATGTCTTGACCAGGTCGTACAAGCTCATGGTTGTGTTCTTTTTTTTGAGCGTTTGTTTCACCTGGGCCAGTGTAGCTACAAAGTCTGTGTTGTTTGCCATTGTGTTGGTTGCCTCTGTATGGGTCGAGGGCTTGGGCATGGTTTGTTTGGGATTAGGGGCAGGGCTCCTAGCATTCAGTTGTTGTGTACTAAGTGTGGCCTTTATTTTAGCTATGGATGTTGTTCTTTGTTTGTTTGTTCTTTTCTGTTGCCATTTGGTTTGCTTACCTTTGTTGCCTACATTTGAGCTTTGGGTAGGTGAGGGGCCATTGCGTGATGGCATCTTTATGACAAATGGTAGTTTGGGAGTAGTTGTTGGTGTTTAACTAGCATGTTGTGGCACCTTGATGGTGAAAGGTTTCATTGTGATTGTCATCGGTGCATCATGCCAGTTTAATGTCTTAGCGGATGATTGTGGTAGTACTTTGACCACAAAGGGTGTCTTCAATGCTCGGGATTTCATTGAATCTTGCCAGTTTAATGTCTTAGCGGACGTATGAGGTGGTGGTACCTTGACCACGAAAGGTGTCATTAGTGCTCTAGGTGGCACCTTGATGATGATGGGAGGCCCCTTGCTTATGGAGGCGGAGGGGATTGTTGCCTCGCTGGGAGGCACATGGATCACAAAAGGTTGGCGCACATGTTTAGGCCTACTATCTATGCCAATGGAGTTTATGACATAAGAGGCATTTTCTATGCTAGGTTGATTTAGGGTGTTGACGTTGAGTTGGCCCCACTCTATCATTGCTTGTAGATCATCCTGTAACACATGGTAGGTATCAATGTTGTGACCGGACATTTGGTGGTAGTGATAGAATTGATCTAATTTGAAGTGTCAAGGGACCGGGGGCTTGTTTGGTGCTACTAAGGTGGGGTTGCTCAGTAGCTCGTAGTACTTGTCATGTCGATGGTGAGCATTATCTACTACGTGTTTGTATTGGATTTTCCCAGCTTTAAGGAGTTGCTCTAGTAGTTTAGAAGGTCGTGCAGGTAGCGGTGTGTACTTAGAGCGATCCTTGCATTGAAAGTTGGACCTTAGGGTGGCCCCTATTGTTGCAGGCGAGTTGGTACTGGTGTTTGTTGTTTTTGTGCTTGCGACTACAGTTTCCATTGTTGTCTGTTGTTTGACAACGTGTTGGTTCTTGTAAGCCACATAGGTGGGATCATTGCTAGCTTGTGCAGCTTGTTCTATGTTCTTGATCTATGTGAATGCTTGGCTCAATGTTTGAGCGCTTAGGTAGTACAGTTTTGACTTAATGAAGTCATTTATGGATCCCTTCAGAATCATAAGCAAATACTTTTCAGGGATGGGCTCATGAAGTTCATTAAGGGCTACACTCCATCATTGGATGAACTTCTGCACAGGCTCAAGTGGCGCTTGTTTCACCTATATCAGAGTGTCTAGTATGGCTTCAGGCTTGAGGTTGTACTTAAACTGGGTAACAAAATGATGTAATAGATCCTCCAGAGAGGATATGGAGTTACGAGACAAGGCTCGGTACCAGTCTAAGGCTACGCCCATTAAGGACATAGTGAACACTCGCAAGATTGTGTGGGGCCAAGCTTGAAGCAATAGAGTTTCTGATCGAAATGTGACTAAGTGAGCATTCAGATCTCCCTTCTCGTTGTACTTGGTTAACTGGGGTAGTGTGATTCCCTTGGGTAAAGCTAATGGTAAAACTAAAGAGTTAATTGGATCATCCTGGTAGAAATCCAGTACTTTAACTTGTTCAGTGTTGGCAGTTTTGAGGTGCTTTACCTCATCAGCTAATGCTTGCATCATTTGTTTTGCTTCTGCCCACTCTTAAGTGGTAGGCAGAGTATTTGGTTGGGGAGATTGTTGGGTTGTCATTTATTGCTGTGGAGTAATATTCAAAGTTGTGGTTGTGGGGTGTGGCACGTTGAAGTAAGTGGGTTGTTGAACAAGGGGTATGGTTCATTGCCTAGCCATAAACTATGAAGTGATACCTTGGATGTGTGAGGCCGATGTAATGAAAGTGGCCCCATGCGTTTGCACATGCGGTATGTACTAGGTGGAAATGGGCGTGGGTAATCTTTGTTGGGATACCGATGCTTGTGTGCTCGTTGACACTTGGTGAGTGGTCGTCAGTCCCATGTGAGGATGGAGTGACTGGTTCATGTAGGCATGGGAACTGAGGGTGTGGTATGAATCCTCAACTTCATATTGTGTCTCGAAGTCATCTATATCATGTTGTTTTTGGGGCTCCTCATTGGGTCACTGTGTGTTTTGGCTCCTTGCCAGAAGGAGCTGAGAAATGAGTTGGTGATAAAGCTCAGAAAGGAGGATGATGTCATATACATAGGGGACAAATTCATGACCTCCCATGTATATGCGCTCGAAGTTTCGTTTTGCCTCCTGTTCTGTGGTGTCAAGGGGAAGGTTAGCCTGAATCTTCACACAAATAAAGTTATACTATTCTTGTGTGAGGATTATGAAGGTGCGTACGTTAGAGTTCTGAGATGACTCCATGGTGATGTGTGATGGGGCAGCATACAGGCTAGCTAACAAGTGTTGAGTGTTTTCTGGGCTAAGTGTGCAGCGTGTGCAATGTGGCTCAACTACAGCATGTGCAACATGACTAACTATCCAGCATGTGAACACTGAAAAATTTTCTAAGTGTTGTCAGTATGTTCAGCATAAACAGAAGAAAATTTTTCTAAGTGTTAGAATAGCGTATACAGCATAAATAGGAAAAAATTTGGCTAAGTGTAAAATTATGAACAGTGTACTCAGTGTATAACCCTATATGATCAGCGTGTGAAGGTTATACATAGCGTGTGAACACTAGTCATAGCATACAGATTGAAACACTATGAAAATTACGAGTCGGCCTCAGGCAAAGATTCGCAATTTTAGCAAGAACGCGCATCAGCTTTGTTCAAGGACAAGTTTACGCTCTATCACGCATGGCAGCATAATGAGCGTAATAAGCTCCAAAACAGTCAAAGGCAGAGTCTAGGGAGGCACAACAGGTCGACACTTTTTCTCGCGGCGCATGAATAACTTGTCTTTACGCTCGTTACGCGGCGGTGCGTATCATTGCGCATTTATCATTAAGTTAGTCGTTGTTTACGCTTCATTACGCGCAGTTGCGTAATGAGCGTGAATTAGGAATTGTTTACACTTCAATATGCGCAACTGTGTGGTGAGCGTAAAACAGACATTGTCTACGCTTTGTTACGCGCAGCCGTGTAGTGAGCGTAAAACAATTTTGAGCATGCTATTTTTTTATACTGGATTACACTCATACACGCAACACAATGCAAATGAGTGTAATACAGCCTGAAAGCAATTGAAACACGCTCAACATGTACCTGCTCCTCACACGCACAACATGCAAACGAGCGTGTTGTGTGTAGTCACAGTCTGACTTAAAATGATCAAGTCAATGGAACCCGAGATATCCGGGATCCACATCATCAGGGTTGCGCCTTTTCCACNTATGTCAGCCTCCTTTTATCGTGTTTAGCATTATCACCGTTGCAATCTGTCTACATTGTTTTCCCCTCGTTTTACGACTCCTCAAACTAGATCGCTTTCTTTTTACGCAATTTTCATTGTTTTACTGACCCATAAGTCCCTGTCTGATCGACAAGACCGTTCAGGGCACCGCGGATTCATTTTTTTCCAGCATAGCCCTCGCGCGGATTCGTGGCTAAAACTGTGTACGCCGAAACCTTGATCGGTATTTCCAGCTGCCAACATTTTCCGTCGCCACAGTTTTCTGGCGCTAGAAGGAGGGCCTTCAGGCTCCAATCCGGATATTTCGGGTAGCCCTGTTAGCGATTTGTACCCTAAACCATAGACGTAATACCTCCAAGGAAGTTTACGGCGAATCGTATGGTGTAGTTCGGTCGCAAGGACAATTTCTTTGAAATCCTACAGGGTAGAAAGCCTATTTTGTGCTTTTTTTTGCCAGCCATTTCCTTTTAGATCCGATTACCAGTTACTCTCGATTTCATCAATCAATGGATTCCTTTTACTCAAACACAACCGCCATGGTCACTACCGATCTGGGTGTCGCACCTGTGAATCCTACGGTGGTCACAGGACCAGCTCCTGGTGCAACGGGACCTCAAGGACCATTGCGCCGTTCATTGAGGCTTCAGGGGAAAGAGCCTATCTTCACGGTTATAACCCCCGAAGAATACAATTTCATATGCGTCAAGATCCAGGCGAGGCTGGCTCTTAGCCGAACCGAGCTGGAGGCGAAGCGAAACTTTGAGGTGCTCCACCGAGGGGGCTATGATTTTAAGACGACAGCCTACAACATAATCCCCTTGACCAAACACCAACACGAACTTATCGCACAGTTGGTCATGGCCAGAGGCCAGACTTCACAACCTGTGGTGGAGCCCCAGCATGAGAAAGAGGTAGAGGATGAATTAGCGGCCCTGTCGGAACATTCGTTCCATACTCTGACGCCCCACACGTACGTAAATCCGTTGTTCCCTTTCAATGGAGAGGCAACCTCTCTGGACTCAGCCATGACTACGTAGACGCAAATCCCTGTCCTTCCGCAGACCAACGCGCAACCGTCTGGGTTACAAACACAACTAACGCAGCATGTAATTAGTATCCCAGCGGTGATCTCGGCGACCACCGCGCCCCATTTCATCCTGCAGATACAACCCCATAACGTATCTGTAACACGCCCGGCTTAGACCATGCCGCTTCAGCATCTGCAAACTCAATAGATACCCGCGACCGCTCAGCCACAAACATACATCCAGCAGCCTACCGCAGGTCAGTGGGCCAACCCAGCGGTGCAACATGCTCAACCTGTGGTGCACAGTGTGCAGCCCCCGGTTGCACCGGTAACGCAGGCTCCACAGAGGATCCCGCAGTATACCTATCCCTATTTTGTGCAGCAGGCAACTGCCAATCCCTCTGCCCAAACCANGCACCCATCTAGCCACCTTCAGGTTTGAATCTTTGTTGTTACAACAGTGGCCGCACACTTTAATCCGAGTCTTCGCGATGTCTTTAACAGGGAAGGCTTTAGACTGGTATAGAGCTCTCCCACGCTCTTCTATTTCAACCTTGGAAGAGCTGCTGACTCAATTTGTGACCCGTTTCAAATACAACCTAAAACTGGAAATCATGTTGGAACAGCTTATGGGGGTGAAACAAGACCTGCTCGAGCCAGTCCAAAAGTTTATACAAGGTTGGAATGCTACCTTGAATGAGATCCGCGACCCGATCGCAGACTCCCATCTACTAGCTATATTCAAGGGAGCAGTCAATGACTTCATTAAGTCAAAGCTGTATTACCTTTCCCCAAGCAACTTACATCGGGCCTTCGCCCAGGTCCGAAGCATCTAAGATGCTGCGGAGGCCAGCAAAGACCCAGCATATGTCGCCTACAAAAACGCACATAACAAAGCCAAAGACAAAGGCAAGATAGCGACAATGACAGTAGCTGCGCTGATTGAAAACACAAAAAACAAGAACAAGAAGGCGCCCACAACAGCGTCGCCCAAGGCCACAGCTGGTGCTGCCACCAGCCAAGCCACAGCTGCCCCTGAACAG
>MNCI01003484.1:289671-388932 GCA_015680685.1 Gnetum montanum
CGCCTTTTCCACGGAGCATCGCAGCCTATAAATACTTCAGTTGACAAAGATATAGGGGTTGGCAAAATCAGAGAAGCAAAAGCATATTTCTGAGCACTAGAGCACTTAGCACTTTGGAGCGGAGATACAGAGAACAACGCGTTGGCAATTGTTGACATTATCACCTTACAGCCGAAGCAGAGCACTGTTCGCTTTGAGCACCGGTGACAGGAGTAATCGTTCTGCTGAAAAGACTCCATCAATCAGAAACAATTGATCGGTAGAAATTAAAGCTTGGCCTGCCTTGCATCTCAGCTTTAGCCCACGAGGTAGATCGGATTTCTGTTTAGATCGTTTTGCTTGTTGTTTTGTGCTTGTTTCACATCCTGTAATCAGGGATTCCCCAGTGCAATTTCTCATACAAAATATACACTTTTAAGTCAAAGCGCAGATCTTGAATGCTACGTGCTTCTCTTATGTTAGCCTCCTTTTATCGTGTTTAGTATTATCACCGTTGCAATCTGTCTACATCGTTTTCCCCTCTTTTTACAACTCCTCGAACTAGATCGCTTTCTTTTTATGCAATTTTCATTGTTTTACTGACCCGTAAGTCCCTGTCTGATCGACAAGACCGTTCAGGGCACCGCGGATTTGTTTTTTTCCAGCATAGCCCTCGCGCGGATCCATGGCTAAAACTGTGTACGCCAGAACCTCGATCGGTATTTCCAGCTGCCGATGTTTTTCGTCGCCACACAGATCACTCTCATAGCATACAGGCACTGTTGTCAATGTACAGGAACTGGTCACAGTATGTGAACTGGGTTCACAACGTATAGACTGCAATAGTCAGTGTGTAGACAGAGTGGTCAACGTGCTAAAAATGGTGGTAGCATGTAGACAGGGTCTACAGTGTGCAGGAAAACAAGGCAATGTGTAGATAGGGTCTACAGTGTGTAGGAAAACAAGGTAGCATGTAGATAGGGTCTACAACATGCAAGAAAATAGGGCAACGTGTAGACAGGGTCTACAGTGTGCAAAGTAAGTGGTTAGCGTATACCAAGGGTGCAGTACAGTGTGCAACCTTATAGGTAAGAAAAACTAAATTTTTAAGATAAATGATAGAATAAGGCAGCGTATATCCCAAAAAATGAAAATTTTACAAAGGGAAAGGCTAAGTCACAGTGTGTACCTGGTACAGCGTGAAAATCTGGTTGAAGAGGGTGCAGATCTGGATGTGGAAAACTCAAATCTAGAGCTGATGAAGGTAGATCTGATGGAACCGAGAGTAGATCTGGGACCGTGAAAAGTAGATCTACAAGGTGGTGCAGCATATTTGAAGAGATCGGGCTTGGATCAAAGTAGATCTGAGAAATGATGAAGAAGGGCCCTCCTTTTAGCACCAGAAACTATACCGTCTAAAATTGTCGGTGCTAGGCTGGAGCGTTACAGGTGCCAAAAGATTCATAGACAAGCATAGCTGACCCTGCCTCCGCTTGAGGGCAAGCTAGAAACGGACGAAGGCAGAGTGCCTTGGATGGTCTGCATGTGGATCAAACAAGGACTTCCCCAACATTTGCTATTACAACACATTGGGTTATAAGTAAACTGCAACTAAATGTAAACTAGTACGAAATGTACAAAAAATGTAAATGTGCGTAAACATAGAAAATGATGTAAACTGTAACAAACGTTGGCCAAATGTATCAAATGGTCTGTACGCAGTTGTGGATCTACACAAGGTGGACATATAGCCCCAGTTGATGAGGATGGGTGATGACAACTACTGGAAATTTCTGCAGGCACAGCGTGAATGCTGTATGCTCAACGTGTAAGATGTATGCCCAGCATGTGAGATCTGTGCTCCTGTGATCTATGTGTGAAAATGACCCACTTTTCGAACCTCGCTTGAACCGACCAACTCGAACCAAACCGAACCCTGATTTAGTCAAAAATTGGGATTTTTATATGATCTTAGAGCGTGGAATTCAGATCTAGAGTGGGATGATTGGCTATGGAAGGTGAAATTTATAGATCTGGTGATAGGTGGGCTATTGATAGATGTGAAAGAATAAAATTTTTTAAGTGTACAGCATGAACACTATCCAGTTCACACGCTGGGCATGTAGACCCTCAGCAAGTGAACTTTCATGCCCACAAAAAATGAATGAATGATAGTTGTACAATAGATTTCATGATTCTAGCCTATATATCTAAGCTCTGGCATCCTATTTCTAGCTTCAACATGTCATTTTGAGCTTTGGGGTATCCTATCATGTCCATAGAGCTTCCAGCATGTGAGTTTGGGCGTCTGGCGTGTTTATGTACCCTCATACGCTGGGCGTATACGCTCCATACGCTAGAAAGTAGGTGGTAAAGCGGGAACGATATTGGCCTATATTTTGATGTCTAAAGCAAGTTTTGACCATGGATCTGGATTCCTGATGTCATAAGGATGCTTTCTGTTGAATTTGGGCTCATTTGGCCTTGATTCGGCAGAGTTTTGGGAGGCCTGAAGTTGAGCATACTAGCCACACGCTGGGCGTATATGTTGGGCGTATAGGCCAGCGTGAGAGCATGAAAAGTGCAATTTAGGAATCAGATATGGTACAATGGGGTGTGTACACTAATCGCTAAGTCTTGGTTTTCCTCCAGGTCATCCGGGAGCTGATTTTGACTTCGTTTCGATGGAGTTTTGGGCTCATATCTGAGGCGCATGCTGGCTGTACGTTAGGTGTATAGGTCAGCGTGTGAGGCCAAAAATGATACTTTTGATGCCCAAAATGGAAGTTTTCGAAGCTTGTGATGATGTAGACTGGATTTCCATGTTTCGAGGGTCAACCCCATGCCAAAAACTTGCTTGAAAGTTCCTATTTGACCTTGTCCTTTGTGCCACACACTGGGCATGCAGGATGTACATGCTCAGTGTGTGAACTTAAAAGTGCATGATTTCAAGGTAAAAACTTGATTTTGTTGAGCCCATGATGATTCCTATAATTACCCTATCTCTGAGAGTCGATTCCTTGTGAAAATCTTACTCTGAAGTGCCTGTTTTGGGTCATCTTTGAAGTCATACGCTGGGCGTGTGAGCTAGCGTGTAGGTAGGAAATGACCCGTTTGGTGCCCAAAATTTTATTGTTAGGAGCCTGAGACTTGCCTGGGACCTTAGGGAAGGTCATGGGGAGTTTATACCTTCAATTTTGGCCTATTTTGATGAGTTTTTGAGGCTCAGAAGTTGCTGCACATTGGGCCATACGCTGGGCATGTATAGGTGAGTGTACAGGATGAATACTTAGTGAAAACCAAGTATTTTGAGCTCAAAATTTACCAGGTTTGATGCCAGAGGTCACCGTAGTCTTCTGTGGATCCCAGGGAACCATTTCTTGCTTAGTTTGACTTCGTTTGAAGCTATCTGTGAGGTCCTCAAGCTTCAATCATGCTGGGGAGCATCATGACTTAGCTCAATTCTTATTGGAGAAGTGCTAAGCTTAGAATTTTATGGTGTTTCAACTATTTCATCCATCCCAAGTGAAACTTGACCACTTTTGGCTTGACACTTGGGAAAACTAGCCATGGATGTGTGTGCTATGCTAGCTACACTAGGGAGCGTAGTAGGTAAACTAAGGATGTAGTAGGATACTTAGAAAAATTTTCATGGAACTACTACTGACACTTAGAAAAATATTACAAAATAGGCCTCAATGTATGCTATGTTGGCTATGTTAGAGAGTGTAACACCATACTTAGAAAAATTTTTCGAAGTTTTGAGACTAAAAAATTTGCTGTCAAAGATTCAAAAGCCTAAAATTGTTGGTGTTTCATTAGCCCCTCTTTGTTGACGTCTAGAGGATTGGCCCAAGATACATCAACAAAGAATACCAAACACCATGGCAAATATGACACCAACACCGCTCATTAGTGCCCAATTAGATAATGCTTGATTATGCTTAAGAGTGCCAAGGGAATAAAGTATGGTAGGAAATGGGTTAGGGAGATAGGTCAAGGAATAACAAATGGGGAGGATGTTCATTATATATGTGGCTATAGGATGCAACATTATGATGGCTTGTTACCAAAGCATGATCCCTCATTAGAGTGCTTGTGAGGGAGTCAGCATGCAAAGATGACCTACCCTTAGGATTTTGACCTCTCATCGGAGTACTTGTGAGATGGTTGATCTGGGGTTGGATTGGTTGTGAAATAGCAACTTTGCTATTTTTACTTGGGCACTTGTTTTATCCCATTTTTATTTTACTCTTGGTTTTATTTTATTTTCTTTCTTTCTCTTTTTGTTTTGTTTTTTATTTCTTTTTTCTTTTTATTTTCTCTTTATTTTTTTAAAGATGTTTTGTTGCTGGGCGGACTACGCACTACTCAACAAAATTTTCTTAGAGGAAACTATGTCACATCAGTAGGACATGTGTTTCCTCCTTGAGATGAGTTGTGTTGCATCTACTTGAAGCTTTGACTAGCTCACAAAGGCTCCCCATGGGATGAGTTGCATTATGTCCATCATGGGTTCTATGGTTGACTACAAGAAAGGTACCATGTGCATTAGAGAAGCTTGTAGGAAGTGCGGGAAGATGTAAGATCAAGAGGTGGAGGTAAATTGGCTATAGTAGGGTAGTAGGGATGTGAACTCTTAAGTAGCTTAGCAAGTTAAAGTGGACACATCAAAGCAGTGTGGTGACTTGCCACCATGATACAACATGCCCTTTGAACGATGCTATTGAGGATTCATCTTGCAAATGCAACACAAAGAAAATAAGAAAAAATAACCACACCATGTGAGATGAAGGTAAAGGTGTATTTGCAAGGGTACTACAAGGGTTGTGAATGCTATGTCAGTTGAAAGTGCACATAGTGTCTAAAGTAGGAAGGCTAGTGTGAGCACTGGTGGCAGTAGGCTTCAAAAGCTCTAGTAGCCACACCAAAAGTGATCATCCAAGTTTCTAAAGGTGTTGGAAATGTAGGTGCATTTGGGTTCTCACAAAAAACAGAAGCCAAGAAAGCTAGTAGCATGGTAGAGAATCGCACTGCTAGATGCTCTTCCGAGCTTAGGCAATGGTAAGGGCCATAGGACGGAAGTGCTATGGTTAGGCCACAGTATCTTTGGTTCTCTAATGAGTGATGCTAACAATGAGAGCTCTAGCCAAGATGATTGGCAATGGTGGTAGTAGCTTCAGAAGATTAGCAAGATGCTAAAAGGAATCTTCAGAAGACCAACAACATGCTGAGGATGGTGACGCTACAAAAGTTCTAGAAGGTTTTTTTTATGACGTAAACTTCATTCTAGAACTGTAACATCCCACCCCACCCTATAGGAGAGATGTGGGTAGGAGACAGAGGATTGGAAGTATTCATGCTCACTTGTCTACAAAATTAGGTGTGTTAAACTATGGATGCTAAACTATGAAGCTAGTTTTAGGTCTTGGTAGACCATATGCTATGATAGTTTAAGGTCCTAGAAGACCATGAATCCAGTTTAAGGTCTGGGCAAACTGTGATGTGCTAGTTTAAGGTCCTACTATATTGCTATGCTAGTTTAACATCGTAGCAAATGGTGGATGGCTAGTTTAAGGTCATAGCAGACCATGTTATGGGTGTTAGTTTAATGTCATAGCCTAGGGATGTTCTATGCTAGTTTAACATCATAATAGACATTCTATGCTAGTTTAACATCATAGCAAATGTTTTGTGCTAGTTTAATGTCATAGCAGATGTGCACTTACCTTGCTTTGTCATTGGCATGACACTATGTACTAGGTGTAGTACAGCTTTAGGTACGGGTGGTTAATTGGATTGGAAAACTCATTGCTATCTAGATTAGAAATCTTGAATGCTCCATTGTCATAGGCCTTTATGACTAAGAAGGGTCCTTCCCAGTTAGCTAAGAATTTGTCTATAGGCTTATGAATGACCTTGAGGACTAGGTCCCCCTTCTTGATTGGGCATTGATGTTGATTATGATGATGCTTTTACCATTGCTTTTTCTAGTACCACTCAATGTAATCAAGTGTTTGCATGCGCTCATTCTCTATAGAGTTAAGGTCAATGATTCTTAACTTGTTATTCTAATCCTCATCAATGAAGCTCAAGAGGATCATATGAAGTGATGGGACTTGCAATTCAAGAGGAAACATTACTTTAGATCCATACACAAGACTATATGACATCTTACCTATTGTTGTTCTGCATGTAGTACGGTAGGCCCATCACATGTAGACTAGCTATTCATGCCATCATCGCTTGCTATTGTTAACCATCCTCTTAAGAAGGTTGATGATGAATTTGTTTTTAGCCTCCACTTGGCCATTTGCCCATGGGTAGTACAATGATGAAAAGGGATGTTTAATGCTAAGGTGTTCACAGAAGGCTTTAGTTTCTACACTATTAAATTATTGCCTGTTGTCTATGAATATAGTCATGGGTAGAGCAAATTGGGTCACTATGTTGTTTAGAATGAATTTGCAAACTTGTTGTGATGTTTTCTTCCTAAGGGAAATGACCTCAACCCACTTGCTAAAATATTTAGTTGTGATAATGATGAAGCTATGTCCTGTAGAAGACTTAGGCATTATAGGTCCTATGATGTTCAATCCCCAATGTTGGAATGGCCATGTGATTTGCATAGTATGCAATTTAGGGTGTCATGTGCATTAGGTTAGCATGTTGTTGACACACATCACACATTTTGACTTTGAAAATGCAACTGCACTCCATGTAAGGCCAATAATAGCTTAGCTATCTAATTTTTGTTGCCCTTGCCTTGGGGGCTATGTGGCCTCTACATAGTCCCTCATGAACTTGATCGATGATCGTTTGTGCTTCACTATCGCTAATGTAAGTTAACAGTATTTCATCATGGGATTTGTGACACAAGGTGCTATCACTTACAAGGACATACTATCATGATCACTTTCATATTGCATCTTTTTGGGTAGAGGTTAGATTTTGTGGAGGCTCTCACTGTTGGAGGTATGTCTTAATATCGTCATACCACTCTTGGGCCTAAGCTATGCTTGTTACATTTATGGATGCAATGCTTGTTGTTTGAGTTATAGGTTTAGTGTAATCCACTATTGAAGTGGGTAATGCAAAAAACATGTTGGGTGCTATGCTTAAGGCTAAAGTGGCTAATGCATCAGTGATGGCATTTTCATTACAAGGAATGTGTTGGACATTAATAGTTGCAAATTTTTTGAGTAAGTGTTTTTCCAAATCATAATAAGGTTTTAAATGTTATGGCTTGCAAGCATAAACCTCTATAACTTGGTTGACAACAAGTTGCAAACCACCTCGGATTGCTACGTTTTGGATTCCTAAATCATGAGTTGCTAAGACAGCTCTAAGAAGACCTTCATACTTCGTCATATTGTTTGTGCCAAGAAATGCAAAGGGATATGTGAAGGGTTAGATCTTCCTAGAGGGAAATGTGATAATGGCAGTGACACTACCACCTTGTGTGGTTGAAGCACTATCAAAGTGTAAAATTGCCTCAAAATTTGTAGGCACTTGGCTTATTTTATTAACGTGTTCATTTGGAAATTCTAGATCTATTGTTGCTTGATCATGTATGGGTGAAGCTGTGACTTATGTGACTATTTCCTGACCCTTTTTGGATGCTTATTCTATGTAGTGCAAGTCAAACTCTATGGTTATTACCTTTTACCATGCAATTTGACTACTTTTGTACATGTTTGTAGTGATCACCCGGAGTATGTTTCTTTTGCAAATAACATTAACCTAACTATGGAAAAGGTAGTGTCTCCATTTTTTAATTGCAAAGACTAAGGTGAGATAGTTCTTCTCTACATCATTGTGTTTTTCCTTATGGGCCACTAGCGCATGGCTTAATTAGTAAACAAGGATCTCTAAGCCATTGTCTTGCTTTTGGTAAAGTAGAGAAGTAATGGACGCATCTGAGGTTGCAAGGTAAATGTAGAATGGCTTATCTCTTTGCAAAGGATAGACTATTGGAAGTTGCATATGCTTCTATTTTTCATAGGAACAACTACAATGTTTGAAACCCAATAAGTGTAGTCAATTGCCTAGATGAANGATCCTTAGTTACATCACCTACCTCTAGATCTAGAGCTCTAACTAGATGATATGGTCATTCTAGAGATGAATCTAAGGATGCTAGTTTTGTATCATAAGTCACAGGTTCAAAGTCTAGGAGCTTAATGTTTATGCATCTTATGGAATCACCATAAGGTCTATTCAAGACCAAGGGTGAATGAAGATGCTCGTATGCATTCATTTGACAATCCTACCAAAAATCCTGCAAAATAACCAAAAAAATGTCAAGTGACACCTATCTTAATAAGGTAAAAATGCATAAAGTATGTAAAATAATTTTGGGACCTCAATTGGCCATAAAATTGCCAATTTAAGGTCATAGTGGATCATATTTTATGTGGGAAACATTGGTTTAAGCAAGGCTTAAAAGGTTTCAAACATGGGACTAAGTTAAGCATTTATTTGGCAATCAGAAAAAATAAATTATTATTTTTTAAGTATGGGAATGTTGGAAAAGTTGGAAAAATTTTCTAACTTTGGGTCTACAATCATCTCGCATTACACATGGAACATGGTAGAGTCCCGTGTTACACATGGGACATGGGACAGGCCCTAGGAGGTTGACTTGACCTTCAACCCAAAAGGGTATAAATAGGAGTTTTACTATAGTAAACCTATCATTTTCAAAGTTGAAGCAAGCAATCACTAAGCATAGCATGACTAGAGAAAAGGAAGATAGAGCGTAGTGATGAAAGAGGGGAAGCAAGAGCATAAAAAAGAGAAAAAAGAAAGTAAGAGCGTGTTAATCAACGATGATGCATTCTAGTGAATGTCAGCATCCCAGCCTCACCAACGTGGATGAAGGAGAACACACAGTAAGGCACATTCTTAGGATGCCCATAGATGACTAGTGGGAGACGCTATTAGAAAGGTAAGGCACTATGCTCTCCCTTTTTGGTTTTTGTTTTTTTCTTCTCCTCCTCAAGGTTTTGGGGTTTTCATGGTTTCCTGCCTTGGGCAAGGACTGCCATAGCCATTGTAGCTGCCATAAGTCATGACCATGGGAGGGAGTGTGTGTAGTGCATTTTTTTTGTGGGTTTCTAATTTTTTGTTGTGAGGGTTTGTGTACCATGTGTGTTGCAAGACAAGCATTTTTTGGCATCCTACATGTGACACGAGTTAAGCATTTTTTGGACATCCCACATGTGACATGGGATAAGGCTCAGCTGAGGTAGCTTGAAGGCAAATGCAGAGTGTGATGGTCTAGGCAGGATGATTGTGAAGGTCATGGCTATCATGCTAGGGTATGTTCTTGAGAGCATAACAAAAAGTTAGAAAAATTTTGATTTTCTGGCATCACGCTCTATAGGTAATGTAGTCAATAGGTTATGCTCTACAGTGAGTGTACCCTACAACTTGAAATTTTTTTATAGTTAAAATTTTTTGTGGTTGTTATGCTTAGTAGGGAGCATAGCCAACACTTTGAACAATTTTTCAATTGTTACACTCAATGGGGAGCATAACAAACAATTAGAACTTTTTTTATTTTTGAAGTTGCAAGGGTTATGCTCTATGTATAGCGTAACCGACACTTAGAAAAATTTTTGTAGTTTTGAAGGTTACACTCTATGAGGGGGTTTAACCAATAGTTAGTGAATTTTTTTGATACTTTTAAAGTTATAATATTTGTAAATATGCAATATGGCTGTTAGTGTTGTGCCCCATTAGGGAGTAGGCACGTTAGATTGGTATACTGGCATCCCTATCCCATGGGGCTTGGTAGGGAAGTTAAAATTTTTGCTAATATATTAAGTCTAATTTTTTAATTCATGTTTTCATTTTTGTATCCAATGTTAACATTCTCTTCTTGTCACTACTGTGGCTGTAGGGTATTGTTGAAATCCATCCTCATTGTAGTTGAGTTGGTGGGCATCTTGTGCTACATGAGTGAGCTTGTACCAAATGTACCTACACCAGACACACATGTGGATCACCAAGTAGTATGGTTCAGGTTGGGAGTGCAAGAATTCTTGAAATTTTTTCCCTACCACTTTAGTGTGATGATATGGTTACACTTGGTGATAGAAGCAATGAGCATCATAATGGAAACATTATTTCCTAGGATGAATTGAGGCATCCTAAGGTTCATATCTAATGAGCCTACTAGCATGAAGGAGTAGGGAGTTTAGGCTAGGGCCACAAGGGCCTTAGGACTTTGTCCAAGGTCTAGGAGATGCCAAAATTTCAATGTTATATTAAGAACAACACTTTATTCATTGCTCAATGCATACACACTCTTTTCCACAACCCACCTGAGATAGTGTATTGTGCTAGAGGGTGAGTCTTCTTATGATTTCTTATACTACCTATTAGATTATGACCTAAGAGGCTAACTGCTCATGTTCATTGCTAGGTTTACCATTGACACAGATGGCCTCCACAATGAAGAGGGGGCATTGAACTTGACTCTCACTACCCTACAATAATTTTCATCTTTTGAGAATGTTTGTACAACAATGATTGAGTAGATTAGGGCAAACCTAGCGAAGCTTCCTCATCTATATTCTAAGTCTTATGCGAGGTGTTGAGATCTTGGTTGGTTGGATGCTGAGTGGACAATTAGCATACCTAGCATGGAGGAAGTTTCAGCCCCACTACTATCATCCACACACCATTGTGCCACATGATTCTTGTGTCACTCATTTTTATGTGCTTTCTACTTTATTTTTCTCATGTTGCTAATTTTACCTTCACTTATTATAGTTGTGATTAAGTTAGGAGAATTCATGGTGGTTCCCACAAGTTGAACTAAGGCCACTCTCATCTTTAAATATGGTGAGGTTGAAAGTTCACAATGTTGGTTGTGCTATGAGGCCCTAGTGGAAATAACGAGGAATCTTTGGCAAGCTAGGCTCATGGACATTTTCTTGATCATTAGCTTAGGTATCCTTATGGCCGCAATGATTACCATGATTGACTCCTTCACTAAGAACATCAATCACTTCAGTACACATGTTCATGATGTACATGTGACCTTTGAAATTATGGATGAATTCTTTGTGTACCTCTTTGACATCTTCTTTGAGGGCTTACCAATTGCAGAAAAGATTGACAAAGATCTAGATCATAGAGGGGATGTTGAGGAGTGGTTTGGCACTTCCAAAGTTCACAAAAGAATACTAGTTAAGGAGGTGAGGGTACTTGTGGTCTGCCACCTCTACCTAGTCTTCTGAGTTCGTACATTTCCAAAGCTTCTTTTCCAAGGAAATATTCTCAAGGTTGAGAAAGCTTGGATGATGATGGATGTAATAGAGGAGGGGACATGGTACAACTGGGCCTCTCACCTTGTGATGGGATGCGATATCGCATGGGCCACGATATCACATCCCATGCGATATCGGGTACGCGATATCGTGTCGTCCTCCGCGATATCGCATACATGATATCGCGGTCCATCATCAAGTCTATAAATAAGAGGTGGCTCTCCCTTTGTTTCGAATCTAGATCTAGACCCTTAGGGAAACCCTGGTAGTTTTATCTTTCCAGAGATAGAATATTTTCCATGTGCCCGCAGTAGGAGCTCCAAAGTGAACGGATCTTTATTCGAGCAAATATTGTACCTGAACACATGTTTGTGTACGGAAATAAAGACAAACTTCTTGGATAAACCTTGTAGTGCATGGAATAGGCTAAATAGGACTTTTATTTACTATTATTTATTTTTTATCATTTAAATGTGTTATTTTTCATTAATCTTTCTCAACCCTTCTCTCCTAGTTAAGTGCCTCATTACGATTGCTTTGAGCACGTGCGTTACACTTGGTGATCCCAGCAATGATTAGTGTTTGGTAATCAAGGTTGCATTGGTTTAGGGTGTGAATGGTAAGTTGGAACAGATGCTGATGCTAGGTTAATTAAGGCTTAGTTAGTTAGTTAGAGTTAGTAAATTAGTCTCTTCAACCCTTTACCTTATCAGCATAGGAGATAAAAATGAAAAGACATAAAAATCATATACCTCGGACTTACTTAACCATACACCTTGAAAACTACAAGTAAGTTTGGGAAGAAAAATAATAATTAATCTTAAGTGTTCCATAAGGTGTATAGGCACTTAGTCTATGGAGTTCGACCGGATCGTGCGTGTTACACTCGTATTCGTATGGTTGAGTGTAGGGGTACCTCGCCACTCATCATTGGCACCATTGCTGGGGACTAAGTGTTTGTGCGCTAAGTAGAACATAGGAGATCACTCACATTGTTGGGAGCTTAAACGAACCTTAGGGTTAATTAAACAAAAAATTATATAATGGTTAAATAGCACACCGAATAAGACACAATGTCTTCTTCTTCTTCTCACAAGAGCATTACACCACCTAGGGAACATACAAGAAACAGTCGGCAATATAAAATACATAACCCAAATCTGCCAGTTTCTCAACAATACCGAGTGGTATATACCCATCCTGATGAGTACATACCCAATTTTACTTTTATCCTCCATTAGGATGAACAGATGCGCTAGAGAGACTTGCAAGGTAACATAGTGTTACCTCCAGATCGTGCAATCCCCAACATGCTCCTCTGTGCTTTGGCACATATCGGCATGACAGAATTATATGTAGAATACGTTGCGGTAGATTTTGACACAAGGGATTATCATCTCACATCAGCACAACGTATAAGGGACTCAAGGCAGGAGAGCTAACATACACTGTTGAAGGGCAAGGAGGTCCTGCATGTCCTAAGTGAAATTGGAGATGGTGAACCACTTATAACGGGTTCTCTATCAAAAGATCTTTTTCCTCCTAACGATAGTGAGGAGGTGGGGTATTAGAACCTATGCTCCATGATACATAACCCTAGTTCTGATCCCCATGAATGCTAGCTATTCACTGAGGGAACAACAACAGATGACAAGGATGGGCACTCAGATCGTCATCACGATTAGGGCCAAGGCCACAGAAGAGAAGGTAGGAAACATTGTCATGGTGATGGTTCTCCTTCTTCTTCCCCTTCATCTCACCATTCACCCTCTCCTTCCACCTCTGGGTGCAGTCATAAAGAGCATAATAATGAGGATAGAGGTAGGAAAAATGAGAGACCTCGATGAGAGAGTCGAGAGAGAGGACGAGGGCAGTCTAGAGAGTCTAGGCATGAAAGAAGGGAAAGTAGGGAACAACATAGACATCATAGACGTCATGAAAGAGATGATCATGATGAACCCCTACTTGCCACCCGAAGCATGCTAAATATAATGGAGGCAATGAGAATACCAACAAGGCATCAAAGAGATAGTTGAATCAAGTGCTTGGACATGAATAACATCCCATGCTTCGAAGGGGGATACAACGTGGATCTGTAGAATCATTTGCAGGCATTCCACAATGCCTGTGCCTTGAAAAACATAGAAAACTAGTGGCAAAAACTAAAGTTGTTTCCCAAGACACTCATAAAGGAAGTAGAGAGTTTGTACTAGTCCTTAGAACCAGAAACCATTAGGAGGTGGAGTACGATGTTAGAACTCTTCAACAATAAATATCAAACGTACTCCAGAGTATCTAATTTGCATAAGTAGATCCAAAGATGGAAGCAAGGTACTCATGAACCCTTTGATGCTACCATGGGCCACTACTACACATTGCTACATCGTTGCCTAGGCCATGGTTACACACAACGAGATCAACTACGCCATCTCATAGATGGGCTAAGGTATGAAACTAGGAGAACCCTTGGGACTTATTCCCAAGGGAGAATATTAGAACTTAGATCCCATGAAATTCATCACTTGTTGGAAGAAGTAGCAAAAGAAGAAGGGGAGCTATGAAAAAGGGAAAGTGTGGAAGAATATAACTGTGATCCCTCTCTTCAAAGGAAGGGAGTGAGATTTTGCGATGAAGAGGATGAGTCATCACTCGAAGAGTTGGTGAATAGAAAAACCTTGCTAATGCAGAAGCTAACAACAAAAGTATCAGCTAAGGTAGATGAAATATGAAGCTCCTTAGATAGTAAAATTGAAACTATCCTAAAGATTGTAGAGGATTCTAAGGAGGAACTAAGTAGTGACAAGGACAAGAAAAAGCGGAGAGATTCAGGCCCTGCATGTGACAAGGGTAAGGTGAAAATAATTATCTCTAATGAGGTTGTGGATTCGAACATAGATGATGATGGTGGATGTGAGATCTACTACTATGACCATCCTAAGGGATGTTGTCCAATCATCTCACATCTACAAGAATATGGGGTGTATGCACTCAACCCAAGACTCAACAGACGATAGACACCCCAAAGGTTACCTTATCCCCAAGGTAACCCAAGACAGTTCCACCAACTGTTGATGTACTATCCAAGTAAAACTCCACCACAACCCATCAGACAACATCAGTAGTGGCAATACCCATAGTCATGGGGGATGCCACTTCCTGGGCAACAATACCCTTACCGACAACCTGATCCTTATGGTTACTACGCGCAACAGCCGATTTCTCCAAGTGACCCTATGGGTTATACAACTCCATGACATTACTACCTAGTTCAGGAATATTATTAGACTTCCCCTCCTGGAAGGAACACTCCACATGTATGTCATCCTCCAAATTCATTTGCACCTCTCATGCCAGTAGCTCCACCACCAACCGTTCCAACAATTCCAAGGGTATTTCCCACTCAACCACAACAACCTAATGTCACGAGGGCTTCCAATCCTCAATCCTTAGTTGGTCCTGAAAATTTTATGCCAAAAAGATCTTTCTTCAGAACTAACAATCCAACTAAACCCTCATCCTCACAAGCCATACTAAATAAGGTTTTGGGATCCCCTTCACATAAAAAATCGTGTCCAATGCATAGGGTTATGTTAACACATACCGTAAATGACTGGATTAAGGTAGGTCACCTTTCCAAGAAATTATCTAATCCTAGGAGCCCCATAATTTATCTTCAAGTCCTTGGGAATGAACCTCATAAGGCTCTTCTTGACTCAGGCTCCGGAGTCAACTTAATCTCACAAGAATTGTACAAAACCTGGAACCTGCTTCTACTCAAGAAGAACAATATTCATTTAGAGTTGGTTGACCAGTCCATCACTGTTCCTTTGGGATAGGTTGAGGACATTGTTACCACCGTGGGTGGTTGGTCATACCCAACTGATTTCTTGGTGATCCAAATAAATAATGACAAAGGGGATTTCCCAATAATAATGGGAAGGGCATGGCTAAGTACAATTGATTCACGCCTAGGAATCTGCAATCTTTTCCTAGAAATATCCAAGAAAAATACTTTTGGGAAGATTGAGAGGAAGAGAGTTCCATGCATCGTATATAGTGACACAGGGTGCCATTGCGTGCAGAAATCATGGGTGATGCAAAGTTTAACATTGCTTGCATGTAATCGGTGTGCACAATATATTGATATACAAAAGTGCCTATATGTAGCAGCCACACAATAGGAAAACACCCAATGGCTGATGGCTGATCAAGGGAGCAACTCGATAACATGCATGGAACTGACTGAGGGGATCACTAGTGCTTACATTGAAAGCACAGACGTACTAGAGCAAGTTCGTTGCCAATTTCCAGCCCTTAACTTCGAAAAAATTAATTGGGAAAAGTTGGAGATTCCTAAGGAATTTAGACAAAGGCCCCTAGACCTAAAACCATTGCCCACCGGTTTGGAATACATGACCCTTGAAAATGGAAAACTGGTAATTGTCAACGCAAAACTTGCCCCCAAACAAAAAGAAAGCCTATTGAAGGTAATCAATAAATGGTCAAAAGCCTTTGCCCGGTCATACCCCGAGATAACTGGAATAGACCCTAGGATATGCCAGCATAGGATTTACATGGACCCCTCCATGAAGCCTCAAAAGCAACCACAGAGGAGATTGAACCTAAAATTGAAACAGGTAGTGAAAGAAGAGATAGAGCAACTCCTCAAGGCCGGGTTCATAGATCCCATTGCTGATAGCGAATGGGTTAGTCCTCTAGTAATCATTCCTAAGAAAGGAGACAAATGGAGGGTATGTATAGATTTTAGGCTATTGAACATGGCAACATTCAAAGATATTTCCCGTTGCTGTTCGTTGACCAAGTCTTGGATACTATAGCGGGGCATCGCTATTATAGTTTTTAGGATGGATATAGTGGATATAATCAAATATGAATAGCACCAAAAGATCAAGCCAAAACAACATTCACTAGTCCCTAGGGAACGTTTTCATATAAGAAAATGCCATTTGGCTTGTGCAATGCCCCCGCCACATTCCAACGTTTAGTCCTAAGCATATTTCAACAACAAATAGGAAATGGAGTGGAAGTCTTTATGGACGACTTCTTCACTTATGGGGCAAGCTTTGATCAAGCCCTAGACCAGTTAGAGAAGGTGTTGAAATGATGCATTGAAACTAATCTAAAGTTCAGCTGACAGAAAATCCATTTGATGGTTCAAGAGGGCATAGTACTGGGACATAAGATCTCACAATCAGGAATAGAGGTAGACCTGGAAAAAGTAAAGGTTATACAAGGAATCACTTGACAACCAGAAACAGTCAAAGATATTTGGTCATTCCTTGGACACACTGGCTACTACAGGAGATTCATTAAGAACTTCTCCAAGATTATCAAACCATTGGTAGAATTAACAAAAAAAAATGCACCCTTTGAATGGACCAGGGAATGTGAATGAGCATTGCAAACTCTAAAACAAAAGCTTGTGGAAATTCCTATTCTACAAGCCCCCGACTGGTCCATACCATTTCATATAATGACTGACACATCTAATTATGCCTTAGGAGCCGTACTAACATAGTTAGATGAACAAAAACGCCCTTATTACATCCACTGTGTGAGTAAGAGTATTGCTGGTGCACAACTCAACTACACAACTACAGAAAAGGAATTAATGGTTGTAGTGGTTGCAGTGGACAAATTTAGGCACTATGTGTTGGGCTACAAAGTGTACATTCATATAGATCATAGTGCAATACGGTTCCTCATGAATAAGCCAACCGTTAGCCCTCGTATTATACATTGGTTGGTAATCCTTCAAGAGTTCGATTTAACAATAGTAGATCTAAAAGGCATCAAGAATGTAGTTGCCGATCATTTATCTCGGTTGCATTGGGACAAAAAAGAGGATGAATATGCCGTATCTGATCACTTTCCTGATGAAACCCTCTTTGCTGGTGTAATAAATAACCAAACCATGGGAAAAAATTGGTATAGTAGCATTCTTACTTATCCCCTCTCACAACAAACACCACAGGTATTGGAATTTAGGAAGAAGCAACGGTTTCTTTAGAAAACCAAGTACTTCATGGAAATCAAGGGATAACTCTATAAAGTCTATCCTGATGGCTTGGTTTGATGGTGTGTGCTCAATGAGGATTAGTTAAGAGTTCTCCAGTATGCTCATGAGGGTCCCTGTGGGGGCCACTATGCAGGGAGAAAAACAACCCTTAAGATCCTACTTGCAAGATACTACTAGCCAACGCTATTTCAGCATGCCCATCAATTTGTCCAATCTTGTGAGCACTGTCAACAGGATGGTGGAATGACTACTAGAATGGAGGATTCACAACAATGGATTCAACCCTTAGAACCCTTTGATATTTGGAGAATAGATTTTATGGGGCCTATTACACCGATGTCCAATGGGAAGGCTTATATTATTGTTGCTGTTGACTATTTAACCAAATGGGCTAAAGCACCTGCTGTAACAGATTGCACATTGTCCATAGCTGCACGATTTGTACAACAAAAAATTGTAAATAGGTTTGGTGTGCCATGTGCACTCATCTTCGACAATGGAACACATTTTACAAGTACAACCTTTTGTAAGTTGATGCAACGCTTAGGGGTGGAACATAAATTGACCACACCTTATCACCCCCAAGCTAATGGCCAAGCCGAGATCACCAACTAGGAGATTATGAAAATATTAACGAGAACAATTAGAAAATTTAGGTGAGATTGGAGCATGAAACTAAATGGTGCTCTCTAGGCGTACCACTCCACTTGGAAACTCCCTATAGGCTACTCTCCCTATGAGTTGGTGTACGGAAAACTCCCAAAACTTCCAATTCAAACGGAGCTCCATACACTCTCCATGGCATGTGACCTCCACCTTGACCTCAATCTAGCACAAAAACAATGATTGGCATCTCTAAATGTGATAGATAAGAATCAATTGGTTGCCCTATCATCAAACAAGATACACAAGGCATACAACGAACAACGTCATAACTCAAAAATTCGAAAGGTTAAATACCAACCTGAAGACAAGGTCCTTTACTGAAATCCCACACATGTACCAAAACTTACAAAATTTCAAACATTGTGGGAGGGATCCTACATTATCCATACGACCTTTCCCTTAGGAGCCATGACAATATACAAGCCCGAAACCCTTGATAAGAGATTACTGGTCAATGTGCAACAAACCAAACCTTTCCATGAATCAAGAATAGCCAGTGCAACTCACACCTCTAGTAGCGGACAACCACACTCCTTATTTTGGATCTCTCCCTTTCCCTTCAGTCATGGGGGAGATGGCCACATGTGCTTATAAATCGAGGCCCTCAGTTCTTTTTAATTTTTTTAACACATTTTTGTTTTACAAATTTATTTAACTTTTCTTGTTTTTATTTTACAAGATCATTACACTTTTTCATTTTGTGTGTGTGTGTGTGTGTGTGTGTTATCCACCCTGTAAGTTTGTCATTTAATAAGTGTTCTGCATGATGGTATGAACTGTTTTTCATATTGATTGCTAATGTTTGTTTTTTACCTTTAAGTTATGGTGTTGATACTAAGGTATGGTTCTTTTGATATAGCAGGCAATGAGTCCACTTCATCCATACATCCACCAGTTCTATGGTCTCTATCAGCTTGGAAATGCACAGTCTCTTTCTAAATAAGAACTATTAACAAATCGGTGACTAGGTATTTCTCAAACTAAGGAAGGACTCAAGGATTGAAAAGGGTGTGACTTCAAGGGAACTTGATGCATTTGTGTTGNAACTCAAAATAAAAATGTTCTCTCTAACTAAGGCCCTTCTCACTTCTCATTCTCTCCTCCTTGTTTCATCGGAATGTGGTGACTCTTGGGTGAAGGCATTCTTGTTACTTTAAGAGGATGGATTTGCCAAATTCATTAATGTGAAGTCACTGGAAGTGGTTTGTTTGGGGTAAAACTTGGAATGGGATCTACTAAGTCACATTAATCATGAAACACACAAGGGGTTGTACACCACCTTGTTCATGAGATTCCATTCCATTCTCTTCTCTCCGACCTTCTCTCCATTGTTCACCTGATTGCCGATTGTATCATTAGTGTATATTTTGGTTGATACATTGTTTTCTTTTTGGTAAGTTCTTGCAGTTACGAATTTAACTCTTGTTCCAAATGACATTCCTAGAGCCTACAAACTCTTTGAATGTTGGTTTGTCAAGGCAGTAAGGGCATGAGCCTACTTTGGGGAGGACCCACTGACATTCCTATTTGGTGCACCAGTTAAATTCTTTCCCTTAATCTTTTTGAAATTAATTTTATCTTGTTCATTTCCATCTTGACATCCATTTCATCGATGTTATAGTTGTCCCTTTTTCTTCATCTTTCTTGTTCCTTTTCTTTCTCCATTCTATCGCTACTAGAGGTTCGTGATTAGTCATGGGGGTACAGGGCCCAATTTTTTCAATTTTCTCCTAACCCCTATACCTTCAGCAATCATCATTAATATATCTCCAGATCCATATTAGCCATACCATAACTTAGCCAATGGACCTTTCACCGAAGCAAGGTATCAACTACATTGGAATTTATTTATCCTTGCTAATATAAGAATGTGTTGTGTGTGTAGATGGTGATCATACAACAATAGATTGGATCTAGAGAAAACACTTGAAATGGAGCAGCATTGAAGTAGTTATGTAAGGAGAAAGATCAATAACGTGCTTATGGATGGACAACGAAAGGTGCAACCTGGGCGTTGGTAGCAGCAACACTTCTTTCTCTCTCTTTCTCAGCTACCAAATGAGGCCTGATGTCAATGTAATAAGGTGTTCACTCTTGTTGTCATGAACACCAGTTTTGTATTGTCTTGTAATCGTGATCCGTTCACATGTCATCCCATTAGTTCCATTTGAGTCAATAATCCCATACCATCCCAAATTTTGTAAGGAACTCAAGGATGAGCTTCTATTTAGTCATGGGAGTATGATGGGATGCAATATTTCATGGGCCGTGATATTGCATACGCAATATCGCATCATCCCCTGTGATATCGCATATGCGATATTGTGGTCTGCCACCAAGTCTATAAATAAGAGGCGGCTCTCCTTTTGTTTCGAATCTAGATCTAGACCCTTAGGGAAACTCTCGTAGTTTTACCTCTCTAGAGATAGAATATTTTCCATGTGCCCGCAGTAGGAGCTCCAAAGTAAATGAATCTTTATTCGAGTAAATATTGTACCTGAACACATGTTTGTGTACGGTAATAAAGAAGAACTTCTTGGATAAACCTTGCAATGCATAGAATAGGCTAAATAGGAATTTTATTTACCATTATTTATTTTTTATCATTTAAATTCTTTATGAGTCCATTAATCTTTCTCAACCCTTCTCTCCTAGTTAAGTGCCTCAGTATGACCGCTTTGAGCACGTGCGTTACGCTTGGTGATCCCAACAACGATTAGCGTTTGGTAACCAAGGTTGCATTGGTTTAGGGTGTGAATGGTAAGTGGGAACGGATGCTGATGCTAGGTTAATTAAGGCTTAGTTAGTTAGTTAGAGTCAGTCAATTAGTCTCTTCAACCCTTTACCTTATCAGCATAGGAGATAAAAACGAAAAGACATAAAAATCATATACCTCAGACTTACTTAACCATACACCATGACAACTACAAGTAAGTCTAGGAAGACAACAAATAATTAACCTTAAGTGTTCCATGAGGCATGTAGGCACTTAGTCTATGGAGTTCGACTAGATCGTGCATGTTACGCTCTTATTCGTATGGTTGAGTGTAGGGGTACCTCACCACTCATCACCTTGCCAATAACCTACGTGCTAAAATTGTTAAGCTGTGCCACAACCTCCAAGCATAATCACACTTTCACTTTGTGTTTTTCATAGCATGCCTACAAAGGTTTGTGAAGTTTTTGGTGATTCATGAGAATGGGCGATGGGTGATGCAAGACTACAATCAAATCTCTAGGCCATAGATTCATCACTTATTTAACACCACGTAGTCATAGGATCCTCTAGAGGTAATTGGTGAGTTGTTTTTGGTAATGACCAGAGGTAATATGGGATGATCCCACTGCACATGTGATAGTGCTAGGGAGGCCCTACCAACCAACACTAAAAATGCAATGAGAGGGGCACGACTCATTAATGAGATAGTGAAATCATCCAAAATAAAGATCAAGAAACCACATCCCACAGAGGAGCCTATGAACAAAGTAGAGGAGTGTGGCAAAGAATTGTGGTTTAAGCTTTATGATGTGAGGTCAGGAATTACAAGTGAGTATGCATTATTGGATATTGTTGTCATGCTATATTATACTCATTATTAATAATTCTAAATCTAACTTATGTGACATAAGTAGGAGGACCCCTACAGCAGTAATGGAGCTTGTAGAGGATAATGTCCCTCAACCTGAGGGACAAACAATAGATGAAGAGGAACAAGGAGCTACTGAAGTGTTAAGGAAACTCAAAGAAGAAGGGTTGTAATTTGAAGGGGGTGAGTTTTAAAATTTCTTTGACAGTGTGCAGATGGGTGATCCCCTTGCTCTCATACTTGAGGGCTTGTTGGGAAGGAGCTTTGCACCACCATCTTTTTTGTATTATTTATTTGTTATTACTATTTTTTATTATTGTTGTTATTCCATTTTTCTTATTTTATTTTTTAACTCTTAGACCCTTGGCTATAATGTTGCAACCATTGGTGTTTCTGTTGAACGTCCAGCATCAACATCCACCTTTTGTATGCAACCATGGATGGAAGTTTCAAATAAGTTTGCCTTCATGCAAGGCATGGTGGATGACATAATAGATTATATATAACAAATGGACCCTAATATTGGTACATTTATTTTTATTATTCATTATTTTTACTAATTTTCTTGCTTAGTTCATGGCTAATATCATCTTGCCTATTATGTAATGACAAGTTCACAGGTTACGTGGGACCTAAATAGGATGGTCCAGGTTGATGTCATGGCTGAGTATCCTTCCAAGGTGGAGTAAGTGCTTTGCCATATATATGATGAGGCAAGCAAATGTGCATTGTACTCTGCAAGAGCTTTGTGGGAGTGCAAGTGTGTTAATGAGCACCTATGGAAAGGGCTGTAGGAGCTTTAGGAGAAGGGGGAAAGCTAGGATGCAGAACTAGAGGCCTTGTAGTCCTATTATGATTTCTTGGTGGCATGTGATAAACTAGAGAATAGCTGGCACATAGCTAAAATTAATTATGCTAGGTATTGGTTAGCTATTCGGGGCAAGAACGAAGCTACCCGTGAGGTGATTGAGTAGCAGTTGTAGATGGACCTACTAGCAAGAAAGAATTAAGACTAGAAGGATTACAATGCGAAAGTGTATCAATGGGGCTAGACCTAAAAGAATCACAAAAAATAACACAATGCATACCATAAAAAGTATAGAGATGAGTATGTGAAGCATCATTATTTTGAGACATTTGTTGACACAATCGGCACAACATAGGCTTACAAACTATTCATAAGCAATGTAGTGGAGAGTGGAACCCTGGAGAGATAGATCATTGTACCTTCTAGAGAGGTCACTTCTGCAAGGTTTTTGCTAGGGCCACCCTCATAAATAGCCATAGAAATAGGAAAAACCCTTGTGGGTTTTAACCTTGGCGAGGAGGATTGGACACAATTATTGGAGGACGAAATCCTCTGACACTTTGGGATAGGCCTCGATAGGATGCCCCTGGACATGAATGTAGGCCCTTCTCAAGTTGGTTTACTTTCCATAATTTTTATTTACTTTATTACAATGTTTCATGTCACTTTAGTTGTTAGCTAATTTATTGTTTTACTTTTATTTAATGCAGGTTTTCAGTGATGGTGCAAGACCTAGTGGAGCAACAGACAAAGAGGATGAGGAAGAACCTTATCCCCCACTACACACTACAAGCTAAAATGCCCAAAATGTAGCCTTGCTATTGGGAAATTTTGTACTTTTGGAGATTTTATGTTTTTTTATGTAAACTTAAACTATATATCTTATTGATAATTTAATAGAAATGTTATTATTTGCTTGTCACTTTTTTTGCATTTTATGTACTATTGCTGTAATTTTAACTTGAAATTTAATTGATGCAATTAGGCCCCTTGTGGCCCTTGCCAATTTAAGACCATGGTAGAAGGGCCATCGCTAGTTTAAGGTCATTTCAAGCCATCACTAGTTTAAGGTTGTTTCAAGCTATAGCATAAAAGGGTGTTGGTTGCCAATTTTAGACCTTAGTATGCTGTGTGATAGTTTAAGGCCTTTCTGGGCCATGTAATAGTTTAATGCCTTTTTGAGCCATTTTAAAAATAATTTTTCATTATTGTTATTATTATTATTTTTAAGAATGAAAAAGGATAAATGAAACTACACGAACTAAAGAAATAAAATAACTAATGCAGGATGTAAACAATAATGCGCTTGTAACTGTACAGGCAAAGAATTAAGGGTAAGTGAAATATGTAGGAAAACTAAGGGCATGCCTTAGTCATGTATGTGTTTTCTAACCTGATGTAGGTTAGGAGGCATGTAAGTCTTGGGAGGCATAAAATGATATTCTCCTAGACCTTCATTTGTTACATAGAAGGGTAATTCTACCTAGAGAGCTTCCTTAGGGAGGTCGCTCGCTTCACTTGGTTATTTAAAAGCAACCAAACAACATTGAATTTTACCTTGAGCGGGTAGTACATATTTAGAGAACTCTACCTTCAACCCTTGTTCTATATCTACATTGTTGATGGTCAAGGGGGCTACATTGTCACCATAGATCACCACCTCTCTACCCTCATAGGGAAAATGGATCTCTTGGTGAATAGGTGAAGAAACAACCTATAGCTAGGCTAGCCAAGACCTCCCTAGGATCAAGTTAAATCTAGGCATTTCTTCAACTATAATGTATTTATAATTAGTGTGGAATTGCTCCCCTACCATGAAAGTTATCATGATTATTCCTTTTACAAAAACATGTGCTCTGTTGAAAGATTTCAAGCATGTTATTGTTGTCGGCTTAATCTGGTCAACCAAGCCAAGAATGGGATGACATTGGTTACCGCCATATCATGAACATGAACCCTACAAATTATATATTGACCTATGTGAACTGTTATAAATATGGGCACACTAGTTACGTGACCTTTTTTAGGATCAACCTAGATTACCTCATCATGAAATATAAAGGGTGTTGACCTAGACTCTTGGGTTGTGGATGGAAACATTATAGTGTGAATGGCCTTTTCATCTATTGGAACATCTTCCTTAATAGAAATAGATGTCAACATGAAAACCAATGCCTTATGATGAATAGAAGAGGTTATTATCAAGTCGTATAGGCTTAATGTTGTGTTCTCTTGTTTGAGGGCCTATTTAACTTGTGCTAGTGTGTCCAAGAAATATTTTCCACCATCTATTATTTTGGTGGCCTTTACTTCCTCCATACATCCTAAGAGATGAGTCTCATGCGAAGGTGATTTAACCTTTGGTTGTGCAATGGGCTTTCAAGCCTCAACAGTTGTTTGTCAACTATTTACATTTACGTTGGTAGTATAAGAAGATGAGGTCATGGGGATGACTGATGAGGAGGTGGGCTTAGGAGGACCTAACTCCATGCATTTCCTAATCATTTTATCAGTGAAACACTCATAATGTCTCTTAGGGTATGACTTTGGGTAAGGGGGATGTGTTGCAATTCCCACCACCAAACCCTGGGTAGGTGGGGGATTTGCACATCTTGGCATCCTAATGACAAAAGATGTCTAGGTTGTCATTGCCACAACATGTTGCAAGCCCTAACGACAAAGGGTGTTATGGGCACTCAAGGTGGTGCTTTGATGACAAAACGGTATTGTGGCCTAGTCAACATTGAGGCCTTAGTGTCACCAGAGGGCACACAAACCACAAATAGTTCATGTGCTAATTCTGCATTATCATCAATGCTGATAACAGTAATAATGTAACCTACACCACTAGCATTGAGAGGATCTTTGTAGAAATTCATTGATTAATTTTTTGATTGTACAAGATTTCCCTCATCAAGGACTAATTTTCCTTGGTCAATCATGTGTTAAATTTCATCTTTCAATGCCAAGGAGTAGTTTGTGTTATGGCCATACAATTGATGATAGTTGCAGAATCGGTTCACTCTAAGGTTTTAAGGAATTGGGGGCTCATTTTGCATAGCTACAGAGGGGTTTCTAAGGACCTTACAGTACCTCTCATGGTGCTTTCATGCATCCTTAGATATTCTTTTTTTGGATGCACCCAACACTAAGCAACTAATCCAAGAGCTCACCTAGCTTGATGGGCAATGGGGTATACTTTGAGCGATCCTTGTGCTCAAATTTTGGCCTTTGGAAAGCTTGCCACATGACCATCGATGGTGTAGGCTAGCTAATTCCTATAGTGCCAGAACCTGATGCCATTGGCTTAGTGTTGTTGGGTTTGGCTTCATCAACCACAGTTTTACTAGTTGCTATTGCCTTTCCCTTTTTCTTGCCCTTTTTCATATGTGCATTTTTATAGGCCACATAGGACAAGTCCTTACTAGATTCCACGACATCTTTTATGCTCTTCATTTGAGTAAAAGCTTGGATGAGAGAGAACAAGGCTAAGTAGTATAGTTTCAACTTGATAAAGTCATTTACTATGCCCTTAAAGATAGCCAGAAGGTGAGTTTCTACTATCAGCTCACAAATTTCATTGAGGGAAGCACTACAACATTATATAAATTTTTGTATTGGCTCTAGTGCCCTTTGCTTAATGTTCATTAATTGGTCTAGTGTGGTCTTTGGCTTCAAGTTATACTTGAAGTGAGTTACAAAGTGGTTGAGTAGTTTCTCCAAAGTTGATATGGAAGCTCTAGGGAGCACATGGTACCAATCAAGATCTTTGCTAGTCAGAAACATGGCAAAGATGTAGATAATTACATGTGGTCATGCTTGCAAAGGTAGGCATTCATAATAGAAAGTCACAAGGTGGGCATTGGGGTCTCCCTTTCTATTGTATTTTGTGAATTGAGGGATTTGGAGCCCATGAGGTAGAGTTAGTGACGGGACTACAAGATTGATAGGGTCATCTTGATAGAATTCTATCACATGGACTATGTCTAAGTTGGCTACTTCAAGCTACCTAACCTCCTCCATGAGAGTTTTCATAAGTTAGAATGCTTGGTTCAAACTTGGGGATGACATAGTGGGTTGCACTAGCTGCACTACTTGTGGTGCTATCTGAGCAGCCCACAATCCTATTGTGGGTTGTGCCACCACATGGAATTCTTGTTGAGTTTTTTGTTGTTGTGTGTATTAGAGAATGTGTGATAGCTATTCCATAGGCACAGAAGTCATAGACCACCATGCGATTGTAGCTTAAGTTGTTGTTGGAGGTGCTATTGAGATAGCCAAGATGAAGGACACCTAACTTGTTTATGATTGAGATATAGGCATTGCATGCATGTATGGTTGAGTTAACATCATGGATGCAAGTAGGGAAGGCTGAAAAAACTAAGAGGAGCTGACAAAGGGGAAAGTGGTAGAAGGTCCTGCACTTTCTTGTGCATGTAGTACCTAGTGGCTGGTTATCGCAAGTGTGGACTTTAGTGGTGAAAGTGACATTGCTACCCCAAAAAAGGCAAATGACTATGACTAGTGTGGCATAAAAGTGGAGGTGGGCTATTGGATAAGGGTGTAAAATTGAACACCATCATCTAAATAAGACTCAAACTCTTCTTGCCCATCTTGCAGGGGCTCATCATAGTTTGATGTGGCATCTTGCTCTTTTGACCCACTTACCCTAATGAGTTGGTCTAATAGCCACCTCAAGGTGTCGATGAGTGGGATGAACACATTAGGGGTAGGAATAAACTCCTTTCTATTTTGGTGAATGATTTCAAAGTTGCGCTTTACTTCTATTTCTTAGTAGTCTAGGGACAGGCCTACTTGAAGCTTTGTACAAAGAAAGTTGTACCTTTCTTAGTAACCACTGTTGTGGTGGTACAAGACTGAGTGGTTGTTCAATGTTTGCCACTTGTTGAATGAGATGAGTTACCTCCATGCTCAAGGTAGAGGTTGAAGTGTTCACAGGATTCATGTTGCTATGTAGAAAAATGTAAGAAAAGAAGGTGTTGATAGAAAATGTTCAAATGTAGAAAGCATTGAAAAAATGGCCAAGTAAGCAAACTATGAAAATAGGCCAAAAAATGACCAACTTTGGAAATTCTATCAAAACATGACTAACTCAGGTATTATGCTTTGAGGGATTGTTACACTCTAAGGGGTTGTTATGCTCTCTAAAGCACTTAGAGCTTGACACGATGGACATAGTTGGGCTTTTCATCCTATGGGATTCTAGGGGAACCAACAACTGGGAACAATCTACACCAACCAAAATGTAGATAACTCCTACGATGGCATATAATCTAACTACTATCATGGTAGGTCCATAGGGGTGTTATGTCTATGCTAGCTTATCACTAGTAATGAAGGTGTAGAAAGCACATGGGACTATCCTTGAATAAAAAAGGAATGAGAGGCCCTCCTTCTAGTGCCAAAAAACTATGACATCCAAAAAAATTAGCAGCTAGAACACTGAGAGGTTGGTAGCTGTATAGCCTAACCTCAAATCTATGCAAGGGCCATGATGGAAAACAAAAATGAGGTGCCCTGAATGGTCTAGTCGATTAGATAGGGTCATACGTGGTGTTAAGATGACTGTATGTAAGAAGGGTTTATATTACATTACACACAGACACTAGGATTGGCTAAGCTAGAGTGTAACATGGTGTCCTGACCTTAAAATAGCAATTTGAACAAGAAAATATGTATCAAATAGTAGAAAAATGCAAGATTTATGATTAATATCAAAGAAAAATGCTTGGAAAAGAAATGGAACATAGCGTAAGAACAATGAAATGCACTGTCCCAAAAATGGGGAGTGTACCTTTTGCTAGATGAGATGTGAGAATGGTATGCAGCATTAGGTAGGCATAGTGGTAGCATAGTAGTGTAGTCTTAGTCTCTGGGATGCTCGAGACATTGAGCTAATGGCTGCAGTGAAGACTAAACCTATTGGGTTGGTTGTTACCATGTTCTATGGGTGCAATGCAATGGTGGACTACATTTTGGGAGACACTAAGGTGTGAAGTTCAAATACTCAAGTGTGAGAGTGTCAGGGATGCTTGAATAGCTAGAATGCCTAGTGATCTTTTGATTTGCCCACCACTAGAGTGATAAACATCAGGGTATTTATAGGGCTAGGTTTAGTATGAAATGTGGATCAAGCACCATGTGGCATTGGTGCCATGTGACATGAGTGTAGATGGGGTTATGCTAACATGTTATGCTCTCATGAGAGTGGAAATGTGTTATGATCTAAAGAATAGCAACAGGTCCCTAGAGACTATTGAACTATGACTACACTACTCGGACAACATGTGCCATGGTTTGAAAGACTGCAATGTACCTACAAAGAGTGCAAAATAGTACAACTTGGAGGCTATGCTCTAGGACTATGCCTTCCCCTCTTTTGAGTAGGGTTAAGAATAGAAACAATTTTGGGGACCAATGGGGGTGCAAAAAAGATACAAATTGATGATCTTATTTGTCAGAGGAATGTTGGAGTTGAGATGAAGGTCAATGCTAAGTTCTGGAGGCTTTTAGAGGTTGTCAAAGGTTTTTCTCTAGTGTCAAGCTGGCTACACTCTAGAGCATAACATAACACTTAGTGCAAATTTGCAAAATTTTATTTTTCACACTAGTTACGTTGGCTACACTGGGGAGTGTAGCAAGGACACTTAGCCAAATTTTGATGAAGTCTATAGTCTTCCTTCATGGTACGATAGCTACACTCTATGGTTTAGTAGAAGAGGTAGCCTCAAAAGTTAGAAAATGTGCCAAATATGTCTTCCATGTCAAGCTAGCTTAACAGATTCATGTCCAACACTTAGGTAAAACTAGGCACTAAAACCTATGTCATGCTTGCTACATTGTGGAGCATAATAGAGTGTAGCATCCCAAGAGATAGAAAATTTGTTGAACTATTTTTTCCATCCTAAGAAATTTTGACAACCTTGAGCTTTGTACTTGGGCAAATTGGCTATTGGAACATGTGTCACACTGAATACTTTAGGAATTGTAGCAAGTGTGACAACCTAAGAGATAGAAAATTTACCAAACTATTTTGTCCATCCTAAGTGACCCTTGATCACTTCTAGCTTGACACTTGGGCAAACTAGCATGGAAGTGTGTGCTATGATAGCTACACTAGGGAGCATAGCAGCTAGACTGAGGGCATAGTAGGACACTTAGAAAAATTTTCATGGGACTGCTACTGACACTTAGAAAATCCTTGCAAAATAGGCCTCAATGTGTGCTACGTTGGCTATGCTAGAGAGTGTAACGCCACACTTAGAAAAAATTTTCCATGTTTTGATACTTAGAAAAATTTGTTGCAAAGAAGAAGAAGCCAAAAATTGGTGGTGTTTCAATTTCAATCTAAAATTATGGAACTTCATGGATAGCAGATTTCAAGTTATCCTAAAAATTGCTAAAGAGTCCAAAGAACAGGGTAGTGATCGTGAGCCTAGGAGACATAAGGAAGTTACACTTGCCTATCAAAAAGATAAGGGCAAGATTGCTACAATAGAAGAAGTTATGGAAAGAAAATACAATGATGATGATAGATGTGAAATTTTCCAGTATGTACATCCTAAAGGATGTTGCCCCAGAATGTCACATTTATAGGATTCTAGGGTGTATGCTTTAAATCCATGATTAACACAAAGGAAAAAATCCAAAAGATTACCTTATCCTCAAGGTAATTTTAGGCAGTTCCACCAACTATAATAATATTATCCAAGTGGAGCTTCATCACAACCATATGAGTAGTATCAACTATTGCAACAACCATAATCATGGGTGTTGGCACCACCAAGGCAGCAATACCCTTACCGATAGCTTGATCCATATGGTTACTACATTTAATAACCATTGTCTCCATGTGACTCCTCTAGTCACATCTCTACTCTCTAGCCTTACTACCATCCTTCTGATTATTATTGAACTCATTCTCCACATGAAAGAAGCAATACCACCTCTTATCCTTATCCTTCTCCTGTCCTTGCACATGGTCCTCCTCTAGTTACATAGTTACCACCTATTCTACCTATGTAGGGTGAATTACCAGCTCAACTACAACAATGCAATGATACTAGGACCATTAATCTATAATCAGATCATCAACCAAGTGGATCATATACTTGATCAAAGAAAAGACCTTTCTTTCAACCCCACAATCCTCCTAATCCCTTGATTACATTCACAATTGATAACCTTGTCCCTATATCTTCCTCTGCATCAAAAACCTTTGAGTCCCCTTCAAACCAAAATATGCCTAGGATCCATACCATCATTCTTAATCATACTATATATAATTGGATCTATGCTAAAAACCTTTCTAGGAAATTAGCTAATCCTAGAAGTTCCTTAATTTATTTGGAGATTGGTAGGAATGAACCATGCAAGGCTATTCTCAATTCAAGTTTTGGTGTCAATTTAATTTCTCATGAGATGTACATTGCATGGAACCTACCTCCTCTTAAGAAGAACAACATAATATTAGAATTGGTAGACTAGTCCATCATTGTTCCATTAGGACTGGTAAAAGACATTGTGATCACTGTCTATGGGTGGTCTTATCCTGCTGATTTCCTAGTGATCAAAGTGGAGAACTCCAAAGGGGATTTTCCAATTACCATGGGAAGGGCATGGCTTAGCACTGTTAATGCAAGAATGGACATCAAAGATCTTTCCCTAGAGATATCTAAAGGAAATGCATTTAAAAATATCGAGAATAAGAGAGTTCCATGCATTATGTATAGTGATACAGGTTGCAATTGTGCGCAAAAACTTTAGGTTGTAAAAACAAGCATCTATATCTACATGCAAGTAATGTGCACTAGAAGTAGAAACTCAAAGGTATTTATATGTAGTAGCCACAAAATAGGAGGGTACCTAGTGGCTGACCACTAATTCTGAAAGCAGCACACTTTGCATGAAATTGACTAAGAGCCTAACATGCACATATGTCATAAACATGGATGAAGTAGAGTAAGTTTATCACCAACTCTTTGATGATACAAATGATGATACTCATTTTGGAGAGTTAGAAATTCCTAAAAAGTTTAAGCAAGAGCCCCTTGAACTAAAAATGCTACTTGCTAGAATGCAATATGTGTTTTTAAAAAATGGGAAGCTAGTCATATTCAATGCAAATCTTGCTCTAGAGTAGAAAAAGAAGTTGTTGAAGGTAGTTAAAAAATGATCACTAGCTTTTGCTTGGTCATATTATGAACTCATAGGGATTGATCCTAGGATATTCCAACATTTCTTCTACATTGATCTGGCCATGAAGCTAAAAAGATAGCCATAAAGATGATTGAATCCCAAACTAAAGTAGATCGTCAAGGAGGAAATCAAGCAACCCCTCAAGGCAGGGTTCATTTATTCCATTGCACATAGTGAGTGGGTTAGTCCACTTGTAATTATGCCAAAGAAAGGATGCAAGTCATGGGTCTACATTGATTTTTAGCTACTGAATATGGCAACATTCAAAGACCATTTTCCATCACCATTTGTTGATTAGGTGCTTGATACAATATCTAGGCATTGCTACTACAATTTTCTCGATGGTTATAGTGGTTATAACCAAATTCAATTTGCACTAGAGGATCAAATAAAGAAAACATTCATGAGTCTCTAGGGGGCTTTTGCATATTGCAAAATGCTATTTAGTCTATGCGATGTTCCTACTACATTCCAACACCTTGTTTTGAGCATTTTTCAATAGTATATTGGTAGTGGTGTGGAAGTCTTCATGGATGACTTCTCCACTTATGGAGCTACATTTGAGTAAGCCCTAAACCACCTTGAGCAAGTGCTAAAATGATGTGTTAAAACCAACTTATGGATCAATTAGAAAAAAAGTCACTTAATGGTCTACGAAGGCATTGTATTAGAGCACAGAATATCACAAGTAGGAATTGAGGTAGACCCTAAGAAAATAAGGGTTATCCAAGGAATAACCTGCCAACTAGAAACTATCAAAGATGCTCAATCATTCTTGGAAAATACTGGCTACCACTAGTGATTCATAGAGAATTTCTCTAAGATTGGAAAACCATTGGTTGAGCTAACAAAGAAAGATGCTCCCTATGTCTAGACTATAGAATGAAAGAGAAACTTGTAGAAACTCTAATCCTATAAGCACCTCATTGGTCCAAACTATTTTATATCATGACAGATGCATCAAATTATGTCATGGGAACTATTCTTGCATAAATGGATGACAAGAAATGTCCATACTACATCCATTATGCTAGCCATAGCATTGTGTGTGCACAGCTAAACTACACCACTACAGAAAAAAATTGATGGTAGTAGTATTTGCTCAAGAGAAGTTTAAGAATTATGTGCTTGGATACAAGGTATTTGTGCAGATAGCCATAGTGTCATCTGCTTCTTAATGAACAAGACAACAATGAGCCTTCATGTCATACGATGGTTGGTTATCTTGCAGGAATTCAATCTTACAATGGTAGATCAAAAGGGCACTGAGAATGTGATCACTGATCACTTGTCTTAGTTGTCATGGGATGACAAAGAGGAAGAAAATCCACTATCTGATATGTTTTCTAATGAACTCCTCTTTGGTATAGCTATAATTAAACAATTGCCTAATGAGCCTAAATGATATGATGGCATTCTCACCTATCTTCTCACCCAAGATACGCCACAAGGGTTGGACCACTAGAAGAAACAATAGTTTTTTCATCAAGTAAAATACTTCATGAAGATTAACGGAAACCTTTACAAGTTGTGTACTAATGCCCTAGTTCATTAGTGTGTCCCTGACACTAATCAATTGCACATTCTCCAAGATGCTCATGAAGGTCCTTATGGAGGACACTATGCTAGGAGATGCATGACCATTAAAATCTTGATGGCAGGGTACTATTGGCAAACAATCTTCAGGGATACTTGTCATTACATCTACTCTTATGAATGATGTCAATGAAATTGTGGAATGACTGCTCAAATGGAGGAACCTCAATAATGGATTCAACCNCGTGGAATGACTGCTCAAATGGAGGAACCTCAATAATGGATTCAACCAGTAGAACCTTTCGACATTTGGGGCATTGATTTCATGGATTCCATCACATCCATGTCAAATGAAAAGGCATATATCATAGTAATTTTTGACTACTATACAAAATAAGTAGAAGCAGTAACTATCATTAACTGTACATCTTCTACTGCTACTTGGTTTGTACAAAAAAATGTTGTAAATAGGTTTGGTATGCCATGTGCATTAATTTTTGATAATGGAACTTACTTTATAGAAACTACTTTTTGAAAGCTCATGAAATGCTTGGGGGTTGAACATAAACTCATAACACCTTACCACCCCCAAGCCAATGGTCAAGTTGAGGTTATCAATAGGGAAATCACAAGGATTCTTACAAGAACTATTAGCAAGTATAGGAAAGACTAGAGAAAAAAACTCAATGATGGCCTGTGGGCCTACTACTCAACATGGAAACTTCCTATAGGCTATTCTCCCTATGAGCTTGTGTACAGAAAATTACCAACACTTCTTATTCAATCTAAGCTGCATACACTTTTACCAACCTGTGACCTAGATCTTGACTTGAGTTTAGCACAAAAAGAAATATTAATGAATCTCAACCTACTAGAAAAAAACTAATTAGTGGCCCTATCATCTAATGAGTTGCATAAGGCCTATAACAAAAACATCATGACCTTAAAATCATAAAAGTTAAATTTCAATTTGGAGATAAGGTTCTCTACTGAAACCCCACACACATACCTCAACGAACTAATTTTCAAATGTTGTGGGAAGGACTTTACATCATTTACAAGACTTTTTCTTCTAGCTCCATGATGATCTACAAGCCTGAGAACCCAAACAAGGAATAACTAGTCAACATCCAACAAATCAAATCTTTTCATGAGTATAAGTCAGATAATACAAAAAACGTCTCATCGGATGGACAACCACACTCCATATTTTGGATATCCTCCTTTTAACTTAGTCATGGGGGAGATGGCCACCCATGCTAACCATATAAGTAGCTCCTTAGCTTTTCAACTTTTTATATACATTTTTTGTTTTACAATTTTTTTTATACATTCTTTGTTTTACATCTTTTTTTTTATGTTATTAATCTTTTCTAATTGTTGTTTTATACCATCATTAATAAATTTCCTATTTCTTGAATATTTTTTACATTCTTTAATATTTTCTTTTATTTTATTTTGGTGTGATTTTCTAACTTTTTGTTAATAAGTGCTAGGTACATTGGTAATGCATTGCTTGATGGTGGTATGTACTATTTTTGTTATTTGATTGTTGGTGTTTGCTTTTTGGCTTTGAATTTCATTACAAATAATTAGGACATTGTTTCTTTTTCATGTAATAGGCATTGAGTCCACAACATCCACCCATCCATAAACTCTATGGTTTTCCTTATTTTGGAAACCTGTAATCTCTTTTCATTAATAAAAATTTAACAAATTTGTGACTTTGATAGTTTCTAGAATTGGAAAGGATTCAAAGGTTTCAACAGGGTGTGGCCTCAAGGGGATTCAATATTCTTTGTACCTTTCTATTTACCTAGGTGCATGTGTGTTTTCATGAATTTCTTACCATTTTGTGTTGACCAATAAAAGGAAGTTCAATAAGTCTTTGCATGGTATGGTTCTCATAAAAAAAAGTGATGAGAATTCAAAGCACACCCCTTAGACAAAATAAATGGGATACAAACACTAGTAATGGGACTAATCCCCTTTAACTAAGGCCCTTTCTCACTTCCTACTTTTCGTTTCTTCTCTAATAAGGAATGGTGGTTGTTCTGTGGGAGCACTCTTGTGTCTCAAGGGATGAATTGGCCTTAGAATGTCAATGTGAAGTCACTAAACATGGTTGATTTTGATCTAGACTAAGGATAGATCCTATTAAGTCATTTAACCACAGAATTCACAAGGGACTTCATGTAACTTAATCAAGAACTCCATTCCNAGATCCTATTAAGTCATTTAACCATAGAATTCACAAGGGACTTCATGTGACCNTTATCCTTAGATACTTTACAATTAAATTCTTTTTGTTTACCCCATCAATGACATCCAATTGTGCATATCTTCACAACATTTTTTAGTGAACTTTTCTTTTTATTATTGTGAATTATTACACTCTCTTTAAATATTTTCTTCTATTGAACTTTTTCAAATGTAATGGATTTCTTATCTATTTTACCCTATTTGTCAGCTATTCCACTAACACTCCTAAAGGAATCAATCTACCATAATCACAACCTCGTCGAGTGTAACTACCAATGAGACAAGGTACTTAATAGTTATGTTTACACATTACATACTAATCCATGATTCTATTATGATTGGAATAAGAATCATGGACTAGAGGTGGGACTATCTTCACCAAGGATGATGCGAAAATACCACACAATGAGGACCATTCATGATTGTTGGATTTTCTCTCTCATTCTTCTACTATCATGAGGCATTGGATGTTAGTGTTATCCAAGGTGTTCACTTCCCTTATCATGAACATCCAATTTTGTAAAAAGTTGTAACTCCATACACTTAGGCACTTAGAGTTTGTTTGTTACTCCATCTAGTCAGTTTGTATGTCAATCAATAATTCCATACCTACCCAGTATTTTGTAAAGAACTTGTTCCTCGTCTTCTTCACTTGAGGACAAGTTTTCATTCAATTGTGGGGGTATGATGAAGTCCTTCTGTTCATCTACTCTAATGTTAGGTAACCAACATCAGAGCCCAAATGTGACATCGGGTATCTAATGTTAGGGGGTATACACTAGCCTATAAATATCATGCCTAGGCTATTGATTGGCATTAGTTTTTGATTAGTTTCTTTGCAATTTTTAGTTAGAGTAGCAAAGCTCTTGTAGTTCATTTTCCCCTAAGTTAGAGTATTTTTAGTGCCCGAATAAGAAGTCTAAGTGTGTACAGTTATTTGTTCAAACATTGATGTACCTAAGCACAACAGTGTGATAGGAATAAAAATGAACTCTGTTGATAATCCTTGTAGCACTAAGAATAGATTAAAGTTTCTTTTAATGCACTTTACTTTACTACATTTCAATTGAGAAATTACTTTCTAGCAATTAATGAACACAAGTACAATCACTTCAAGCATACATATAATACTTGGTGGCCCAACAATGCTTAACATTTGGTAGCCCAGCAGCACTATATGTGTTCAGGATGTGTCTAGGAAAGTGAGTGGTTACTTGTGTTAGGCTAGCTAGGAAGTAGAAGAATTACATCTTAAATTACTTTACCTTTCATTCTTATTGTAGGTAATCAAATTTATAATACATAAAATAAGAAAAATCATGTACCTCAATTACACTTAAACCATACCCTTGAGCCTCACAAGTGTATTTAGAAAGACAGCGAACATTCTCAACACCCATTTCACTTCCTAGAAGAGCTAATGTACTAGAAAACTATAGGCCCATAGAATTTGACTGGATCAGGCATAAATGCCTTAGTGATTTGTATGGTTGGGTATAGTGGGTACCTCACCACTCATCACATTCCATTAACAAGAGGTTCTTACCATGGCCATAATGATATTTTTTCCATCATCAAACTAAGAATAAACTTGTAATCATTATGCCTAGACTGAAAAGTGAAGAACCAAGTGCAAATGTTAAGGATGTGACATCAAGGAGATTCATAGATTTTCTTGGATTACTATTATAAGTTCTATTGTGTTACTTAGGTTGTATTATATCCTTGTAGATTTAATGAAAAATGGGAGTATGAGTAAAATAAGTATTGTCTTACCATGTCTCTAACATAGCTAAAAATAAAGCTAATGCATAGAATAAATCTCTAAGGGTTCCACTAGAAAGACATGTTACCCATGCCTAAAGGTAGGTAGCTTCTTAGGAATTGAAAAAAATAAAATGTGCATAACTCCTCCCTTGGACAATACGTCAAGTGGTAATACTCCTTGCAATAGTAGTAGTCTTATGGTTGTACCTCCACAAGATGATATAATGCGATGTCACTAGAATTTGGTTTGGACTTGGTTTGAATTTTGGATGAAAGGGCTAATGATTATTTTAACCACTAATAAAACATAGGAATTCGTTATGCCTATGGTAAGACACCTCATGTCCTAATTTCTACAATCCTTTTTAAGACCATCTTATCTTACTATATGAATAATTGTAACTTGTGGTTTTGTGTAGCATAGTGACATTTTTCCCAAATGGTGGTACTAACATGTGTGCTTTTGCTAAATAGATATATGTTACATTCAACTCCTTAAGTGCCTAAGGATACTTTTAGGTGTGGTTATACAAGGGCACTAAGGGTTGAAGCCTACTTTGGGAAGCATCCACTTGTATAACTATTGTATCTTATACTTGGCAAGAAATTCCACATCATCTTAAGCATTCCAAAAATAATAATAAATGTCCACAAATCTTCCTTTATTATTCTATATATCTATCCATACAACATGAATTCATTACCCATCTTATCCATTTTATGAACACTTAATGAACTTTCATGTTATGAGATTTCTTTTTTATGCACTTTGTATGAAAAATTCTCGAAAAATATAAATTACTCATAGTCGAAGACCCTCTAAACATGTTTCATATCCTCAAATTATTCCAAATTACTCATTTTTGTTCATGAGAATTCAACAAAAAATCTACAAATTTCACTTTCAATCTTCCATATCGGAGCCCCTATGATATCATATTTTTAATATCTTAGTGCATAAAAAGTATAAATATTGTAGGGACTTAGCAAAAATTTTCATTTGTAGCTTTTGAAGAGAGGAGATTTTTTGTCATTTTTTTTCAAACTAAGTGCTTTGACTTCCTAGCTTCAAACCCTCATAACTTCACACTTGTAGCTCTAATTTCCATAATTCTTGAACCTTGTTACTCATAGAGCTCTCAACTTAGTTTTGGGGTTGTGCTTAGCATGATACTACAAAAATCATAGTCAGAATTTTCTAACACCCAAAAGATACTATAAGGGTAAGTATGAAAGGAAAAATGAAAATTTTTAATACAAATCAAGCTAGAAATACTTAAATAATCCTCTTAATAAACTATACAAACTATTATTAGCCATAAACAAGAGCAAAATATGTAACTATGAAGGGGTATAAGGAAATTGACACCTATGGGATTACTTTTTGAAAATTTTTCTAACTCTGCAATCATAATAAGCTAAGAATTTGATCTAATTAAAGGCATGAGAAAGGAAAGGAGTTATAAAAATTGAAAAAGACAATTTAATAATTCTTAAATCCTTGATGATTGTAGATGGCCTCAAAGAAAGGAGTAATAGGAGGATCTTCATAGAAAGCAAGAAAAAGACCTAGAGGCCATGGAAGAGGCTGAATAGAAGAACAAGATCCACAAGCAAAAAATGTAGAGCAAGAGGCTCACTCTTTTAGCATTTATTAAGAAACTCTTGCAATAGGACATTCAGCCCAGGGAAAGGCAGAAGAACCACAAGCACAAGGATAACATATCACGCTATCACCGAATTACCTCCAAGCTATCTAGCTGAAATCAATCTTAACTATGGTGATCATGGAGCTAAACTTTGGCTTGTTCGTAGAATTTGTTCCACAAGCAGTGATGATGCAACTCCAAGCATTACCATTATGACCCACATTTTCAAATAATGGAGAATGGTATTTGGGGGAGACTTATCAATTTTGGCATAGCAAAGGAAAAGATGCCATAGTTAATGTTGAGGGATTCTTAGTTTCTTATTTAGTTAAGGAGATAGTTAAAGTCTTGAATGTGTCCAATGAAGTAGCAAGAGTTGTACATATATCCACTAGATTAGATACAAACACTAGAAAATTGTAGTTGTAAAGGGCATATGGTAAATAGACAAGAAGCATAATGAGTTAACACTTGAAGAGAGAATTTATTTCAAAATTGGCACTTGTGATGATCAAAAATGTTGGTAGCTGGAACACCAAGGTTCACAAGTGGACAACCTAACCCTGAATCTACACAAGGTCCTGCTAGAGGCAGAGACATGGTGCCTTGAATGGTCTAGCTAATTGAATAGGGACTTACCAAATGTAATGGGGATTTAGCATGATTAGCTACAATGCTAATGCAAAATAGTGCAAAGTGTTCAAGTGATATCAATGGTGTCAGTGGGGTCAAGCATAGTCAAGGTTTTCAGCAAAAATGAGGGTGTCAACTTATAGAGACTATTGTCCAAGTGTAGTTTTAGGCACAACTAGGTGAAAAAATAATAAAAAATGCAAGTAAAGTGCAAAAAATGCAAATAAAGAGAAAGAGAAATGGAACACCACTGCAAATCGGATTGGGTGTAGTTAACATCAAAAGGGGTTAGAAGGTATACAATGTACAACAAGCATAGTGGATAGTGTAGTCACAATCTCAAGGATGTTTGGCTATGAAGACTAGCATTTTGTCGAGGTATCTACATCTACCGAGTTGTCCACCTTGTTGTACCATTGTCTATGGTGTTTTGGTGGTTAGCAGTGGTCTACAACTTCACCTCTTTATGGTTGGCCAAAATGCCCTTTGGTTTGCTAGCTTTGAAATTTGCCAAGCTAGATTTTTGCTAATCCTAAAAGTGTTGAGGGCGCAAGTATTTATAGGTTTAGGGTTAGCATCAATTTGTGGATGACTACCACATGGTGGAGGAAATGGTTGGAACTATGCTCTCACCCAACTATTCTCTCCATTGGGCTAGCAGTGTTGTGCTTTGTCGTGATCTATCAGACTTTTCAAGACTATGAGACTATGACTACACTGCTAACTACATGTTCATGTGTTAAAAGGACTATGAGGTACCTAGAAAAATGAAACTTGGAGACTATGCTCTCCATGCTCTCGTGTGGGGTGGAATGTAGTTACATTTTTGGGGTCAAGAAGGAAACACAACAAGAAGTAGTTTTCTAACTACGCTTGTTGAAGATGATTTGGATTTGAGTTGAGTGATGTTGCTACATTGTGGAGGCCATTGGAGATTTTTCTAGCTGACTATGCTTAACTATGCTCTAGATTGAAGGAGAGCATAGTCCCACACTTAGAAAAGTTTTTTAAAAAATGGCCATGTGTTGACTACACTCTCCACTTGAGGCTAACTATGCTTCATGAGAGGTTGACTATGCTCCCAACAGGGGTTGAGCATAGTCTCAACACTTAGTGAAATTAGCAAAAACTAGCCTTCATGCTAACTACACTCTCCACGGGAGGTTGACTATGATCTAGGGAAGTGGAAAGCATATTCCCAGTGCTTAAAAAAATTTGCAGCAATTGGCTTTGTGCTGACACTTAGAGAATATTGCAAAATTGGCTTTTGTGTTACCTATGCTCTCCACAAGAGGTTGACTATGCTTTAGGGTAGTGGAGAGCATAATCCCAACACTTAGAAAAAATCGTAGTTGAGATGTTGTAGTCAAAATTTGATGGTGTTTCATTGGTTCCTCTTTGTTGACATCTAAAGGAGTGGCCTAAGGTATGTTGACAAGGAACAGAGAAACACCATAGTAGATTTGGCACCAACATCGCTCTTCAGTACTTGATTAGATTTCATTGCACCATGCTCAAGAGTGTTGTGAATAGTGGTATGCTAAATGACAAGTGAGAAGTTGGACTAAAAGGTGTAGGTGATGAATTAAGGATAAAAGAGAAAGTAAGGTGTAACTAGGATGTTGTGATGCAAGGGCATCATGCTTGATGGTGAACATGCACTATAGTGGCTTGCCCTTGAAAACATAGACCTCTTGTCAGAGTGCTCGTGAGAGAGTCGATGTGGATTCAGGGTTGAACCAGTTGCAAAACTGCAATGCTATTGGGTTGCTTGGGGACATGATCTTTCCCTTTTACTCTTTTTTTTTCTTTTTTCTTTTTATTTTTAGACTTTACTCTAGGGCGAAATTGCATTGGACTCTGCACATTGCTAAATGCTTGTTGTGAGGTGCTTTCCATCAAGTCGGTTGCATGTCACTGGATGGGCTTTGCTTTGGTGTTTGAAAAACCACATCACCTTTGTACAATAGGTGTTTCCTCCATGGGATGACTTATGTTATATCTGCCTAGGCTTTGACTAGTCAACAAAGGCTTCCTACAGGATGACTTATGTTATGTCCACCTTGGGTTCTACTATTTGACTTGAAGAGGGTGACATGTGGTCATAGCATGTGAGTGTAAAAAAGGTTTTCAATTTGTGCTATGTGGGGAATAAAAGTGTAGCAGAATATAGGAACAGATGTGAGTAGGCTATCAGGAGATGATAGGGATATGCACTCTTTAGAGGTTTAGCTAGTCCAATCATGCACATCGAAATGATATGGCAACTTGCTGCTACAATGAGATGTGCCTTTGCATGACCACATGGGGCTTCATCCTACAAACATAACTCCAAGAAGATAAGAAAACCACACAAGAAATTAATGCAAATGGATTGTAGAGGCCAGAATACAAAAGGCTACATTAGCTACACAAGTTGCGTAGATTGCAAGTGCTTGGTTCTAGAACTGTAATGTGCTTGCTCACTTGGTGTAGGAGGACAAGGGTTATGCTTGCTCACTTGTAGAAGGATGAAAAAAATGATTAATGACTAACCACAAAAATAATTTTAGGTCCTATTAGACCATGGTTTTGCTAATTTAAGCTCTTAGTAGAGTGTTGGACCTAGTTTAAGGTCATGGCAAACTGTGTTGCGCTAGTTTATAATCCTAGCAAACTACTTTGTGCTAGTTTAACGTCATAGCAAACGTCAAAAACAAATTATAGAGGTTTTTTGTTATAACTTTATAACACTATGTGTAATGGATAGTCATATCATATGAAACAAACACATGTAACTCATCTTCAAGGACTCTTGATATGCATAACCTACAAATACACTCTTCTTGGGGGAGTTGAATCCATCTTACACTTTCAATTCTAAGATGATGAGAACTTAAGTGAAGTTTGCTAATAGCATTCTAATAGTTGATGGGAATAGTAGCTAAGAGATATTAAGCTTTTACATCTAGTTTATTAGATCTAATGTGGTGTAAATAAAATTGCCTCTTCCATTCCACATTAGTGCACATCTATGTTAAAACCTTCTACTTGACTAGTTGGCAAATATGCTTAGGATTTTTTCTACATTTCCTCCCAAGAGATAGTCCATTTTCTCAACCATTACATCTCTTGAAAATATTGATCACAGTCTCACAAATTCTCAAAAATTGCTTTAGAGAATTTTTCTTGCATTGAGATATGCAAACTATGAGTGTATGTAATGAATTGACATAAGGATTTTTCATTTAAAGGTAATAAATTACATTCACATAATAGCATTGAGTAAGGTGTTTGCATCTTTACCTTTAACTCATTAAGGAGAAAATTTTTTTGCACTCTTTTAATATTTTTCCAAATTTTAGCATTAAGTCTAAGTGTCCAAACAACACATCCACACAAGATGGTAAGATAGATGATAATTTGAAAATGTTGCCTTTTGACCTTCCAAGCCAAAAATTCTAAATCCTTGAATTTTTTTGAAAGCATATAGAACCTTAAAATATTCTATGATTTTTCTCTTTGATGCACTTTGTCCACATGTAATTTTTATAAAAAAAACTTAAGATTCACTAAAAAACATTAGATCCAATGAAAAACATCAAATTTTCTTATTATTTTATTATAATGATAATAATAATTATTTATTTATTATGACAAAGTCCTAAAATCTTGTAGTTAAAAATAATTATTCCCTTGTTATGCCACTTGAAAGACAGGTGACCCATGCTTGAAGTTACTCCTTTGATGGAATTACCATTGATTATGAGACTAGAAAGACGTAATCCATGCTTGAAGATGCTCCTCTAAATAATGACTAAGATAAATCACATGAACATAAATGATTAATTAATTATTCTAATAACTATAATAAATTTTTTCTAATCTTTTTCTTATTGAGTGGTATTCTTTTCAATATGGTAGTTGATTGATCTCAAGGTAGTAGGGCTAAGATGACATAATGCAATGTCACTATAATAGGTATGGACTTGGATCCAAATCCTAATGAATAGATATGTTGATCATTTTAATCATGCTCTAAACATGAAATCCATTTTGACCATGATAAGGTACTTTATGTTTCCCCTTTTACAATTCCTTCTAACTTCATTCCATCTTATTATTATGTACAGTTATTAATTTAATCATTTGGTTAACATACTACTATAGAATTCTAGCTATGACATTTGTGTGTGTATTAGAATAAGAATATGATCCACATTCAATTTTCTAAGTGCCCATGAACATCTAGTCATATGGTTATACAAGGGCATTTTAAGTAAGAGCTTGCTTTGGAAAAGACCCATGTGTAATTATTAGTGATTTCATTGGTGGATCAACTCCACACTTTCTTAAACATCGTTAAAAAACTATTCTATCATTGTGCTTAATTTTAGATCCATTTCTATTAATATTTCATTTAATTTTATGCTTGAAATATTTCAAAAAACATTGATTCCTAATAAATATGAGTAGGCTAACCCACTTACTATCTATAATGGGATAAATGAACCCCACCTTGATGAGTTGCTCAATTTTTTCTTTGATAATTTGCTTCAACTTTGGGTTCAACCACCTTTGTGGTTTTTGTTTTGGCTTCATAGTTGGGTCGATGTAGATGCGATGTTAGCATATCCTAGGATTAATCCCTATGAGTTCAGGATATGACCTAGCAAATGCTGCTAACCATATTTTAACCACCTTCAACAACATCTATTTTCATTCTGGAGAAACTCTTGCATTGATTATAACTAGCTTCTTATTTCTCAAAAATACATATTCCATCCTAGCCAGTAATGTTTTCAATTCAAGGGGCTCTTACTTAAATTTATCAAGAATTTCCAACTCTCCCCACTAGATATCATCATTTGTATCTTCAAAGATTTGGTGATGAACTTGGTCAAGTTCATCCATGCTCATGACATACTCACATGTCAAACTCTCAACTAGTTCTATGCAAAGTATGCTACTTCCTAAATCAGTAGTCAACCACTGGATGCCCTCCTATTTTATAGTTGCTGCATATAGAAACCTTTGAATTTTTTCTTCTATTGCATGTTGTTTGCATGCAGAGATAGATGCTTACTTTATAGCCCAAAGTTTCTACACATAATTACACTTACTATCATTGTATGCGATGCATGGAACTCTCTTCTTCTCAATCTTTACAAATAAATTTTCTTTAGAGATTTATAGGGAAAGATCTCTAATGCCCATTCTTGCATCGATGGTGCTCAACCATGCCCTTTCCATAATGATTTTGAAGTCCTCTTTGTAGTTCTCCACTCTGATTACCAGGAAGTTGATATGATAATTCCATCCATAGAGAGTGGTCACAATGTCTTCTACCAGTCTCAATGAAACATTGATGGACTAGTTTGCCAATTCTAGTTGTATGTTGATCTTCTTAAGAGAAGGCAAGTTCTAGGTAGTGTACATCTTATAAAAATTCATATTAACACTAGAACTTGGATAGAGAAGAGCTTTGCATGGTTCATTCCCAACACTCTACAAATAGATGAGAGGACTTCCAAGATTAGCTAATTTCCTGGGAAGGTTTCTTGTACATATCTAATCAGACATAGTATGAGTGAGCATTACAATATGGATCCTTGCTAGAGTTTAGTTTGAAAGAGACCAAAGAAATTTGATATGGAGGAAGAGGCAAGAGTAGGGTTGTTAATCGTAGGTGTAGGTTAGGGCTTAGGTGGACTATGGGGTCAAAAGAAAGGTCTTTTCTTTAATCAAGAATTTGACCCCTGCAATTGATGATTTGGTTGTAGATTAATGGCCCTCATAGCATTGCATTATTCTGGTTAAGCTAACAGTTCATCCTACATAGGAGGAGCAAGTGGTACCTATGCAACTAGAGGAGGAGTGTATGTAGGGATAGGAGGAGGGTAAGGATAGGTGGTGGCATGCATTCTTTAATGTGGAGAAGGGGTTTGACAGTAATTAGAAGGGTGGTAGTAAGGCTAAATATTAGAAATATGACTGGAAGGATCACATGGAGACATGGGCTACTGCACGTGGTAACCATATGGATCAGGCTACCAATAAGGGTATTATTACCTTGGCAATGCAAGCACCCATGATTGTGGCTATTTCCATTATTGGTATTGTTCATACGATTGTGATGGAGCTCCACTTGGATAATATGGTTGTTGCTGGTGGAATTTATTGAGATTACCTTAAGGATAAGGTAACCTTTTGGCTATTTTTTTTCATGTAAGTCATGGATGTAAGGCATACACCTTAGACTCCTAAAGATGTGACACAACTGGGCAACATCCCTTGGGATGTTCATACTGGTAAACATCACATCCATGATCATCATCTAATTCACTATCCATAACCTCTTCTGCTATAAAAATTTTTCCCTTACCTTTGTAATATGCATGTTCAGCTTCCTTGTGTCTCATGTGCTTATGGTCACTACCTTATTCTCTAGACCCTTCAGCAATTTTGAGGAGAGCTTGAAATTTTCTATCCATAGAGTCCCTTAACTAATCAACCTTGGCTATAGGTTTAAATTGGAATTGTTGAAGTGGCAAGGGTTTCTTATGCAAGCCCTCGTCAAATATGAATTCATCTTCACTATCGTAGAATTGAACCTCCCTCTTGCAGATGGAAGGATCATGATTATACTCTTCTGCACTTTCTTTTTTTCTTAGTTCACCCTCCTCTTTAGTGACCTACTCTATTAACCTTTTTTCTTGATGAATAGTTAATTCTAACAATCACCCTTAGGCATAGACACCAAGGGTTTCCCTCATTTCATTACGAAATCCGTCTACAATCTGGTGAAGTTGAGCCACTTGAGAATAACCATGGCCAGGGAATTTGTGCATCAAGGCATAGTATTGGCCAATGATAACATCTAAGGGTTTGTGTGTTCCCTATTTTTACCCTTGAATTTACTTACTTAAGTTGGACACCCTGGAGTACATTTGATACTTGTCATTGAATAACTCGAGCATGGTACTCCATCATCTAATAGATTTTGGTTCTAAGGACTAGTACGAGTTCTCTACTTCTTTGATGAGTGTCTTTGGAAAAAACTTCAATTTTTACCACTCGCTCTCTATGTTTTGTAAGGCACATGCATCTTGGAAAGCTTGAAGATAATTTTGTAGATCAGAGTTATATCCTCCTTCAAATCAAGGAATATTGTTCATGTTTAACCATTTGATTTGACTATCTTTTACATGCCTTGTTGAAATTTTATTTGCCTTTGTGATGTTAAGCATACTTTGGGTAGCAAATAGAGGCTCATCGAGGCCATGTTTATGATGCCTATGATGCCCTTTCCTATCCCTTCATTCATGGTGATGTGCCTCTCTTAAATGTCTATGTTCTTGATCTTGCTTGTCTCATGGTCCCCTTGATTATTATGGTCCTATTGGTCATTGCACTTATTTCGATCACATCCATCATGATCTCACCTTTTATAATCATGATCAAAGCTAGAAGAAAAAGAAGATGACAAAGGAAAAGAGGAAGGAGAATCAGCATCATCACAATTCCTACTACCACCTCTTCAATGATCGCAACCACAATCACAATCTTGCTTCTTGTCTGCATTCCTATCTTGACTTGTTTCTCTAGATCCTTCTTTGTGATTGAATCCCTTGTTATCAAAATCAAAGTTGTAAACTGTGGAGTGTAGATTTAGATTCTGACCTCCATTAGCAAGGTCAAAGAAAGGAGCGCCATTATATGAAAAACCACCAGAGAAGGGTTCTCCACTAGCTTGTTGGTACAACAAGAATGAAGGATCGTTAAGCCTTTTTCCCTTCAAAAGCCCATAGTTTTGTTTTGGCTGCCTATTTGATAGGTGTTGTGCTTCAATGGGGTGATTATCCCTAGTGTCAACATCTTCCACAATATATCCCTCATGGGATCTTGAAGACCACATCATGTAAGCATTTGATAGAGCATTACAGGAGTAGCACAATTGGGTAGCAACACAATGTTGCCCTTCATGGCATGCCATCACATCTGTTCATCCTAGTGTAGGATGAAGGTGAAGTTTGGCACATACTCATTAGGATGAGTATATATAATTCGATATAGTTAAGGCTTTGTCAGCTTAACTCTATTAGCCTTGGGTGTAGAAGCACTCTTGTGAGAAGAAGAAATTTTAGTTAGTGAATAAAAAATCACAGTGTGCTCTAAGAATTTTTTGTAGTAATTATGAAATAAGATATGACTCTTAGGTTCGTTCTAATGATTTAAATACTTTCACTATGCCCTAGATAGTGCACAAAACAACAAAAAGTTCCTTGGCAATGACATCAATGCTGAGTGATTAGGTACCCCTATGCCCAACCATACAAATTACTAAGGTGTTATGTGAAATTCAGTCAAATTCTATAAACCTATAGTTGTCTAATGCACTAGCTCCTCTAGGAAGTGAAATGGGCATTGAGAATGTTTGTTGCCTTCCCAATTACACTTGAGAGGTTCAAGAGTATGGTTTAAGTGTAATTGAAGTATATGATTTTTCTTACTTTATATTTTATGGATTTGGTCACCTACAACAAAAATGAAGAGTAGAGTAATTAAAAATCTAATTTTTCTATTATTTAGCTAGCCTAATGCAAGTAACTTTCCCACTTTCCTGAACACATATAGCACTATTGGGCTACCAAACGTTAACTGTTGTTGGCTTACCAAGTGCTATATGAATGCTTGAAGTGGTTATGTGTGTGTTCTTTAACTACTGGAAATAAATTTCTTAACTCAAATGCATTAAAATAAAAATCATGAAACTAAAATGTATTAAATAAAATATTAAGCTATTCTTAGTGCTGCAAGGATTGTCAAAAGTGTTCATTTTATTCCTATCACACTATTACATTAAGGTATATTAATGCTTGAACAAAGAACTGTACACACTTAGACTCCTTCTGTAGGCACTTAGAAAATATTCTAACTCTAAGGAAACGAAATGACAAGATCTTTGCTACTCTACTTAAAAACTAAATTGAAAACTACTAATGAAAAACTAGAGCCTAGGCTCGATATCTATAGATTGGGACATATACCCCAACATCGAATATGTGACATCAGACCAAGGCCCTAATGTCGCATACCTGACATCATGGCTCCAATGTCACATACTCGATGTCAGAGTATATAGTAAATTATGGTTCACCAACAATGAGGACTAGCAACAACTAATAGCCTAAACAATTTCGATGTGGCAAATGCATAGACAAATAGCAACAATGGTAGAAGTTGGGATTTTGGGCATGGATTTTGCAAGGCATGGTAGGTAATATTGACTGAAACATAAAATAAATATAAAAATGGAAAAGGTATATAACTACCTATATATTTGATTTACAAAGCACTGTTTTGTAGAAAGTAAGTTATCATTTACAATTTATGATACATCAACATTCATTAGCATTGGCAATAATCTTCTCGTTAACTATAGTAGTACCCTTGGACTAAAAGAGCATCAATTAGATTTAATTGGATACTAATCTTAGCTTGGATTATTAGTTTGATTATTGTTTTATGTCAATTAAAACTTATGATTTTGTTGGTAATTGTTGACTAGAACTTAAGGTCTCATGATGAAAGAATAAGACCCCGTTTACAAGGGATGTTGGTGTGACTGCTCCGATGCATGGAATGCTTTCTTGTACAAAATAAAGCTATCTTAGCACTAAAAGAAATAGATGCATTTAATACATAAATTTATAAAAAAATCTCCTAAGATAAGAATGAGAATGAATGTTCTAGAAATGAAACTTTTGGAAACATTTTTTTGCTCCAAGAATGAGACATTTTTGTTACAAGATTTATGGAAAACCACCAAGAAAGATGAGCATGAGGAGGATGTTCCAAATATAGGTGTTCATGAAAAATCACCAAGTTTTTGTTCTAACAAACCTCCCCACCCATGAGATGCTTGCTAGGGGGCAAAATTGGAACTTTTCAGACTTTTTACAGGAACACAACTCTCTCTTGTGTAGTGCAATCCTGTAATTCATATGTGGGCATATCATCTAAGACATGTAATAGTTCAAAAAGAATAGATTCATGGGACAGGTAGCTATCAGAATTTTGGACAATGGGTCCAACAAAATTGTTCATTGTGAAAATGAGCCGAGGTGTAAAAGCTACACAGTTGGTTACAATTAGGGTTTACAAAGTCAAGGAATGAATGGGTTGAGTTGGAATCTTTAAAGGATCATGAGGTCTAATTCATATTTAAAAGCCAAAAAATTATATTTAAGATCATTGACTTTTTTTAAGTTTTTGGATACTAAAAATTTTAGGGTACTTAAAATTTTAAGATCTTGTGTGACTAAAGAAAAGACGGAAAAGCAAAAGGATAAGAAGGAACAAATTAAGAGAAAGGCTCAAACAAACATAGAAGCAAAGCTACTACAAAAAATGTTTTTAGGGAATCTCACCCCTCTTTAGTATTTTTATAAAAGAAATGCTAAAATATGGTTTGAGTAACAAGTGCAGGATGAGAATTTATAGAGTCCCATCTTCAAAGAAAATAAAGTAACTGTTATGTGCTAAAAATAGAGTGGGCCACACTTGTTCAAGCCGAGATGAGGGTGGGATTACTGTAGTTAAATTTTTTCTTGACAAAAAAAGAATAAATTTTTTTGATATTTCTCCAACATGCGATAGCATTGGGAATGATGTTCTAGAAACTTAGACCTTTTTGGTAGAGTCGAGCAAGTATAGGGTTTAGGAGGGCCCTCAAGTTTAAGGATTTAGTAGAAATACTAAAATCCAATTTGAAGACAAGAGGGGTCCATTTCCTATTGTGAACATCATGGAATTGATGAAGTCATTTAAGAAGATGCCATGTAGAGGAGGCAAGAACAAGGTTGAGGCAATGGGCCAAAAAGTAAGAAGGATATCCTTGAGCATGAAGTTATTGAAAGAAATATTGTTGAATCTACTGTAAATCATTGATGTAGGATTTCCTGATGAGGTAACATTTGAGCTTAGCAATAATGAAAGTTTTCTTCTAATGGTGAAGATGTGAAAATAAGAAAATGATGTACTGGTAAGCATTCAAGAGTTTTTAATAACACTTAGTAGAAAGAACACCAGTGTTAACAAAGTTAGAAACCTTGAAGAAGGATACATCCAAAATGTTGGCTAAGAAGCTAGATATTAAGGGAGTAATATTGATGGTAGAATAGAAAGAACCATACTGATTAAGTAGCTAGAAGAGGAAATTCTATAAACCACTCCAAATGCCAAAGGCATTATTAATGTACATTTTGAAATATAGAAGATGCTCGGAGCTTAGTGTAGAGAAAATTTGTTTCTCTAAGTGACATAGAAACAGGCAAGCGTAGGAAACAACAAAGTTGCTACCCATGGTAGTGCCTCAAATCTATTTGTAGAAGACCTTGTTAAACTCTAAGAAATGTTTTTGAAGGATCAAAAAGGCAAGTTTCATGATGGCATTGATGTAAAAGACCTACAAATCAAAAGGGCTATCCTGGAAATATAACTCAACCATAGCTTAAAGAGTAGCAAGACCATAATCCGTGGAAATGCTAGGGTAGAGAGATTCTACATTAAAAGTGAAAAGAAATACATTTTGAGGTAAGATTGAGGAATGAATTTAAGGCCAAAACCCAAAACTTTGATTTCATCAGGAGAAAGACTCCTTGATGAAAAGTTATGAATGGTGAAATTAAAAATGTGATTTTCTACCTTACGAATCAACTTACACTTGAAGAGAAGACAAACATAAGAATTTTTGGTAATGGCCCTAAACCCTAAACTTTCATCTCAGCTAAAATGAGTGGGGATTGCTTTATTTTTAGCATGTAACAATTAGTTTATTTTTTTTAAATGGAACTCTATAAATTCTCATCTTGCACTTGTTGCTCAAACCACATTTCAGCATCATTTTTGTAAATAGAAAAATTTTAAGTTTCCTAAAACATTTCATCCTACACTTGTTGTTGAAACCACATTTTAAGTTTCCAAAAAATTTTAAGTTTAGGGTTTAGGGTTTTGTAATAGCTTGTTAGTACAATGTCCCACTACATCTCAGCTAGAATAAGTGGGGCCTGCTCTATTTTTAGAAGTTAGGGCCCTATAAATACAAGTACCAGCATGCTCATTCCCTTGCCTTTGCAACTTTGGTTACCTAGCCACATTACCTAAACACATTAATGACGGGTTCAAGTCTCTGAAACCATTTTGTGTAACATATGTTGTACAATGCTATAAGCTTCCAATAACTAACTATTCTACAATTTTTCTATTTTACAGTTTCTACAGTGTTTGTTTCTCAGCCCTCTCATTCTTTTCCTTGTTGCACAAGATCACATCAAAAAATTTTAAGTTTTAAAAAAATTTTAAATTTCCTAAAAAATTTTAAGTTTCATAAATTTTTTTAAATTTTCAAAATATTTTAAGTTTCTTAAAAAAATTTAGGAATCAACTTGCTCAACTTCACTATACCCTAAACCCTAAACCCTAAACTTGCTCAACTTCACTAAAAAGATCTAAGTCTCAAAAACATCATTCCCAATGTTATTGCATGTTAGAGGAATCCTAGAAAACTTCATTCTTTTCTTAGCCTGAAAGAGTGGGACCCACTCTATTTTTAGCATGTAATGGTTAGTCTATTTTTAGCATGTAACAGTTACTTTATTTTCTCATCCTGCACTTGTTGCTCAAACCACATTTCAGCATCACTTTTATAAACATATTGAAGAAGGATGAGATTCCCTGAAACTATTTTATGTAGTAGCTTTGCTTCTATGTTTGTTTGAGCCTTTCTCTTGATTTGTTCCTTCCTGTCCTTTTGTCTTTCCATCTTTTCTTCAACCACACAAGATCTTACTTAAAATTTTAAGTACCCTAAAGTTTTCCTCTATCTCATTGCCTAAAGAAAATGAGCTCTATAGCTCAGCAACCTTCTCTCTCTTCATGTTCAAGGGATCAAATGCAAACTTCTAATCCCATGCAGTGCCTAGGTAACATTCCTCCTACAAGCTCTTCGTGGAAAAGATCTCATCTACTAGAGTCTTCTACAGGGCATGACATGAATCTACAATTAGGTTCATGTCTTACCCACCATCTAGTTCACAAGCATCCACTTGGTTCCACAACACATCTTGAATCTATCTAGTAAGCTAATTTTTTATGAAAGATAGAAGAAATCCACACTAACTTCAATCAATGTGTTAATAAGCTTTGTGCAGAAAACATGCATCTTACAGATGCTCTTTGCACTGAATTAAGTCACTGCCATCAACAACTTGTAGATTCTCAAGCCCTCCTCAACTCACTTCAATTTGAATGTGCTTCTTTTTTACAACAGTTGAATGACGCTAAAACATATTTTTTTAAAACCAATGAAAATTCGTTATAAATTCTTGAAGTTCTATTGGAAATGATTAACAATGCTACTAAGGGACTCCACAAATACCTTCACAATGTAGAGCACTCTTTCCACAACAAAAAGAGACTTGAGAAATTGCATGCAAAAAATTTGTTAGTTCATAGTCTACACATTGTTGCTTTGGGCCTTAAAGCTTCCACCCCTAAAGAAGATGCCACTATTCAAGTAGAATTTTCTACTCTCTAAAAAGAGCACAATCTAAAACTCTAAGAAGCTTATCTTCATGCAAAAATGGCATTCGCCAAAGCTAATCTTCAAATATTGGAATCTTTCTTGAACAAAGATTTCTCAAAGTTGGTTGAATACATCTCTACTATTAATCAACCCACCTCATTTATCAATGCTTTTTTGCACATCTACTTCAAAAATCTTGAGGAAGCCTTCTTGACTGAATGGCTTTAGTTCCAGATTTGTGTAGAAGCCCAAAAGAAAGTAGAGGAAACTGAAAAGAATGTTGCTTTGGTTGTGGGAACTGAAGTAAATCACCTTGAATTTAGTCTAATAGTTAAGGAGGTTTTCAAGGAAACCATTCATCAAGAATGGGACTCCACTTTTAAAAAATTTGACGAATAGTTAAAAGATCATAGTGTCCTCCCTGATAAGCCCACTCAACCCCACCACCCTCTGTAGAATAAGAATAAGAAAAAGAAGTATATTCACAAGCAATAAGGACACTCGTAGCCAAAATGAACTCAAATCGATTCTTCTTTAAACAATACACACCCAACCAACAAAATTCCTTCTTGGGCTGGGCCCCATCAATAGTTGAAAAAGAAAAACTCCACCTCTAGTGCCTCTCGGCCATCTCTCTTAGAATCACACCAACGCCATTATCATCAGCAATGCAACTCTACACCATCTATGCCATAGCCAAGAACATAACATCAAACTTCTTCTAAAAAAAAGTTCAAAAATCACCCTCTCGAATGTAATTGAACTTCTAGCTCCTGGCCATTACCCAGAATTCTTATACCCATCTTCTCTTTAAGCGTAAGTTGGTTCGCGAGGTAAAAGATCACATTTCTAACTTTTCCATTCACAATTTTTCATCAAGGAGTGTTTCTCCTAATGAAATCAAAGTTCTAGGTTTTAGCCTTAAATTCATTCCTCATTATCTTCTCTTGGATCATGGTGCAATTCTCAAGAAGTTCACTGCCTTCACCAGACTTCTTCAATTACATAACTTCTTCAAAGAAAAACTAGAATAGGTAAACCATTCTTCCTTATTTTTTTTGGAAATAATTTGTCTTACTAAGATGAAATTACATTTTTGAAGTAAGTGGAACCTACCTATTAGCAACTTCAACCAACACCTAGAGACATCTATTCTTGATTATTTCTCATCTTTAGGGGTTGCTCTTTCTTCTTCAAATTTTTCTTGTAAGTCTCTACTTCCTCAACATCTTCTTGGATCCCTTTTTAAACTCCAGAAAGATCAATGCATTGTGATTCATCTTGCTGACAAAAATCTATGTATCTACATTTTGGACTCCTCTTGGTACTATCGAGAGACCATCAAATAATTGTTAGATACAGACATCTACTAACAAGTGGATGTCATTCCATGGAAAAATCTTCGTTGTTGAATTTTCTATGTGATCAACTACTTTTTGTAGGTTTTTTTATTTTAAGGAACCCCTTTTGAAAGTCTCGACTTTCAAACCTTGTACTTTCTACCTAGTCCCTAGAATCCATAGACCTATTCTCATTGGTCATCCTATCTACTCCTATTTAGGCTATTTGCTTGAACCAGCCTCCCACCTGCTCCACTACCTGCTTTTCCCCATCCTTTGTTTTCAACCATACCATCTTTTAGAGTTTTTAGCCTTGATCCATGACCTTCACTCTAGAGTCCTACCTCAAAATGTGTTTCTTTTCACTTTTGATGTAGAATCTCTCTACCCTAGAATTCCCATGGATCATGGCCTTACTAATTTTCAAGCTATAGTTGAGTCATATTTTCAAGACAACCCTTTTGATTTGCAGATCTTTTACATCAATGCCATCATGGAGCTTACCTCTTTGATCCTTCAAGAAAATTTCTTGGAGTTCAATGTGATCTTCTACAAATAGATTTAAGGCACCACCATGAGTAACAACTTTGCCATTGTCTACACTTGCCTATTTCTGTGTCACTTAGAGAAACAAATTTTCTCTATGCTAGGCTTTGAACATCTTCTATACTTCAAAAGGTGCATTGATGATGCCTTTGGCATTTGGAGTGGTTCACAAGATTCCATTTTCTAGCTACTTGATCAGTATGGTTCTTCCTATCCTACCATCAATATTACTCCTTTAGTATCCAGCTCATCAGCCAACATTTTGGATGTATCCTTATTCAAGGGTTCTAACTTTGTTAACACTGGTATTCTTACTATGAAGTGTTATAAAAAATCCTTGAATTCTTACTAGTATATCTCTTTCTCCACTTGGCATCCTCACCATCAGAAGAAACTTTCATTATTTTTAAGCTTAAACGATACCTCATCAGGGAATCTTACCTCAGTGATTTATAGCAGATTCAACAACAGCTCTTTCGAAAACTTTGTGCTTGAGGATATCCTTCTTGCTTATTGGCCCATTGCTTTAACCTTGTTCTTACCTCCTCCTAACAGCATCTTCTTAAACATCTTTATCAATGCCATGATATTTGCAATAGGAAACAGACCCCTCTTATCTTCAAATTAGATTTTAGTCCTTCTACTAAATCCTTGAACTTAAGGGCCCTCCTAAATCCTATACTTGCTTGACTTTGTCAAGAATATCCAAGTCTCCAAAACATCATTTTCGATGCTATCACATGTTGGATAAGTCCTAGAAACCTTCATTCTTTTCTCATAAAAAATAAATTCAAGTCCAATAGTCTCACCCTCATCTCGACCTAAATGAGTGGGGCCCACTCTATTTTTAGCATGTAATGGTTACTTTATTTTCTTTAAAGATAGGACTCTATAAATTTTCATCCTACATTTGTTGCTTAAATCACATTTTAGCATCACTTTTGTAAACAACTGAAGAGGGGTGAGATTCCTTGAAAATGTTTTATGTAGTAGCTTTGCTTCTATGTTTGTTTGAGCGTTTCTCTTGATTTGTTCCTTCTTGTCCTTTTATATTTTCATCTTTTCTTCAACTTCATAAGATCTTACTTAAAATTTTAACCACCTACTCCTCTTATGTAGGGTGAACTGCTATCTCAACCGCAAAAACCCAATGCTATGAGGGTCGTTAATCTACAATAATACTTGATCAAAGAAAAGACCTTTCTTTCGACCCTGTAGTCCACCTATGGTCTCACCTACATCTATGATTAACAACCTTGCTCCTACCTCTTTCTCCATATCAAATTCCTTTGGACCTCCTTCAAACCAAACTCTACTAAGGATTCATACTATAACCCTCACTCATACTATGTCTAATTAGATCCCTACAAGAAATCTTCCTAGGAAATTATCTGATCCTAGAAGTCCTCTCATCTATTCGCAGATTGCTAGGAACAAACCATGCAAAGCTCTTCTTTATTCAAGTTCTAGTGTTAATCTAATTTGCCTAGACTTGCTTCCTCTTAAGAAGATTAGTCCATCACTATTTCATTGGGATTGGTAGGAGATATTGTGACTACTATCTGTGGATGGTCTTGCCCTATCGACTTTCTGATAATTAGAGTGGAGAACTACAATGAAGACTTCCCAATCATTATGGGAAGGGCATGGTTGAGCACCATTAATGCAAGAATGGGAATTAGAGACATTTCTTTGGAGGTTTCCAAGGAAAATAAATTTAGAAAAGTAAAGAAGAGAGTTCCATTCATCACATATAGCAACACAAGGTGCCATTTCATGCAAAGCCTATGGATCATCAAAGGCATATCACATCAAGCATGCAATCAGTGTGTAGAAACTACAAAAATTCACTGGTGCTTACATGTAGCAGCCACTAAATAAGAAGATACCTAGTGGATGATAATAGATAATGAAGCTAGATCAAAAATATATATGAAACCAACTAAGAGCCTTACTAGCTCCTATGTTGAAAGCATGGATAACTTGGAGTAGCTCCATTGTTAACTCTCTAATGCACAAAGTGAAATAGATTGGAAAGAGTTGGAGATTCCTGATACTTTGAAGNGAGTGGGTTAGCATGCTTGTATTTTATCAAGAATTAATGTTTTTTTTTTTGAAATTTTAAGTTTCCTATAGTTTTCTCTATTTTATAGTTTCTATAGTATTTCTTTCTCAGCCCTCCCATTCTTTTTCTTACCACACAAGATCTCATAAAAAATTTTAGACTTGGAATTAAATTGTTATTTTTGAATTTACCCAATGTTGAATTTATTTCTATAAATACTTTGCTAGGTTGGCTCTCTTAGCATCAATTTTGCATCTTGCTCCCCTTCCCCTCTCCCCCTCTCCCCCTCTCATTATAATAGTGAGGTATTAGCCTAGTGATATGACTCTTGATTTGAAAGCTTTAAGTCATGGGTTTGATTCTAATGGGTAATCAATATCATCATCCTAGTCTTGTTCCAATAAAATGGGATTGGCTACTTGAGTTCTTTTTTGTCATTTGCCTTTATGAAGAGCTAGATCTTTGTTTATTTGTAATTTCTCGAAAAAAATCTTTGATTTTTTGTTCCCATGTCTTATATTTTCTTCCTTTTAGTGGATTTCTTTGAATAGTGATGTAGTAACATTTATTTATAGGCTCACTGTTTGATCTTTTTTGCACATATCTAAATCATCTAAGCTACCATTTTTGTAGCTTATTTAAAATAGAAGCCATTTCAAGTCCTCCTTGGATGTCTATATTATGTAGTTTATCTTTTCTAGTAACATTTAACATCTATTAAACCATTCACATTTATTACATACTCATTTTTTGTTCATGCTTCTTTTAGGAAGTCCAACATTCAACACCATATGAGATAGTAGGCTTGATTATTATCCTGTAAAAGTTCTCCTTCAATTTTATTGGTATTCTTTTATTACATATAACACCATAAGCCTATCTACATTTTTTTTATCCTACCTCAATTCTATTAGTTATATTTTTATCAATTATACCATTTGATTAGAGGATTGATCCTATGTAGTGGAACTATTTACAATGAGGAACTTTTTTTACCTTGAATTTTTACTTCTATTTCACCACTATTTATGCTATTATTAAAATTGCATTATATATATTATGTCTTACTTCTACTAATTTTTAAGCCTTTTGATTCTAGAGCATGTTTATACTTCCCCATTTTAGGAGGAATATTTTCTCAAGCTATATCCACTAATATAATATCATCTACAAATAGCATTGATCAAGGGATTTTATCTTATATTTACTTTGTTAATTCATCGATAATAATGATAAATAAGTACAGGCTAAGTGTAGATTCTTGATGTAGACCTACTATGATTGGAAAATTAGATGTTATTCCATAAGCTATTCTAATTTTAGTGGTGGCTTCTTTGTACATGTCTTGAATCAATTTAATATATTTATTAGGAATATTTTTCCTTCATAAGGTCCACCAAATAATATCTCTATGTACATTTTCATTACTTTTTCCAAGTCAATGAAGATTATATATAGATTTTCTTTATGTTTTCTAAATTTCTCTATCAATTCGTATCATGAAAATAGCCTCTAAAGTTAATGAGCGGTGAGGTATCCCTATGCCCAACCATACAAATCACTAAGGCATTACGCGTGATTTGGTTGAATTTCATGGACCTATAGTTATCTAATGCACTAACTCTTCTAATAAGTGAAATAAGCATTGAGAACATTTGTTTTCTTCCCAACTACACTTGTGAAGTTCAAGGGTATGATTTAAGTGTAATTGAGGTATATGATTTTTTATCATTTTATATTTCATGAATTTAATCGCCTACAATAAGAATAAAATGTTAAGTAATTAAAGGTCTAATTCATCTATTACGTAGCTAGCCTAACACAAGTAACTACCCCACTTTCCTGGACACATTCTAAACACATATAGCACTACTAGGCTACCAGACATTAAGCGTTGCTGGGTTACCAAGTACTATATGAATACTTGAAGTGGTCATGCTTGTGTCTATTAATTGCTAGAAATAAATTGCTTAATTCAAATTCATTAAAATAAAGAGCATGAAATTAAAATTCAATAAAGAAAATATTAAGTTGTTCTCAGTGTTGCAAGGATTGTCAAAAGAGTTTGTTTCATTCTTGTCACACTACTGCACTCAGGTACATCAGTGCTTGAACAAAGAACTGTACACACTTAGAATCCTTCTATGGGCACTCAGAATATATTCTAACTCTAAGGAAAAGAAATGGCAAAAGCTTCGCTACTCTAACTAAGAATGACCAAAAAACTAACTATCAAAATTGGAGCCCAGGTGCAGTATTTATAGGCTCAAGGTATATACCCTGATGTCATGTACGAGATGTCACATCAAGGCCCCAACATCATGTACATGACATCGTGGCCAATGTTAAAAATGTGTTCATCAATAGTAAATCTCCTTGGCATAAATTCAAATTGATTTTTTAACACTGTTGATTTAAGTGTGAGAGACTACTCTGTGATTCTCTAATGAATCACAATGCTAGGTTGCATTGATGCATGAGTTGATGTGTTGATGTAGTATCTGTCTTTACCCATGTAAATTCATGCACCCACCACATTTATGACATCATTAAGTCAATGGAGTAGGTAGGTTGTTGTAGTTTCATTTCATAGAAGTTAGAATATTTTCTATGTGCTCACAATAAGACTTCAAGGACTATACGGATCCTTATTTGAGCCTCAATGTACCTAGATACCTTGTTGTAATAGCAATAAAGAGAAGATTCTTGAAACTCCTTGCAATAGTCAGAATAAATTTACTTTCAATGTAATTTACTTTTTATGTACTTAGTGAAGATTTACATTTTCATTCATGATAATCAATCAACAAAATGAGTGTGACCAGTTTTGAGTGTAAACATGTGTTCACTTGGTAATCTTAGTAGCATATTTCTTGGTTTCCCTAGTAGCATAATGCTTGGTAATCCCAGTAGTGGATACATGAGTTTAGGATGTGTATGGCAAGTTGGGAACAAACACTCATCATCCTTAGGCTAGTTTAGAATTTATCTTGTTGAAGTTAATTAAATTAAATAATTAATTTCTATATTATCATTAAGATTAGTTTAAGACCACAACAACATCAATAATCATATGCCTCACCTTGGACTAAACCATACGTGACAAAGTTACCATTAGTCCAAATGGGAAGACAATGTCCTATGATCAATGCTTAACAATCTAGATACCACATTAGTTCCATCCATAGAATTTGACCGAATTGCATGTGAACATTTGTAATTTGTATGGTTGGGCATAGGGGGTATCTACTGTTCATCACTCTTCCGAAGCTTCACTATATGGCTCAAAAGCTAAATCCCTCTATTTTCCATAATTTTTTACATCTTCTTTTATTTTTGTAAATGGGAATAATAAATATTTTTCTCCAATTGTTGGACATTTTTCCATCCTTCAAAATTTTCTTAAATAATTGTGTTAGCTAAGAAGCTCTTGTATCTTCTAATGCTTTCCAAGCTTCTACCAAGGCGGTTGCCTCTACTATAAAGTTATTCTAGCCCTTCCTACATGTGTTTCATGTAGATTCTAGTTAGAATACTAGGATGAAGTTTCTAGATGATAGTGAGTATACTAGATTGGATTGCACAAGCATTGGTGATTAAGTAATGCATTATGAATAAAGGATTCAAGTATTGTTATACTTTTGGAGCCATGTTATGGATTTACAAAATGGCCCATGTGGTTATCCATTGTGGCTCTTATAAATTTGTACATAGGTATTTGTATTTGAAATGTTGGCATAACATTGCATGAATTTTGTTACATGATTATTTTGTATGATTTATTCAAATATTCTTACGGAATTATAAGATTTTATAATTTTTTTATTGAAGTTTCATAAATGATTTATTTTGAAGATTATGTTTTTTTATATGGATTATATGGCTTTCTAAGTAATTACCTCATGTGCCTTATGTAATTTCATAAATTTATCTATGGTTAATTTTGGGCTATGACATTTTGATATCAAAGTATGATATTAGATCATTCATTAAGGAAGATAATGGAAAAGGAAGCTTTTGGAGAGAAGCACTAGGTTTATAAGGGATGGATGTAATCTCTTATGATGCTTTCCATATTATTTTAGATGTCCATGTTGTAATGAAGTATATTTTTGGATAATAAGTTATTTTTCCAAATTAGTGGCACTATGGAATAAAAGTATATATTATAAGTATATTTTTGGATTGGTGCATTTCTGGGTACAAATAGAGAATATTTTTTAAAAAGTGTATTTTTTCCATAATGAGTTGTTATTTTGGATTAGTGGAATTTTCGTCATAAGAAAGTATATTTTGAAGAGAAATGTTATGTTTCCATATTGGTAAAAATTATGGAATGAAATACAAAGATTCCTAAATACCAAAATAAAAAAGAAACAAAAGTTATTAAAAGAAGCATCACAAATGGAACTCAATACAAGGAGTTTGGAAAAAATGCATGATCATAAAGCATAGCATGAAACATGGTTTGTGGTTGTAGCTACATAATGGATGGTTGCTTAACTTAAAATTTTTCAAGGTATTTTGGATCAAAAGATTAACAAGTGTTATGGGTTTCAACCTTGGAGGTATGGTTGCATGTGATAGTGTGTAGGTTTGCTTTGGAGTGATAAGATCTTATTTTTCTATCTTCAAGAACAAAGATTCCTTGAACAATGGGAATGTGCCACACCTTAGTATTTCAAACATATGATCTTAGATTTGTTATTTATTTTCTTATGCTAATATTTTAATGTAATATTATCTAATATTATATTATGGCTAGTTAACATTTCTTAGTCAATGCAGTAGCATTAATGCACAAACAAAAATCTATATATATTACATGTTCCTTATCCATTTTTTTATGATGTTCACTTTGCACAAGAGGATTTTTTGGTGATTTCTAGAGCACTGAACCTTGAAAGAGTGATAACTTGAGGTCAAGTCATTTCTTTGAGCTTATTTAAAACTTATGAACTTTTGAGGTTGAGCTCTACATCATGGGGGTGGTTAGAACATGATTCCTAAAATTTGCTAACTCCTAGTTTTTAAATAACTAAGGTACTTGATAATAAAAATAACTAATTTTAACTTGTAATTAGATGATTCAGTTACATTAAGATCTTCCAAATATTAAATTGCAATCACCTAAGGGCTTAAACATTTAGTTTTTTGGAAATCATGCATGCACCTAAGGCTAATAAAGAATGAAATCATTATAAACCATTTTAGAATCTAATAGTTATTCTTAGGGGTGATAGTAGATGGTACCCAAATGTATTCTGGAGGTTGGAGGCCTATCTCAACCATTAGAAAATAGATCAAGAGATGAATGTGGAAGAGGAGGTGGGTAGAAACTGCAATAATAAGAGTTCCATGCAATAGGATTGGCAAGGAAGGAGACAAGTTTCTAATCAATTATACCAATTTTCATTGTGTATATAGGGTAATATGTGTAGGGAAAGGCATCTCAACCATAGCAAGATCTGTAGATGATGTTTACACATGCATGCCTAGCTAAAAGCAAGGAGAAAGAGCTCTACGATGTGATCTTGTCAAAGCTCAAATTTGAATCATTATTACAGTTTACTTTCCAATAAGTGTGTAAAGAATTATAATTCTCTTTCCTTTGGTCCATCCTCTTAATCTATGGGAATTAGTACTTAGGAGAGACTTACTAGAAAAGTACCCAAACATTTAAGGTGATGTAGCGAACTTTCTTATCACATTAAAGCATGGGGATGAAGTAACTATGATTGTAATGCTATACAAAGGATAGGAAACCATTGCAAAAGTTATGATGGATTATATTAGGGAAGCTTTAAGGGTCCTTGTAACACTAATCCCAAACTTTGTCAAAACCCCAAACATTCAATTCTTTGTAGGGACTAGACTAAGGGGAGAAGGGTTAATGAATATTTAATAAAATGAAGAAGTGTTGGATAGATTGATCAATGTTGGGTTAACAATTTCAATTATCTTTGACATTCATAAAGATGTCACTATTGTAGAGTTTGTGCTTATCACCATCAAGGGAAAGCTACCCATTTTTGAAACCTAGATCTAGCAATTTGAGTTATTGAACTAGAAATTACAAGATAAAATTACACAACTTCATGCCCAACTAGTAGATCCTCTAATCCATTAGCTTAGCTAGTTCCATGATGATGCCATCAATAAGCTAGAGGCTAAGCAATAACAAGATGAGAGGGAGAAAGAACAAGTCATATGGAATGCATCCTAGATTAATGCTAAGGTCTATACATAAGTGAACATCATCCCATTAGTGAATAAGAATGAAGGCCTTGCCATTAAAAACATGAGATTGTGAAACATAGTTTGAGAAAAGAATTAGATAGAGGATAATCTAAAGCATATGCAAGGGCAATTGACATATGTAAATGCAAACATCCATAAATTGACAATATAAACTAAAACCTTTCAATGAAAGATATCAAGGCTATTTGACAAAAATCAATCATTGAGATCAAAACATGGCAAAATGAGACCACTAAGCACAAGAAGATTAAGAATCATTATTAAGATCAAGTTGGCCTTGAAAAAGAAATCAATGAAAATAAGATTTAGAGATCCAAGGTCATACTAAATGTTATTGTGTAGAAACTCCCACATTTGAATTAGTAGTTAATCTTTTATGGGATCAATGCCATCAAACAAGCTAAGCTAAAAACTAGAGAGCTTAAAATAGAAGATATGACTAAGTACATGGAGTTAGCTAATCCATGGTATACTAATCTTGTAATGCTCACAATAAGTAGGCTAAGAAATGAGTTAGAAAATCATGAGGTAGCCATGTTTTCATTGTATGAACAAGAACAATAGCTCCATAATGAGGTCTTACAAAAGCTACAAATTGCCAACATGGAGTTAGAGGTCTTAGAAGCTAGAGGTGACAAAGAACTTGCCCAAGAGGGTGACATACTACTAAGAATTGTAGAAATAAATGAAAGTATTGGAAGTATAACATACTAATTTTATGGCTTGGTTTGTCAATGCCCATGAAATATTTTCAAACTTATCATGTCCATGGAAGGTACCAAAAATGTCAACTTTGGTCAATCTAGCCGAGACAATTAATGATCCTAAGATGAAAAAGAAGAAAATGAGAGCCTTAATCGAGGCATTAACATCAACAAGTGATCAGTCATAGGAACCATTTAAGCATGAGGAGCCTTCATCTTTAGAAATAACCTAAGTAATCTTACAAATTTTTGTAATTCTACAATTTTTGTAAAGCTAATGTGTCCAAAGTTTTTCATTCTTTCATGTCATTAAGTTACTCAAATAATGTTTGTAAGTAACAGTCAAGTTTTTTAAGTCATGTAGTCTATCAAGTGATTACTCTCATAATTTTGTAAACAAATTCTCTTCCACTTTTAATTAGCTCAAGGAAAATTATAAAGTTAGTTGTGGGGGTATGATGAATACTCTTTTGGTCAAATACATTGATGTAACTATGTTGTTGATGTAGCCCATGATGTGTTGACACAGTAGTTAGAAATGTCTATAAATATGAACCCATATATTATATTTATAACATCCATTAATGCACAAGTAAGAAAACTTTTTTAGTTTTTTTTTCCTTGTAAAACTTAGTAATAGTTAATGAGTGCTTATAGTGTAGCTAGAAGTGACTGGAAAAAGTATTTATTCAAGTTTACTTTACCTAGATACTTTGCATGAGTAGAAATAAATATTGAGATCATTTCTTTCCATTTTAGTACTTGAGTTAGCATAAGACTTTATTTTCCATTTTCTTTACTTTCACATGTAATTAGATTAATGTTTGCATTTTCATGTACTTAGTGCAATAGTTTACATCCTATTGCATGATTAGACTTGATGGAATGAGTGTGATCATTTCAAGTGTAACATATATTCACTTGGTAACTCAATAAAATTAATGCTTGGTTTGTCGAGTAGCACTACATTTGGTAATTTTAGTAGTGAATGCATTTTTTTAGGACTTGTACAATAAGTGGAACTAGACACTCATCATCTTAGGATAAATTATAATTTATTTTATTATAATTTATATTAATTAGAATAAATTTATATATTCTAATATTATCCCATCATGACTACACAACACTAGATATCATATGGTTCAACTATACTTGATGATATGAACAAGGCCAACATAAGTATAGTTGGGAAGACAATTATCTATAATCAATGCTTAATAATCTAGAAATTTTTCTAGTTTAGTCAATGGGTTATGATAAGATCATATTTAATGCTTATGATTTTTATGGTTGGTCATAGGGACTACATCACTACTCATCAAGGATTCAAGAGCTCTTTTTCTATAAGCCTACAATTACTAATCAGAATTATGATTTAGGTCTTAGAGTTAAAAGAAAGCTTATTAATTTTTGTAACAAAAGTAAAAAGTATTCTAATAACAAGGGTAAAGAGTTCCAAGCCCATGAAAGGAAAAATTATCAAGTTCAAGTTAAAGTAAGATTATTAAAAGAAGAAATAAGAAAAGGATATGAATGAAGGAAAGAGAAAAACTTCCATGAAAGATTCTAATAAAGGAGAAAAGAATTATAGTTGCAACACTTCATCCAAGATCTAATGCTTCCATTATGTAAATTAGGAGTATAATTAGTGGAAGTGCAAATTCTTAGATGAATTTTGAATGTTTAAAGAAAAGGAAAGAAAGAAAGAAAAGAAAAGAAAAATTGTATAATAGAGATATTACAGGAATGCTTGGAGTGGCGTTTATGTTAGATAAATTACAAAAATAAAATCTTAGATGGTTTGATAATATTCAAAGAAGACTAGATAATGAGCTTATTGAAAAAGGGTAACACATGACTATTCTAGGAAAGCTACAAATGGAAGACCAAAAAATACAAAAAAACAATTGAAGATGATATCATAAAATTATAATTACATAAGACTCTCGTTCTTCATAGAGGCAAATAGCAAATTAGAACTCATGTAGCTAATCCTATTTTAATAGGACAAGACTAAAATGATGATAATGATGATAGAAACGTTGTTACTAAAGGGTCTATGAACATAGCAAAATTTTTGTTTTAGTTTTAGTTTTCCTAGAGTTTTATTTTATGCCTAGCTAGGTACCTCTAATTTAATAGGATCATTTATAGAGATAATAAATTACTATTTACAAATTAATCTGATAACTTCATAAGTTATGAGTTGTGAATTAATATGATTAAATAGCATATCTCATGAATACCTCTATTTATGAATGCTCTTAGTGTTGGAACTTTGTTGAAGTTAGCCTTGTTCCTTGCTTTTAAAATTTCACATATAAAATAATACTAGAGATGATAATTATAATTTTTGTCTTTATCATTCTTTTAAATCTTACATGATATTTCAATTTATAGATTGATGTAATATGACTGATTGTTTTATGGGTTCCTTTTTTTTGATAAAATATCATATATATGTTCTACGTATACAAAGTAAATTTATTGAAATAGAAATAGAAACTAATTTTTTATATTCATAGAGCCTGTAGAACTATTTGAGAGTAAAATGTATATACTATGATTTTGAAAATATAATAATACTCTCAGTGATATTTGGAACAAATCAACTAAATTTGTAATTATAATAGCTCACTTATTTTTAATGTGCTCAAATATATGACATTATAGAAAAATGTAAAGTTAATCTTCAATACTATTTTGAATGCAAAGCTAGCATATTGATTCTTCATAAGGAATTTTTAGCAATCTACCTATTTCAAGTCTTAAATTATGAGATTTCATTCATGCTTTACTAATTGTGCATCGCAACTAGTGAAGGATAGTAGTTAAATAGTTTGCATTTGAAATAAACCTCCCATAATACTATTCAAGTAGAAATGTTTCGTTCCTTCTATACTTTTATAAGGTTTTTGGAGTACTACATTTTTTAGAGTATTTTGCCAATGAGAATTTAGAGAGATTATTAGTGTAATTTATAAATTGATATAGCTTAAATTTCTAAGTGCATCATCCTTACTTCAAAAAAGCACGATATGATATTGTGGCTATCTCTTCACTTTGAACTATTTTAACAAAAGAAGATTTTGAATTTCTAATATTTATACACTAGATAAAATCTTATACAATATACTTGAGAAATATTTGGTTGGATAATAAATTGATATAGTTACTTCTGAACATCCAAAGCTAGAATAGAATAGATCCCTTTTTATATATTATTTTTAAGGAAAACAAGACTTTGATACCAATTATGACATTTCAAACAATGTATTAGTCCTCTTTGTAATTTCAAAAGCATTCTAGCTTGGGGTATCTAAAAAACATTTATCATACCATTGTTCAACCTACTATTATTTATGGATATATTATATAGGGTTCTACTCTAGTAATTAAATATTATAAATAGATAGAAGAAAATCCAAAGCTTTTTCTATTGGATGAATTTAAAATAAAGAGACTAACACAATATAATATTATACTTATTAAAGTAAAGATGATGTTGTTAGAGGTTGAAGTGATTTGTTAGTTTATACCTACACTCATAATCTTTCTACATCTTCATTGGATAAATACTCAAAAAAAGTGATGGTGGAAACCCATTATAAAGGATGCCTTCACAATAGAGTTATATGGCTTAATAAATGGAATATTCAAGAGTATATTTGTATTCTAATTCTAATCAAGTTTGCAAATTGGTAAAACAAGTACTATTTCTAAACCTTTGAGAAAATATAGAAGGAAAAAAACATTTTTATTTGAATGGTATTAAGGGGGCCTTATTTCAAAAAAAAAACTATTTATTTGCTATTATTCTTCATCATTGACAATGCACAATAAGTAGAGCATGAATTGGATCTTATCATCTAAGAGTTAAAATAGGCAGATGGCTTAAAATTCATTATGAAGAATGAATATGTCAACTATTTAATATAAATAACATTTAATACAAATACCACATCTTCTTATAATGTCATGCATTGGAGAAAATTACACATATATGAGATATTACAACTACAAATTTGGTTGATTTGTTCCAAATATTAGTAAGAACACTTCATAATTCACTTAATGATGTTTTTAAAACTTATTACATGTATATTTTTAATGTCCAGTAGATCTAAAGGGTATGCATATGTAATAAAATTTTAGTTTTATTTTCAATAGAAATATTTTCAATTATGATTCTATATTTAGTTGGTAGTTTATATATCAACTCCTCAAGCTCATTAGTAAAAAGGTTAAAAAGATGAGGGGAAAGAGAACATCCTAGTTTTACACAATTAAAATTGTTAAGTAAAATATTTTCTTGCTCTTATAAATTGGATGCACACCTCTTTGTAGAGTTTTTGAATGGCTAATAATTGTGTTGTGGGAACTTCTAAATTACCTCATTAGCTTCATAACCTTCTTTGATTGCTTAAATCATACACCTTAAAGAAGTCCACAAAGCAAATAAATATTTTTTTTTGTATGGACCTTTTTCTCTTAGTAAAATATTTTAAAATAATATGGTAATACTTGATAGTTTGAGGGTGCAGAAATCCTACTTGAGAAATTATGTCTACAAAATATACAAAAATTATTGTCAAAGTTTAGAGGGTCCATCTTACGTAAAAGTAAACCACCTATCATCCCATGTTATAAGTACTTATTGTATGGCCTCATGATATTATGTTATGTTTGTTGATGTATGCAGTTGATGAATCATGTTTAGATATGCTCCAATATCAGATACATAATATTGGAGCCTCAATATCTGATACTCAATATTAGACTCCAAGATGCGATGTCAAATATTCGATATCACAGGGTATATGCTGGCCTATAAATATAGTGCTTGAACACACAATTTCCATATTAGTTTTTGAATAGAGTAACAAAGTTTTTGTAGTTTAGCCATTCCAAAGTTAGAATATTTTTGAGTGCCCATAGTAGGATTTTGAGTGTGTACAGATCTTTATTTGAACATTGATGTACCTAAGCATAGCAATGTGATGGGAATAAAGACAAGCCCTTTTGATAATCCTTGCAGTACAAAGAATAGATTAATGTTTCCTTTAATGCATTTAATATTCATGTGCTTTACCTTAATGCACTTCAATTAAGTAATTAATTTTAAATTATTAATGAACACAAGCACTACCACTTTAAGCATACGTGTAGTGCTTGGTAACCTAGAAATGCTTAATGTTTGGTAACCCAGCAGTGCTTTATGCATTTAGAATGTGTCTAGAGAGTCAAAATGGATACTTGTGTTAGGCTAGCTAGGCCATAGATTAATTAGATATTAAATTTCTCTACCTTTCATTCTTGTTCTAGGTGCTTAAACTTATAAAATATAAAATGACAAAAATCATATACCTCAGTTGCACTTAACCATACACTTGTACCTCATGAGTGGAATTGAGAAGACAACGATCATCCCAATTAGATTTCACTTTCTTGAATCAATGTACTTAGGAACTTATCTATGGAGTTTAACCAAATCACACATGAACACTTGTGATTTGTATGGTAGAGCATAGGGGTACCTTGTCACTCAGTATTGGCACCATTTTCAGGGACCTTTTAGTTGTTACATGCACTATCTAGAATTTAGTAAAAATTATTCAAAATCATTAGACCAAACCCTACAGTCATATCATACTTTAAAATAACTACAAAAATTTTTAAAAGCCACACTGCATTTTTATTTTCTGCCATAAGATGTCTTCTTCTCATAAGAGTGATTCTTTGCCCAAGTATGACATACTACATTAATAAGTGCCCTAATAATACAATGTGGTATATGCTCATCTTGATGAGTATGTACCCAATTTCACCTTCATCCTACACTAGGATGAATAGCTATGATGGCATGACATGGAGGACAACATCGTGTTACCACTTGGTAGATTTGTTCCTGCGATGCTCCAACAAACTCTTATGCATTTGGGCCTTCAATAACTTCATGCTGAGTATGTTATACAAGATAGTGATGCCAAGGATTATCATCTCATTGTGGCACAACATCTCAAGGATCGATAGCTAGAACAACACTATGAATCTGTGAAGGAAAGTGTTTCACTAATTCCTCATTCCTGTTATACCAAAAAGATGGTGGAAAACCCTTCTTTGGGGGTTTTTCACTCAATGAAATTCCTCTCTTTGACTATATTGAGGGAGGTCAAAACTAGAGCCTGCAATCCATGATCCACAATCCTGGTTCTAGCAAGAATGGATCCAATGACAAAGGAGGATCCAAGAAGGAGATTCAGGGCAAGGATGTAGACAAGAAATAAGATTATGATTCTGACCATGATCACCCAAGAGGGGGTAGCAAGCATCATGATGGTGCTAGTCCTCCTTCTTCTTCACCTTCGTCATCATCTTCTTCTTCTTTTGGCTCTAACCACAATCGTAGGAGGCATGACCATGATAGAGGTGGCCAAAGAGACCAAAATAACCAAAGGGACCATCAAGCAAGTCAAGACCAAGGGCACAAGTGGTCAAGAGAGACTTGTCACCATGAACAAATAGGAAGTAAAGGGCATCATATGTACCAAAATCATGGCCTCGATGAGCCTTTGCTTGCTACTTGAAGTATGCTAAACATTGTAGAGGCAGTACGAATTTCCATAAGGCATGTAAGGGATAGTTGAATCAAGAGACTATACATGAACAACATCCCTCAACTTGAAGGGAGATATAACTGTAACACCTAGCCCTAGCTAAGACATGGTGATGCCTAGGATCAAGTAATCTTAGAATAGAAGCATGCTAACTAAAAATCAAGAATGTGTAAAATACATGATATTAGGGAAAGTCAAATGATACAGACCACATCAAAAACTAAACATACATGTTACTTTATTAAAATGCATGTCTCTACATAAAACAAAATATGCACTGCTCTACTAAAATATTAAAAAGAAAACACATAACATCATCATCATATAGCAAAGAGTATAGAGAGTTTCATACAATGATATCTAGTCCATACTACTGTACATAGAAATATACATTAACCAAGCACTGAAGATTTCCCCCTTCTCTACTCTCCCTCTCCATGCCCATCTAGGCTCCTATGCTTTCCACCTATAATTAAATAAAGTTAGTACATAACTAGGTGGGAAGCCTTTACACTTCCCCTGCTAGATGGTCAACAAGTATTGCACTAGAGGAGAGGAGTGAGGTACAAGGCAACCTGCAATCACTGTTAGTCTTACTTATGCTCAAAAAAACACACACCATATCACCCATAATGCTAACAAACTATCATACAATCACAGATAAAGCCACAATCTAACATCATCTATCATGCCCATGTCATCATACCCATGATATACTATAAATAGTCCATGATCCACACAATCATAATCCAATCAAAACACTTATTATCAATGATATGACTCACAAACTAATACTATCACATACATAGCCTACGTAGTTACTAGCATATCTGCACTTAGTGTAGCATGTGAAAAATTTCCATGAGTACTCATAACAACCATTGCTTGTAGGTCTTTTGTTTATCCAACTGGTGCTAGGGTCCATCAATCTATGACCTACAATCACTAGCCTTATGGAGGATTGATGATAGGGATGAACAAACCTATGTCACGTACCAATCATAGGGATGAACACACCTACACTCTTCCACTCTCAAGATGAGGCCTGAGATAGGAGCCTCATTGATGCATCATAGTGGGAGTCAATCCATGTTACCTCTAGGGTGCATCATCACCAACTGGTCCACATCCTCATGCTAGCACCACCCACCAATGACCAACACAAGTGTCATTGCAAAAACATGTACACATTCCAACTAGCTTAAGCCAACACATGTCATAAGCACAACACACCCAAACAAACATAATCATATATATCCACTTCTAACAGTTACAATCATTTCATGAAAATAATACCACGATTTTCCAAAACAACATGAATACCTCGATATCATAAAATAATACCATATTTCTCAAACAACATGTACTTCTAGACAAATGACCACTATAATAACCTTCAAAATAATATATGCCCAAAGAGAAAATGAATTCCACGATTAGAAAGTACTTTCCAAAACAATCCTAACAATACTAATTTTTCCTAAATCAGACTCCTAGAAGCAAAGTTATGCATGTTCAAAATTTGATTAATAAAATAATATTTAATTACCACTAGGAAGGATTGGAACTTCCAAAAATGCTCATGCCCTAATAGGTCCCACAAATAGCATATTCCAATCATACAATTCTCATCAACATCACATATCATATTCTACAAGTCCACATCATCCCATACATCACATACATGTTAATACATAATTCATAATCAAAATAGAACAATTTTGAGAAAATAGACAAAATAACATGTCTAAGCTCAATCCTTGAGTTATCCACCCCACATTCCCACATTGCATAATCATATACACTAATCCAAAACAAAAATATAGGTAAAAGGTAAAAACAACCCATCAATTACAATTGTTAGGTAAAATGGCCGAAACAAGTAGAAAACCCTCAAAAATCTAATAGGACTCTATTTTGCTCCCAACAAGTTCTACATCCACATAGCTATGACTATACTAATCCCAAATCTAGGTTCAAAGCAAGCAAAAACTATAAGTGGTCGTGCAAAAGGATGGTGGGTCTCTTTTCATGTTAAAATAAAATAAACAAACAAAAACAAGGTTTACGCGTAACATTACTTTTATGCATTGGTTTTTCTTTTCCAAACAAAAAAAGAAAAAAGACAAAACAAAGGTAGCACACATCATGTGCAACTAACATTACTTGTACTTTATTTATTTATTTATTTTACTTTATTTTATTTTATTTTTTAACTATCTCATTTTCATAACCTAATATTATTTTCTCCACCACAACTAATATCATAAACTTTAATTATGATAACTAAACACACCAGGACTCCAAATTAAAATCCATTTGAACCTACGAGATCCTTATCATATGTACTACACATTCGCATGCCAAAATCACACCTAAACATCACACAACATAGTGATATAGTACAAATGCCTAAATACCAAAATCATACATAAAGCATAAAACATACTAGATAGGTGCTCTTGTACCCCAATCCAACATCCTTGCTAGTAACATCAATTGTCTAACACATCATACAAGGCTAGTGTACATAATCACCGTAGTTAAGCATGTAAAGACATCATACTCATAACATAAAGATGAAGCCTCATAAGATATAAAATACATTAACTCATCCCCAAAAACCCATCGGGACTCCACATGTAATGTATAAATCATAAGTGTATGATCATATCTACTATCTCTAGATGGGATGTAACACTCTCCCCTCCTTGAGAATCTTCCTCCTAGAAGATCTTAGAATGAGTTACATGCATCTCTGTCTCCACCTTCCAAGTAGCCTTTGAAGCTCCATGTCTACCCAATAAAACCTTGACCATAGGTATAACTTTACTATGTAGCTATTTCAACATATGATCAACAATCTCTGCAGGCTACTCAACATAACTGACATTAGACTGTAGTTGTATCCTTGAATGGTTAATCACATGATGTTCATCAGGCACATAACATCATAGCATAGATACATGAAATACATCATGGACATGTGTCAAATGAGAAGGTAATGTTAGCCAATAGGCCACTCTCCCAATCCCCTATAACACCTAAAATGGACCAATGTTTCTAGAAGCCAATTTCCCTTTTTAGCTAAATCAAGTAAGATCTGTCAAAGGAGAAATATAAAGAAATACATGATCTCTAACTGAAAAATCCAGTGGCATTTGATGTCAATTGGCATATGTAGCCTGCTTATCCTGTGCAGCTCTCAATCTATCTCAGATCTCCCAAAATTTCTCTATAGTCTACCTCCCCAAATCTGTGCTCACCTGCTAATGATCTTCTATGGTATCCCAACATAAAGGTGTTCTACAAGGACTACCATATAAAATCTCATATGGTGCTACTTGCAAAATAATCCCAACCATCTCTATACTATAAATCTCTAGAATCTGATTCACCCACTCAGTTTGACCATTAGTTTCTAGATGATAGGAAGAATTTATATTTAACTTTGCACTCATATCCTTCTGAAATGCCTACCAAAAATCTGACATGAATCAAGCATCTCTATCACTAATAATCCATCATGGCACACCATGCAACCACACTATCTCTACAAGAAAGAGATGTGTAGTTTTTACTATACTTACTAATGATCGTGTGGCAAGAAAATGGGTAGACTTTGTCAACAAATCAACAACTACTAATATAGCATCATGACCACTGCATGCTTGGGGAAGATCAACAATGAAATCTATACCAATGGCATCCCACTTACACTAAGGAATATCATGGGAATGCAAATAACCCCCAGTTCTCTAATGATCTATCTTCACTTGTTAGCAAATTAAACATTGAGATACATACTATTCTACATTCCTCGTCATACTAGGCCACCAAGACATCCGTCATAAACTTTGTTAAATTTTCTAACTACCTAGATGCATTTAGTATATGCTCATGTGGGCCTCATCCATTAACTAAATTCATAGAGCTTCTAAAACACATACTTGACCATCCCTCCATACTTCTCCATGACTATCCACATAGAGTAGTCCATTAGAGGTAATCTATTGTCTAAATGCATGACACTAGGGATCATGGCATTATTTCTCCCATATCTACTCTTGCAAATCTAATTGGATTGTCAAGTTATTAAGCTAACTCACCACCCTACTTAATGCATCCTCTACTTTATTAGTCTTAATAAGTCTATATTTAATAGTGAAATCAAAATCTGCAAGTAGCTCCACCCATCTACATTGTCGCAAGTTTAATTGTGGCTAACTCATAAGATATTGGAGGCTCTTATGGTTAGTCCAAATAGTAACCTACTCCCCATATAGATAATGCTGCCAAATCTTCAATGAAAAGATCACAACACCCAACTCTAGATCATGCATATGGCCTCAATTGATAGGATGCATAAGCCACAAGCTGTTCATCCTGCATCAACACATAACCATATCCATCCCCTGAAGCATCAGTAGTGTAGGAGATATTAGCATTAGAGCAATCACTAATCTATGCTTCAACTCTTCAAATGTAGCCTAACAAGTTGGGCCCTAAGTAAAGTTAGCCTCCTTCCTCAACAATCAAGGCAAAGGGGATGCTATGCATGAAGAATGTTCCACAAATCTCTAGTAATATCTTGCTAATTTCAAGAAGCTTCATACCTCCATAACTAATTATGGCCTAGGCCAATCACGAATGACTAAAATCTTTGTAGGATCCATAGAGATACCAACTCCTGACACCACATGTCCTAAGAATTGAATCTTTGATTATCAAAATGAACACTTGGATGGCTAAGCATACAGTTGGTGCTTACTTAAAGTCTGTAAAACCATTGATAAGTGCTCAGCATGCAATTGCTCATTACGAGAATATACTAATATATCATCTATGAACACAATCCAAAACTAATCTAGGAATCATCCTCAACAAAAATAGACACATTTTACTTGAATTCTTTATATTTGTCCATGCTCCCTTGAGTTCTTATGATCCTGAATTTTCTTGTGAGTCCTTAAGTCCTTTACTCTTTCTCATGTAAACAAAGCAACCTCACAAATATCTTATAATCCATTTTCCTTAATGTTTTGACATATCAAAAGGTTAACACATTGCCAACTCTTTAATGATCAAAGGGAGATCAATTGGGGAGAGTTGAAGTTTCCTAAAGCTTTCAAGTAAGAGCCCCTTAAAGGCTCTGCCAGTAGGAATGGAATATGCTTTCTTAAATAATATAAAGCCAATTATTATCAATGCCACACTTACTCCTACACAAAAGAAGAAATTGTTGGAAGTTGTGAACAAATGGCTAACAGCCTTCACCTAGTCATATCATGAGTTAACAAGAATTAATCCTAGGATATGCCAGCATAGAATTTATACAGACTCCATCAAACCAAAGATGTAGCCACAAAAATAGTTGAACCCAAAGCTTAATTAAATCATCAAGAAGGAAATTGAATAACTCCTCAAGGATGGGTTTGCCCACTTGTTATTATGCCAAAGAATGGGGGAAAGTAAGAGTCTATATAGACTTTCAACTATTGAATATGGCCACTTACAAAGATCATTTTCCATTGTTATTTGTGGACCAAATGCTAGATATCATTACAAGGTATTGTTACTATAACTTTCTAGATAGTTATAGTAGCTATAACCAAATCCAAATTACACTAAAGGACTAGGCCAAAACAACATTTACAAGTCCTTGGGGAACTTTCTCATACACAAATATGTATTTTGGATTGTGGAATGCTCCCACCATATTTTAGTGTTTGGTCCTAAGCATCTTCCAATAGTAGATTGATAGCAGGGTAGAGGTCTTCATGGTTGACTTCTCTACCCATTGGGCTAGATTTGAGCAAGCCTTGGACTCCCTCAAGCAAGTTCTTAGAAGGTGTGTCAAGAAAAACTTCAGGATTAACTAGCAAAAGAACCACTTAATGATCCAAGAGGGCATTGTCTTGGGACATATGATTTCGAATAAACAGATCAAGGTAGACTTGAAAAAAATAAGGGTCATCCAAGAAATAATCATACAATTAGAAACAATGAAGGACATGAGGTCATTCCTTGGCCATGCTAGTTATTACAAGTGCTTCATTGAAAACTTCTCAAATATCATCAAGCAGTTAATAGAGCTTACCAAGAAAGATGCAATGTTTGCCTAGACTAAGGAATATGAAAATGCATTCCGATAGTTAAAGTAGAAACTTGTAGAAAATCTAATTCTATGAGCACTAGACTAGTTCAAGTCATTCCATATAATGAAAAATGCATCCAATTATACCTTGGGGATTATGCTTACATAGATGGATGATTAGAAATGTCCATATTACATCCACTATGCAAGTAAAAGCATTGTGGATGCACAACTCAACTACACCACCATTGAAAAGGAGCTTATGGCAATGGTGTATGCATTAGAGAAAATTAGGTACTATGTGCTTAGATACAACATTTTTGTGCAAATCGATCATATTGTCGTCTAGTTTCTGATGGACAAGCCAATAGTGAGCCCTTGTGTCATATGGTGGCTAGCCATCTTCCAAGAGTTTGACTTAATAATGGTTGACTAAAAGTAAACTAAGAATGTGGTGGCTGGTCACTTGTCTTGGTTGAGATGGGACAACTAAGAAGAAGAGAGCCCACTATCTAATCAATTTTCTAATGAAATTCTCTTCGTTGGTGCTATTAATCCTCAAAATCCTAAAAAATCAAAGTGGTATGAAAACATCCTCTCCTAACTACTCACTCAAGAGACGTTGTAGGAGTCGGTTAATAAGAAGAAATGGTAGTTTTTTCACTAGGCCAAACACTTCATAGAGATCAAAGGCAATCTCTACAAGAGTTGTGTAGATGGCCTGATATGATGGCATGTCCCCAACGTAGACCAACATCCAGGATGCACACGAAGATCCTTGTGGAGGCCACTATGCTAGAAGGAGGATGGCCATTAAGATCCTCATGGAAGGATATTACTAGCCCATAATCTTTAGGGATGCCCATTAATTCTTCCATTCCTATGACAAATGCTAATGTGATGGAGGGATAATTGCGCACATGTAAGGGTTGCAATAGTGGATCCAACCATTGGAGCCTTTTGTTCTTTGAGGGATTGCTTTCATGGGTCCCATCAACATTATGTCAAATGGAAAGGCCTACATCATTATTGTAGTTAACTACTGTACCAAATGGGCTAAAGCCATTTTCGTTACCAGTTGTTCATCATCTATGGTATTAAATTTTTTACAACAAAATGCTGTAAATAGGTTTAGTGTGCCTCAACCACCAATCTCAAATAATGGAACACACTTTACTGGTGTCACTTTTCAGAAGCTCATGCAACACTTGGGAGTTGAACATAAATTAACAACTCCATACCACCCCCAAGCTAATGGTCAAGCTAATGTTACTAATAGGGAAATTACCAAACTACTAACACATGCAATTAGTAAATATAGGAAGGACTGGAGCAATAAACTAAATGATGCTATTTGTTCTTATCGTTCAATATGGAAACTTGTTATTAGTTACTCTCACCATTAGTTAGTGTACGAGAAACTTCCAACTCTTTCCATCCAATCTAAGCTCCATACAATTTTAACAACTTGTGATCTTGACTTGTACCTAAGTCTAACCCAAAGACAAAGACTAATGAATCTTAACACACTAGATGAGAATATATTAGTGGTCCTATCATTGAATGAAGTGCATAAGGCACATAATAAACAATGTCATGACCTTAGAATAAGGAAAGTAATGTTTCAACTAAGAGATAAGGTGCTCTACTAAAACCCTATCCATGTACCTCAACATACCAAATTTCAAACATTATGATAGGACCCTTACATCATATATGAACCTTTCCCATCTAGGGCCACAATGATATACCATCCTGATAGCCCAAGTAAGAGATTTTTAGTTAGCACCCAACAACTTAAACCGTTTTTTTGAACTAAAAATAGCTAGTGGAAATAATGCCTCAGCTAATGGCCAAGCATGCTCAATCTTTCAGATCTCTTCCTTCCAACTCAATCATTGATGAGATGCCCATCCATGCTAACATCCTACAAAGTGGCTCCTCAATTTTTCAACATTTTTTTTTACATATTTCTTTATACATTTCTTATTTTCTTGAATATTTTTCAGGTTATTTTATATTTTACTTTATTTGAAACATCTTACAGGTGTTTCTCTTCTTTATTTCCATCAGGACTTTGATGTTGAATGCAATTACTACTTGTTGGTGGATTACTTAATTCTATTGTTTAAATTGATTACTTAATGATTGGATTTCATCATTGAATTCTAACATTGATTAATGGGACATTGGATTTCACATGGTACTGGGTAGTGCTCTCATGACATTTATCCATTCCATTTAAAACTCCATGATGTTTCTTTTTTTCTGGAAGCATGAGGTCCTTTTTAATAACAATTTTGAACAAAGTCTGACCTTGGTACTCCCAAACTTAGAATAAATCAAGTGGACTTGGCAAGGATGTGGCTTCAAGGAAATTTATCACCTTTTATACCTATCAACCATCCAAAGTTTTATGAGCATTCTCATTGATTCCTCACCATTTCTATCATCAACCAATAATAAGAAGTAATATCTTTGCATGGTGTGGTTTCCATGGAAAAAATGTGGGAATTTAAAGCACAACCCTTAGATAAAATAATGGGCTATAGGCACTAGTTATGGGGCTGGAAAGAGATGTTACCCATGCCTAAAGTCATCCCTCTAACTAAGGTCCTCTTCACTTCTTGCTTCTCTTTTCTTATCTATTTGGAATGGTGGGTGAATGGTGTGGTGTCCATGAGCTTTGGGGGTTTGTATGGTCTCAAAGTGCTGATGTGAAGCCACTAGAAGAGGGTGTTCTTGATTCCAACTAAGGATGTGATGTTCCCAAGATCACCTTACTCACAAACTCCACAAGGACTTCTTGTGACCAAGATAAGAAACTCCATTTCATTATTTCTCTTCTCATCACTTCAATCCATTTTCCATCTCACTGCCTATTGTCATGTTTAATCAATGTGTCCATTTTCATGTGTCTTAATTCTTTGGTGGTATCTTGGATGATTTGATTTTTAACAATCCATAGCCATTAATCATCCTTGGGGTCCATGGACTCCTTGGTATGAGGGCATGTAAGGGAATTAAGGACATGAGCCTACTTTGGGAAGGACCCACTTGCATACTCCTTGGCTTAGATGATTAACTTTGCTATCCCTTAGTTATTTTGCTTTCAAACACATTATTTTCCACCATGAAACATCCAATTTTACACTCCTTAATATTCAACTCCAACCAGATCTCCTTTTCCAATTGTATGCCAAGTCCTCTTCAATGTTCTGTCCTTAATCTAGAATTTTTTGGCTTCCTTTGGACTCTAATTTTGTGACAAAACTCTTTTTCTATACTTTGTTTTTTGCATGTGAAAATTTTTATCTATGGCTACTTCGATGTAGTCTCGTTGATGTAGCCTAATGCATTAACACATCACCATCAACATAGGAAAAAAATACTATAAATATGTGAGAATAGTTAGCCAAATTTTCACATTTACCTCATAACACTAGAGGGGTTTTGCAATTTTTAAACCCTAGAGCCCACATATTCTCACTCATTCTTTGACCCTTCAACTATCAAAGGTGAGCTTTACATTATGGAGATCATAAACCTATGGTTTACGATAGAAAATTTTTTCAAATTTTCTCTCATGCTAACTGATTCCGTGGCCTATAAATTCGTTCTTGATGGGAGAACAAAGGTACCACGAATCATAGTAGGATTGCAGTTTAGGTCCCTTTCATAGATGCTTGGAGGTTGCATACACCATCATTGTAGAGCGTCGATGTGAAAGAAAAATTTAAACAAGATTAATCAAAGGCATAGGTTAGTTCCATTTGCTTCCACATTCTACATTTTGATTACTTGTGCAATCTATTTTTCTGCATAATTATTTTCTTACATTTCCAACTATTGCTCTCCCGTAATCACATTGTGTATCTCTCTTTTTAACTTTTCTTTAATGGCATTGTGACTTGATCAACTTTTTCTTTGTCGATATTCTCGTTATCTGGTATCTCTTTCTGATTTTGTTTGTCCAACTTTGTCTTATTGACGTATCTTTCAATGCATGTTTTCCATCCCTTTGCCATTCTATCTCTCTTTGCATACACAAAAGGACAATTTAACCATTTTCCATCATGTTTTGTGAGACATTGAATTTTTAAAATTGTTTAAAACAATTAAATCAAACAAATACTGGTAGGCACCCCTTTGATGCACATTATGGTCTAATAAACCTTTTCAAATCAACATTTCTCAATCCCTATGCTATTCTATCTCTCTTTGCATACACAAATGGACAACTTAACCATTTTCTAGCTTGTTTTGTGAGACATTGAATTTTAAAATTTGTTTAAAACAATTAAATCAAACAAATACTGGTAGGCACCACTTTGATGCACATTATGGCTTGATAAACCTTTTCAAATCAATATTTCTTAATGTAAAGTTTTTCCATTTGTTTTGTTTTGGACTTGTTTTATAGCAAATTATAAACTGATCCACATTTATTATGTGGTAGATGCATGGTAGATCAAGGTATGCATGGCATAGATATATGCTTATATGAAATGCTCTAGTTGGCTGGCAAGCAGGGATGGGGCCCAAAAACACACATAAACATAGTCAAGATAATCATAAAATGCACATGAATAAATTATATGAAGTGAAGCATGAATCATTGTGAAATCAATTTATGATTCCTCGTACATGAATAAGTTATATGAAGTGAACCATGAACCATTGTAAAATCGGTTTATGATTCAGTTGTTTTACACACTTTCTTTGGAAACAACGACGAAAAGGTACGGACTGGGCCCATATCACAGCTGGTAACACTAATGAAAACAAGAAAGTAACAAAGTAAGACGTTCAGCAATAGCAATGCCAACACAAGGAATTTGCAAGAAACTTAGCATTTTAGCCTGTCGCAAAACGCAACGCAATATAAAGCATGGTGTCTAAACCAACAGCAATGGCAACATCATTTTCGAGCAAGAGTTGAACACGGAGAGAGGTGGCCAAGTTTTGTTGCCGATCATCGTATCTGTGGCCGTGGCCTTAAGGGCGCAGGGCGTTCGAACATACATCGTGCTAACATCGGAGGTGGACCAGCCATCACTGTTCAGCAACACGGAGGGCTGGTACGACTCCCTCGTCAGCGACAAGTCCAAGATGTTGTACCGCTACCAAAATGTCATGCATGCCTTCGCCACACTCACCGAACAGGAGGCAGCCCACATGGCCACTCAGCCGGGCATCATTAGCATCCTTCCCGACATCGAGCATCAACTACACACTATGTGCTCCCTGGAATTCCTTGGCCTAGGCCTCGCCTCCTCCTCTCTCGTGGCCTCAGCTGGCCCACTGTGGAAGGCATCCTGGCAGGGCCGCGGCGTCATCGTGGGCATTGTCAACACCGGAATATGGCCAGAGAGTCCCAGCTTCAGCGATGCCGGCATGCCACCTCTGCCGCCACATTGGAAGGGCCTCTGCCACTCCAAAAACTTCAATTTCACTTGTACTAACAAGATCATCGGCGCCCGCTTCTACAACAAGGGCTACAAGGCAACCGCCGCGCTGGACGTCAACTCATCTGGCTTGAGCTTCTCCCCCCATGACACCGACGCCCACGGCAGCCACACCGCCGTTGGCGCACGCATTGCCAAGTCCTCCTTGCATGGCTTCGCCAAGGGTACCGCCGTAGGTATGGCACCCAAGGCGTGTCTGGCCGTGTACAAGGTCTGCTGGCTCACTTGCTTGGGCGCCGACATCATCGTCAACCTCGACGATGCCACCGCCGATGGCGTCGACGCGCTCTGGCTTTCACTTGGCTTCAACAGTGTTGTGCAGTACTACCAGGACCCACTTGCCATCGGCGCCTTACGCAGAGGCATCTTCATTGCTGCCTTCACCGGAAACTCCGAGCCGGGACTCTCCACCGTGCAAAACTCCCTGCCCTGGATCGCCACTGTGGCTGCCAGCACCCTAGACCGCTACTTCCGCGTCAATGCCACGACCGGCGACGGCCACACCTTTCACGGCCAAGCCATGTACATCGCCCAGCCCCTACCCAAGCCCCAATATCCTCTCGTCTATGGCGCCGATACCGTGAAGGCCAGCTTCTGCAACAAAGGTACCCTTGACCCCGCTCGTGTGGCCGGCAAGATTGTGGTGTGCTATCACAGAGGCCGCATCGGGAGAATCAAGACGGTGAACGTGATTTCGGGGACGTCCATGCCATGCCCGCACATGTCGGGAGTGGCAGCATTGCTGAAGGCGGTGCATCCCAACTGGAGCCCTGCGGCAATCCGGTCGGCACTCATGACCACGGCCACCACGCTCGACAAGGACGGCGAACACATTGAGCCAAACAGAGCGCTGGAACCGGGGCTCATCTACGACGTGGATACAGTGCGGAATGTGGATGACCTCAACTACCCATCGCTGTCGACGGTGTTCCGAGAAGGCCGAAGGCAGGTGACGTACGTGCGGACCCTGAGCAACGTGGCCAATATGGGATCCACGTACGGCGTAAGAGTGTTGGCTCCCAAGGCGGTGGCGGTGACAGTGGAGCCGACGCATCTGCGGTTTAAGAAGAAGGGCGATAAACGCAGCTTCAGAGTGACGATGCGAGTGAGGTCGCTGAAGGCGCTGCGGAAGGCACCTGCTGCGCTATTCGGCTGTGTGGAATGCAGTGACGGAAAATCCATCTATTTTTCCAGGTATGCTGTCACAAAATCTATAGAGCTATGTCTCTGAAAGACTGGAACCCACATTTGCCGCAAAATATAAAACGTTTCTTTGGTTAACCAGAAACGTTGTTGTCTTTCAAAGTATGATTTGAATTGCCCACTTCTCATTGAAAATGGATGGTTGTATTAAGAAAAGTATGCCTTTAGTTATAGAATGTTTTAGTGGAGGATCTTTCTTTAAATAAAAAGGTTTTGTTGGAAGACTACAAAGGAAAAAGTCTTAGTTAAAGTTTAGTTAAACACATAAAAAAAGAAGCATTTTTATTTACATTTTATTTAAGGGGATTTGTTATTTAGTACTCCAAAGTACCTATCCTTAACTATTCCTGTTCATTTAACGAATCAAATTGCTAGAGCAAGAACGAGTTTTTATCATCTACTTATTGAGATAGAAGCATAGAGCATTGAGGACAAAAAAACACATTTCTTTATTTTGCTCATCTTTGGCTCACATTTAAATGAATTATAATATTAACTATAATATGCTAATTATTTTATTTCAGATTGACCCTACCTCCTTGGAGCATTACATCAATGATGTTTTCAACTTTATTCAAAAATGTGTTAAGGCTTTGTAACTATTTAACAAATCCTTTGTGATTTCTTGGACATACTAAAAATTTCTAGTTTCTAATCTTTAATATTTATTAATAAACATTGATAAAATTAATTGAGCCAAGTGTAAAGATAAATAATTTTAACTATGCTTTTATTACCACCTTATAAAATTATTATAATAAGAGGATTAATCTTAAAAACTAGTAAGACCATTTTACATGATCCCATACATAGATTTTCAAAGGAGGATCATCACTTTATCTTTCTTTCTATGACATATGTATTTTATGATAAACTTTTTCTTAAAAAGGAGGATCATCACTTGATTTTTCTTTTTATGATATATGTATTTTCTATGATAAGCTTTTTCTAAAGGAGGATGATAGTTATTGCCTCAATCCTACTCCACCATTCCTTCATCTCACAACAGATGAGGTGACAAATGACATCAAATAATTGGTAATCGGTAAAGTTCCAAATTTCTTTTATTTGGATGTTGAATTATGTTAATGAATACAAAGTAATATTCATAAAGAATTTTGTCAAAGATTGAACACAATGGTTGAATTTGGTTTGAACTAGTCACGAAAGACTATTGATGAGTCATGAAAAGACAAGCTACGTTGATAAGCATGCATCAATGTAGTCCCATTGACATATCCTCGTCGATGCAAATGCACATTGATGCAGGCAAAGCCTATATAAATATGGTTGCTGCCCATATTTATGATATCCAAAGTTAGTAGCATAGCAAAGCCCTTGCAATTTAGTTTATCTAGAGTTAGAATATTTTCCCTCTATGTGCCCGTAGTGTAGATTATAAAGATTGTATAGAGCTTTATTCCAACACCATGTACTTGAATGCATTGGTGTTAATGAGTAGCGAATACCCCTACGATCAACCATAAGAATCACTAAGCGTTCACGTGAGATCTGATCAAATACCATAGATTCTATGTCTTCCGATACACCAGTCTCTAGGAAGTGAACTTGCCCTAACAATCATTTGTTGTCTTCCCAATTACACTTGTGATATACAAAGGTATGGTTAAGTGTAATCGAGGCATATGATTTTTATTATTTTTTATGTTTTATATTTTGAGTGCTTAAAATAAAGGATGAAGGGAATGGAGTACTTTAATTGCTAATTTAATCTAACTAACTAACTAAGGTCTAATTATTCCTAACATAAGTATCTAGTCCCACTTTCCATACACATCTTGAACATGTATAACGCTGCTAGGTTACCAAACATTAAGCATTACTGGGATTACCAAGCGTCATGCACATGCTCGAAATGGTCATACGTATGTGCTTAATTAATTACTATTTAACCTAGCTAGCTTAATTATTGAAAACATTAAAGGAAATTGCATGAAACATTAAATGCATAAATAAAATATTCAATTTAGCCAAAGTGCTACAAGGTTTATCAGAAAGCTCTTCTTTATTGCCACACACACTACCATGCTTGGGTACAATAATGCTTGAATAAAGATCCGTACACTCAATGACTCCTACTGCAGGCACTTTAGGAAAATATTCTAACTCTAGGGAAGAAAAACTACAAGGCCTTTGCTATGCTATGACTAAAGTAACCCCAAACCATGCATCTAAGTGCTATATTTATAGGTCAATACACATCCCACGACATCGGATATCCAACATCGCCTCTAAGCATCCAATATCAGGTATTTGATATTAGGGCTCCAATATCAAATTCGATATCGAAGTTAGACAAAATACACTTCATCATACCCCCATGACTAAATAAAAACTCATCTGCAAGTGAAAAAAAAGAAGGAACAAGTCCCTTACAAAATATTGGGAAGGTATGGGCTTATTGACTGACATGCAAACTGACTTAGACTAAACAAACAAACTCTAAGTGTCCAAGTATATAGATTTACAATCTTTTACAAAATTAGGTGTTTATGATAATAGAATTAAACACCCTAGCCAAAATTAACATCCAACTCCTTTGGCAACTAAAGAACGAGGGAGAAGATTCATTGATCATGAAGAGGCCTTGTCGTCTAGTGCTGCTGCTGATTCCTTGGTGAAGATAGTCCCACCTATAGTCCACTCTTCCCATTGCAATCACAAAAAAATCACATATTAGTGTGCAATGTATAACTTATAGCTTTTAGGTACCTTGTCTCATTGATAATTACACCTAGCTAGGTTGTGATTATGATGAATTGATTCTTTTAATAGCATTAGTGGGAAGACTAAAAGATAGGGTGAAATGGATAAGCGGTCAATTATTAGATTCTGAAAAGCCCAAATGCGATGAAATGCTTGAAGAGGGTTAAAGAATTCACAACAACAAAAAAGAGGATTTCACTAAAAAACATCGTGAAGATAAGCACAATTGGATGTCATTGATGGGGCATGCAAAAGGATTTAATTGTGAAAATGCCTAAGGATAAAGAACTTATCTAACCCAACTAAAAGGTATGAAAGTGGATCCTCCCCAAGGTAGGTACATGCCCTTTTTTGCCCTTGCATATCCTCAAACCAAGGAATCCACTAGCCCCATGGATGATTAATGGTTACAGAAAGTTAAGTACAAAAACCTAGAAGAAACTACCTAAGAATTTTAACTCATCAAATCAAGACATCAAACAGGGACATAAACACTAATAATGAGGTGAGACATGGAAAGCATAGATGGATGACAAAGAAAAAATTGAATAGAGTTCTCAATTAAGGTCACATGAAGTCCCTTGTAAATTTTGTGATTAAATGACCTAATAAAATCCATCCTTAGTTCAAACCAAAACCAACCATGTTCAGTGACTTTGCATCATCACTCTAAGACTAGTCCATCCTCTTGAGACACAAGAGTGCTCACATAGAACAACCACCATTCCTTATTTAACAAGTAAAGAGAAGTAGAAAGTGAGAAAGGGCCTTAGTTAGAGGGGATCTTCAGACATGGGTAACATGCCTTTCTAGTCCCATAATGAGTGCTTGTAGCCTATTTATTTTGTCTAAGGAGTATGCTTTGAATTTCCATCATTCATTTTTTTATAGAAACCACACAATGTAAAGACTTATTCAACTTCCTGTTATTGGTCAACATGGAGCAATAAGAAATCCATGAAAACACCCATACACCCAAGTAAGTAGAAGAGGTACAAAGAGTATTAAATTCCTTTGAAGTCACACCCTATTCAAACCTTTGAATCCTTGCCAAGTCCAAGAACTACCAAGTTTGTTAAATTTTTATTAATGAAAATGAACCTCACACTTCCAGAACTGAAACACCATAAAGTTTATGGATGGGTGGATAATGTGGACTCACTACCTATTTCATGAAAAAGAAACCATGTCCTAGTTATTAGTAACAAATTCAAAGTTAGAATCCTGACACCAAAAATCAAATAACCGAATAGCACATGCCCACATCAAGTAAACCACATTGTACTTAGTTGGCAATAAGGCACATTATTATTAGAACACAATAAGAAAATCACACCAAAGTAAAGAAAAAATAAAAGAAATAGTAAAATATTTAAGAAAAATAAAACGTGCTAATGGTGTTGTAAAAAAAAAATTGGAAAAAAGTAATAAAGTAAAAACAAAAGTGTGTAGGATAAAGAAGGCATAAAATAAAAAGTTGTAAAAATAACAAGGTGTAAAAAAAATGTGTAAATAAAAGATGAAAAATTAAGGAGCCACAATAATGGTTGGCATGGATGGCCATCTCCCCATGACTAAGTTGAAAGAAGGAGACCTAAAAGATTAAGTGTGATTGTCCATCCAATGAAGCATTTGTTGCACTAGCTTACTTAAGCTCATGGAAAGGTTTGACTTGTTGTGTGTTAACCATCTATGTTTTGTGTGGGCTCTCAATTTTATACAGTAACATGGCCCTAGAAGGAAAGGTTTCATAAATGATGTAAGACCCTTCCCACAATGTCTAAAACTTAGTTCATTGAAGTACATGTGTGGGGTTCCAATAGAGGACCTTATTTCCTGGTTGAAATTTAACTTTCCAAATTGTAAGGCCATGGTGTTTTTTAAATGCTTTGTGCAAATTGTTAGATGATAGGGCCACCAATTGATTTTTGTCTAGCAGGTTGAGATTCATTAATGTTTCTTTTTGTGCTAGACTTAAGTCAAGGTCAAGATCATAGGCTATTGAAAGTGTACAAAGCTTGGATTGAATAGGAAGAGTTAGCAATTTTCCATACACCAACTCATAGGGAGAGTAGCCCATAGGAAGCTTCCAAGTGGAGCGATAGGCCTAGAGGGCATCATTGAGTTTTGTGCTCTAGTCTATGCTATTTTGCTAACTGTTCTTATTAAGATCTTAGTGATTTCCCTATTTGTAACCTCAGCTTAACCATTGACTTCGAAATGATAAGGTGTTGTTAATTTATGCTCAACTCCCAAGCATTGCATGAGCTTCCAAAAGGTAATGCCTATAAAGTGGGTTCCATTATCAGAAATTAATGCACAAGTCATACCAAACTAGTTTACAACATTCTATTGTACAAATTGAGTAGCAATAGAAGATGTACAATCAATGATGGCTACTGCTTCTACTCATTTTGTACAATAGTCAATAGCAACTATGATGTACGTCTTTCCATTTAACATGGGTGTGATGGGACCCATGAAGTTAATGCCCTAGATGTCAAAGGATTCTAGTGGTTGGATCCACTGTTAAGGTCCCTCCATTCAAGCAGTCATTTCAGCATCACATTAGTAATGCTTATAAGAGTTGAAAAATTGGTGAGTATCCCTAAAAAGTATTTCCCATTAATATCTTACCATCAAGAACTTGATGGTTTTGCATCTCTTTGTATAGTGGCCCCTACAAGGACCTTCATGAGCATCTTGGAGAATGCATAGTTGATCAACATCAAGGACACACCATCAAACCAGGCCATCGGCACACACCTTGTAGAGGTGCTCGTTGATCTCCATGAAGCATTTTACCTAGTGAAGAAACTATTGTTTCTTCCTACAATCCAACTCTTGTGGCATCTGTTGAGTGGGAAGATAGGTAAGAATACCCTTATACCATTTAGACTTAGTGGGAAATTGTTTAGTTATAGCCCTGGCAAAGAGAAGTTTATCAGAAAAATGATCAAACAGTAGGCTTTCCTCCTCCTTATTGTCCCATCATAACTGAGAAAAGTGGTTAGTGATCACATTCTTAGTTCCCTTTTGATCTACTGTTGTAAGATCGAATTCCAACAAGATCACTAGCCACTGTATGACATAGGGGCTGGTTATTGGTATATTTATATTCATTAGGAAGTGAATTACATTGTGGTTCGTATGCATGAACACCTTGTATCTAAGCACACAGTGTCTAAACCTCTTTAGAGTGTACACCACCACCATTAGTTATTTCTTTGTTGTGGTGTAATTTAGTTGTGCACCCACAATGTTTTAACTTATGTAGTAAATGTACTATGGACATTTCTTGTCATCCAACTGTGTAAACACAACCCCTTGGCATAATTTTATGGATCCATCATAACATAAAATGGTCTAGACTGGTCTGGTGTTCATAGAATTGGAGTTTCTACAAGTTTCTCCTTGAGCTACTAGAATGCATTTTCACCTTCCTTGATCCAAAAAAATGGAGCATCTTTCTTTGTTAGTTTTACCAACAATTTTGCAATCTTAGAGAAATTCTCTATGAATATTTGATAGTAACCAGTGTGTCAAAGGAATGATCAGACATCTTTTACAATTTCTGATTGATAGGTAATCCCTTGGATGACCCTACCTTTTTTTATGGTTGATCTCAATTCCTACCTGTGAAATTTTGTGCCCAAAATAATGCCCTCCCAGATCATCAGAAGGCTCTTCTTCCAATTGAGCTGAAGATTCATCTCCACCCATCTTTTGAGAACTTGCTTAAGATGATCCAAGGATTGCTCAAATGTAGCCCCATAGATGGAGAAGTCATCCATAAAGACTTCCACCCTACTACAAATCTATTGATGAAAAATACTCAAGACCAAGCATTAGAATGTGGCAAGGGCATTGCACAAGCCAAAAGGCATCTCTCGATATGAAAAAGTCCTCCATAGACTCATGAATGTTATTTTGGCTTGATCCTTTGGCATGATCTAGATTTGGTTATGGCCACTATAACCATCTAAAAAACTATAATAGCATTGCCCAAAAATGGTGTCCAACACCTAATCCACAAATGCTAATGGAAAGTGATTTTTGAATGTTGTCATATTCAATAGCTGAAAGTCAATGCAAACCCACCACTTTCCATCTTTCTTTAGCACAATCACGAGTGGGCTAACCCACTCACTATCCATAAACCCCACTTTAAGGAGTTGTTCAATTTCCTCTTTGAAAATCTACTTCAATTTGGGGTTCAACCATTTTTGTGGCTATCTCCTTAGCTTCATGATCAAATTAGTGTAGATACGATGCTAGCATATCCTAGGATCAATTCCTATGAGTTCAGGTTATGAACAAGCAAAGGCTATTGGCCATCTAGTGAACACATTCAACAAAATCTCCTTTTGTTTAAGAGAAAGATTTGCATTGATTATTACTAGCTTTCCATTTTTTAAGAATGCATATTTCATGTTGACAGGTAGAGTTTTCAACTCAAGGGGATCTTGTTTAAAATTTTTAGGAATTTCCAACTCTCCCAAATTAGTATCATCAATTTTGTCAATGGAGACTTGATGATGAACTTACTCCAGTTCATCCATGCCTTCTATGTAAGCACATGTTAGGCTCTCAGTAAGTTCCATGCAAAGTGTGTTGCTTCCAAGATCACCTGTCAACCATTGGGTGCCCTTCCACTTTGTGGCTACTACATACATACACTTTTGAATTTTAGATATATCAGCACACTGACTGTATGCTTTGATAGATACACTATTAACAACTGATCTGGGCCATGTTAACGGAGCCTCATTGACGTGGCCTCATTGACGTGACCCCATCGACATATCCATCCATGCATTAATGTGACCCTGTTAACATAGAGTCTATCTCTTACTATAAATATGCATGCCCCCAAAGCATTTATGGAATCTTTTGTAGTAGTTTTAGCCAAACTCTTGCAATTTGTTCCCATAAGAGTTAGAATATTTTCCAAGTGCCCGTAGTAGGTGTGAGAAAGGTGTACGACTCTTTATTTGAGTGCTAATGTACCTGATCCCATTGGCATGACCAACAATAAAGATAAGCTTTTTGAGCACTCCTTGCAACATTTGGATTTAATCACTTAAGCATTTTAATAGTTTAATATTTCAACACTTTAATAATTTTAGAAACTTTTATTGTTATAATTTTATGGTTATTTTCCTTTCATATTTTATGAGAACCATAGGCATAACCATCTCAAACATAAATCAAACTCTTGGTAACCCAATGATGCTTAACGTCTGGTAACCCAACAGTGGTTAGGGTATGCTTAGGATGTGCATGGAAGATGGGATCAGTTGCTTATGCTAGGGAGAGTTAAGCGATAGGGTAAAACAATTATAGATTACACAACTTTTCATTCCCTACAATTAAAGAATTAGACTTTAAAAGATAAAAATAAAAAAATCATTTGCCTCAATCTAACTTAACCATCACTCTAGAACACCACAAGTGAGGTTGGAAAGAAAACAACCGTTCTAACTAGGTTTTGCTAGCTAGAGTTCAATGTATGCAAGTGCTTGCAGTCTACAAAATTCGACCGAGTCATGCGTGAACACTCGTGATTCATATGGTTGGGCGTAGAAGTACCTCGTCGCTCATCATTGGCACCGTTGTCAGGGACTATTAGTCTTACATGCGCTATTTAGTCTTAGCATGATCATCATTCACTTCATTGGAATGGACCTAGGATAGTGAAATATACACATGCTAGGTGGTTTAAGTAAAAGAATAAGGCACACCTGTTGAGTTGTTATTTGACATAAAAAATGTCTTCTTCTCACAGGTGAGACAGATCCAACCCACGAGTTCCGTAGGAGTGTCATGTGGTATACGCACATCCAAACGAGTATATCCCCAGCTTCACCTTTATCCTACATTAGGATGAGCACCTACGATGGCGAGACATGGAGGGTAACATCATATTACCTCCTAATTGATTGGTCCCTGGAATGCTACTTCAAAATCTTACCAGAATAGGCATCCAGGACCATGGAGTAGAATACATAATGGAGGATCATGACTATTGAGATTATTGTCCAATTGAGGCACAACATGCACAAGATTGACAATAGGTGGAACACCATGAATACTTAAAGGGGAAATAGTTTAGTAACCCTTTATTCTCACGAGACCCACATGACGATGAGGAACCTATTTTTCATGATTTCCATTCAGACGAACCTCCTTCGATGCATTAGATCATCTAATCCATCATCCAAAGTAAACAATCAAGTGACCATGAGTACTAGGATGATGAAGGATCACATAAGAAAGATCATGGAAAGGGAAACGATGGACATGAAGATAGGGATCATCATCAAAGTAGAGGAGGAGATCGACACTAGGGTGGTGGCATTTCTCCTCCCTCTTCTCCATCTTCTCATTCCACCTTGTCTTCACCAAGTTCTAACTTTGATTGCAACCATAGTAGGAAGGATCAGGGTGATGGTGATCAAAAATACTGATGGGATTGTAAGGACCAACGAGGAAGGTGTGAGGAAAAGCATGACCAATCATGTGAGTCTCACCATCAAAAAAGGAAAGGTAGCCGAAATCGTCATAGACATCGTGGCCAATAATAAGACTATGACTCGAATGAACCACTACTAGCTACTTGAAGCATGCTTAACATAGCTGAGGTGGTTCAAATACCTAGTAGGCACTTGAAAGATAGTCAGATCAAGTGCCTTGACATGAAAAATATCCTCAAATTTAAAGGGGGATACAATTGTGATCCATAGACTCACTTGCAAGCATTCCATAATGCTTGCACCTTATAGAACATAGGTAATAATTGGCAAAAACTTAAGCTATTCCCCTGAACACTCATCAAGGAAGCCGAAAGCTGGTACCAATCTTTGGAGCCAAAATTAATCAGGAGATAGAGTACAATGCTAGACATTTTTAATGATAAGTATCAAACCTACTCTAGAGTGGCTAACTTGAGATGACAAATCCAAGGGTGGAAACAGGGTGGTCATGAATCCCTGGATGAAGCCATGGGTAGATATTACTCATTGTTACACCAATGCCCTAGTCATGGCTACTCTCAGTGGGAATAGCTCTGCCATATCATAGATGGGCTTTGCTTTGAAACAAGAAAGACCTTGGGCATTTATGCCCAGGGACAACTATCTAAATTGAGGGCCCATTAACTACAACATCTCATTAAGTAGGTGGCCAAAGAGGAAGGGGAATCAAGGGAAAAAGAGAGTTCAAAAGAGTATAATCAGGACCCTTCCATCCAAAGGAAGGAAGTCTAATTTTGTGAAGAGGAGGAAGAATCACCACTATATGCAGCGATGAATCACAAAACCTTGCCCATACAAAAATTTGACTCTGAAATTTTGGCCAAGGTTGACAAGATGTGGGACTCTTTGGATGAAAGGCTCCAAAGGGTCCTGAAAATCATGGAGGAATCTAAAGAGAAAAGTAATGAGTGAGATTGGCAAAGGAGAAGAGAAGCTGAACGTGCCTATCATAAAGGTAAGGGCAAAGTTGTTGCAGCAAAATGTGTTGCAGAATCTAACACATAGGAGGATGATGGATGTGACATATGTCAGTATGAACATCTTAAGGGGTGTTTCCCGGTGGTGTCACATCTACAAGAGTCTGGGGTGTATGCGTTGAACCCTCATTTGGAAAAAAGGCAAACACCTTGAAGATTGCCTTATCCACAAGGTAATCCCAGGTAGTTCGACTAGCCACAAGGATATTATTCAAGTGGAGTGCCACTACAACCCTATGAGTATTATCAGCAATGGAAACATTCACAATCGTGGGGGATGCCACCTTCAAGGTAGCATTACCCTTACCTATAGCCAGATCCTTACGGGTACTACGTTCAGCAACCTGTCTCCCCGCAGGACTCTTCTGGTCACGCAACATTGCAAACTCATTACCATCCCCAAAATACTTTTGAACACAGTCTCTATCACCTGGGGGAATAAGCCACATCTATACTATACTCCATCACCTTCTCTTGTCATCCCTACTCATCAACCCCCCACTCAGCTACCTCCTACTCCACATATGCAAGGAGAGATACCACCATAGCCACAACAATGCAATTCCAGGAGGGCTATCAACTTACAACTGGCATCTTAGCCAAGTGAATCAAAATCAAAATCATGGAAATGCTCTTTCTTCTAGCCCAATATCCCTAACATACCCTCACATGCATCAATGGCCAGTACTTGTGAACCTCCAATTGCCTCCACTATTCAACCCTTCAAGCAACCTTCAAGCCAAACACCCTCCACAATATAAACTATCATGCTCACACATGCTGTGAAAGATTGGATAAAGATAGGTCATATCCCTAGGAAATTGACTAATCTAGGGTGTTCCCTCATATACCTTCAAGTGGTAGGAAAAGAGCCATGCAAAGCTCTCTTGGATTTGGGGTTAGATGTCAATTTGATTTCACACGATATGTACAAGACTTGGAACCTGCCCCTTATGAAGAAAAGAAGCATTTGACTCAAGTTGGCAGACCAATCCATAGCTGTACCCTTGGGATTGGTAGAAGATATCCTGACCACTATTTATGGTAGGTTCTATCCTACTAACTTCTTGGTCATCCAGGTTGACAATTGCAAGGGGAATTTCCCAATCATAATGAGGAGAGCCTAGCTTAGCATAGTGGATGCATGATCGGGACTCTGAGATCTTTCCCTCGAATTTTCAAAAGAAAATTCTTTTGGAAAGATCAAGAATAAGTGCGTTCCATGCATCATGTATAGTGACTTAGGGTGCAACTGTGTGTAGCAACTTTGTTCTGCTAAGTGGACATCTATTCAAGCATGTAGTTGGTATGCCGAAGAATCACAAGTTCAACAATGCATGTATGTAGCAGCCACAAATTAAGAAGGCACCCAGTGGTTGACCACTGACTCTAATAGTAACACTTTATGCATGGAACCATTTGAGGGCCTTGTATGTGCCTATATGAAAAGCATGGATGAATTGGAAAAGGTCCATCAACAAGTCTATGTTGTTGATGATAGTGATGATTGGGGAAAGCTATAGATCCCTAAGAGCTTTAGATAGGAGCCCTTGGAACTAAAAACCTTACTGGCCAATTTGGAATATGCATTCTTGCATAATGGCAAGCCAGTAATCATCAATTCCACTTTTGTTCCTAAGCAAAAGAAGAAATTGTTGAAAATAGTGAACAAATGGCTGGCTAATTTTGCATGGTCATATCATGAATTGATAGGAGTTGACCCTAGGGTATGCCAACATCAGATCTATATTGACTCTTCCATGAAGCCACAACAACAACCACAAAGATAGTTGAACCCCAAACTAAAGCAAGTTGTCAAGGATGAAATTGAACAATTGTTGAAGGCGGGGTTCATTTATTCTATTGCAAATAGTGAATGGGTCAGCCCACTCATTATTGTACCAAAGAAGGATGGCAAATGGAGGGTCTGTATAAATTTTTGACTACTAAACATGGCGACCTTCAAGGATCACTTCCCACTTCCATTTGTGGATCAAGTGTTGGATACCATTGCAGGGCCTTGTTACTATAGCTTTTTGGATGGTTATAGTGATTATAACAACATCCAAATCACACTTGAAGAATAGGCCAAAACAACATTTACAAGTCCTTGGGGGACTTTTGCATATAAGAAGATGTCCATTGACCTATGCAATGCACCTCCAACCTTCCAATGCCTTGTCCTCAGCATCTTTCAACAACAGATTGACAATAGAGTAGAAGTCTTCATGGATGACTTCTCTACCTATGGAGGAACATTTGAACTAGCCTTGGACCACCTTGAGCAAGTTTAGAAAGATATGTGGAAACAAATTTATGGCTCAACTAGCAAAAGAGCCACTTAATGGTCCAAGAGGGCATTGTTCTAGGGCACCACATTTCACAAGTAGGGATTAGTGTAGATCCTGAAAAAATTAGGGTCATCCAAGGAATCACTAGTCAACCGAGTACTATAAAAGATGTTTGGTCATTCCTTAGCCACACTAGTTATTATTGATGCTTCATTGAGAATTTCTTGAAGATCACCAAGCCCTTGGTGAAACTCACAAAAAAAGATGCTATGTTTGTCTAGACCAGGGAATGCGAATCTGCATTCCAAACACTCAAACAGAAGCTTGTAGAAACTCCAATTCTACAGGCACCCAACTAGTCCAGCCCTTTTTATATCATGACAGATGCATCTAATTATGCATTGGGAGCTATGCTTACATAGTTGGATGACCAAAGACGTCCATATTATATCCATTGTACAAGCCAAAGCATTATGGATGCTCAGCTCAACTACACCACCACTGAAAAGGAATTAATGGCAGTGGTGTTCGCCTTGGAAAAATTCCAACACTATGTGCTTGGGTACAAGGTGTTTGTACATATTGACCACAATGCCATCCAATTCTTGATGAACAAACCAATGGTGAGTTCCCATATCATACAATGGCTTTTGATCCTTCAAGAAACTATGGTAGACAGGAAGGGAACTAAGAATGTGGTCACTAATCACTTATCTCAGTTAAGATGGGATGGTGCAGAGGAGGAGGAGCCACTCTCCGATTAATTTCTAGATGAACTCCTGTTCATTGGAGTAATCAATAAGGAGATGCCCACATGATCAACTTGGCTCAGTGAAATCCTCACCTATCTCTCAACATACGAATTACCAAAAGAGTGAGACCATTGGAAGAAGCAACAGTTTCTTCACAAGTCCAAGCACTTCATGGAAATCAATGGACACCTTTACAAGGTGTGTGCGGATGGCTTGGTTCGATGGTGTGTCTCTGATGTGGATACACTGCATGTCCTCCATGATGCTCACAAGGGCCCTTGTGGGGGCCACTATGCTGGATGATGCACAACCATTAAGATCCTACTTGCAGGATATTACTAGCCCACACTCTTCATAGATGTGCAATGGTTTGTCCACTCCTATGAATGATGTCAAAGAGATGGTGGGATAATTGCACAAATGGAAGGACCCCAACAGTGGATCCAACCACTAAAATCCTTCAATATTTGGAACATCAACTTCATGGGTCTTATCACACCCATGTCCAACAGGAAGGTGTACATCATCATTGCTGTAGACTACTATACTAAGTGGGCAGAGGTGGCATCCATCACCGACTATTCCTTAAACACAGTCGCATGTTTTATCCAACAACAAATCGTGAATAGGTTTGGGGTGCCACATGCACTAATTTTACAGGCACTACTTTTCATAAACTTATGCAATGGTTGGGGGTTGAACATAAATTTACAACACCTTATCATCCCCCAAGCCAATGGGCAAGCCAAAGTCACAAATAGGGAGATTACAAGGATCCTAACTAAGACCATCAACAAATATAGGAGGGATTGGAGCAAAAAATTTAATGATGCCCTCTAGGCCTATCGCTCCATGTGGAAACTTCCTATAGGCTACTCTCCTTATGAGTTAGTGTATGGAAAACTACCAAAACTTCTAGTTCAGAAAAAACTCTGAATACTATCTACCGCCAGTGATTTAGGTCTTGACTTATCACTGGCACAACAAGAACAACTCATCAACTTGAATGTGCTAGATGAAAAATCGATTAGTAGCCCTATCATCAAATGAAATCCACAAGGCCTATAATAAAAAACGTCATGATCTTAGGATTTGAAAGGTAACGTTTTGACGTGGAGATAAGGTACTCTACTGGAACCTCACACATGTACCACAACATACTAATTTTCAAACACTATGAGAGGGACCTTATATTATTTCTGAAACCTTTCTGTCTGGGGCCTTGCTTATACACAAACCTGAGGATCCCACAAAAACATAGTTAGTTAATACACAAAAATTAAAATTTTTCCACAAACTCCAATGAACCAGTGCCACTACCCTCTGATCACACGGCCAACCTCATTCCATTTTTTAAATCTCCTCCTCTCAACTTAGTCGTGGGGGAGATTACCTTCCATGCTAATCAATTCTACTGGCTCCTTAGTTGTTTTTACAAGTTTTTGTTTTACACTTTTTTATTTTACAACATCATTTGTACATTTTCCTTTCTTGCTTACTTTTTCTTTCTTTATTTACTTATCTATTTATTTTTTTGTTTATTTTTATAAATATGTTTGTTTTATACTTTTCATTAATAAGTTATCTTATTGTCACAAGATGTACTGGTGTAGTTGTTTCTCTTTGCAATGGATTACATAACATGGTCCACCTAATATATCTAGCTTCCACCTTTGCATTGTTGTTCTAGGAAATCATGTTAAACTCTCATTTCATGTAACAAGCAGTAAGTCCACGTCATCCGCCCACCTACCCACTTCATGGTTTTCCTTCTTTTGGAAACATGCAATCCCTTTCAATTGAATACAACTTTAATTAATTTATGACTTGCATAGTTGATGAGACATGATATCGCGTTGTCCCCTGCGATATTGCGTACGCGATATCGCGGTCCGCCGTCAAATCTATAAATAAGAGGCAGCATTCCCCTCATTTCTCATCCTAGGCTAGAAGTAGCAAAAGTCTAGCAGTTTGATCACTCCAGAGATAGAATATTTTCCATGTGCCTGTAGTAGGAGTCCCCAAGTGAACGGATCTTTATTCGAGCAGCTTTGTACCTGAACGCAAGTTGTGTATGGCAATAAAGACAAGATTTGTGGATAAACCTTGTAGTGCATGGAATAGGTTTATTACTTGTTATTTCTTACAAGTTATTTATTACATGCATTAGCACGACATGAGTATGACTTGGTTACGAGCATTGACGAATGTGTACGGCTAACTAAGGAATCGGCTACTTATCGCGATTAGATTCTCTTACCCTTGTCTCCTAGAACATGAGATGAGTATGACTTGATTACGAGCATCTACAGATGTGTATGGCTAGTCAAGGAATCGGCTGCTCATCACGCTTAGGCTAGTTAGGTGCCTCAATATGACCACTTCGAGCACGTGCGTTACATGTGGTGATCCCAGTAACGATTAGCGTTTGGTAGCCATAATTGCATAGTTCAGGGTGTGTACAGTAAGTGGAAACGGATGCTGACGATAGTTAATTTAGACTTAGGACATTAGTTAGAGTTAGCTAGTTTCTCAACCCTCCGCTCTTAGTATAGAAGACATAAAACCATAAAAGACCAAAAAAATCATATACCTCGGACTTACTTAACCATACACCATGACAACAACNCTAATATCCCTTATGTTCTATTCGGCGCACAAACACATAGTCCCCAGCAA